>OX336884.1:18699231-19214231 GCA_946959425.1 Argyrosomus regius | reverse complement strand
AGCTGTGTTTGCTACACAGTGAGAATAATAAAGGTTTAAAAGATTTTTATTTAGTTTTAAATGATGAATAATGATGAATATATCAGTTGTTTCATCTAAAAAATCTCAAATTTCCATCACAAGTTTCAACCCTGTTTCCAGAAACGTGGCGCAGAAACAAAATGTGATGACATGCAAAACACTGAAACCCAATATTTAATGGAAAATACCACAAAGAAAACTCATCAAATGTTGAAATTCAGAAATTTTACTGTTTTTGTAAAATGATATGCCAATTTGAATTTGATGCCAGCAACATGTTTCATAAATGTTGGGAGAGTGGCAACAAAAAACAGAAAAAGTTGTGAAATACTAAAAGAAAACACCCAGTGGAACATCTCATAATTAATAAACTAGCAACACTTTAGTAATGAGGTTGTACTAGTGATGTGACGAAGAAGGAAATCTTTACATTTACAAGCATTTAACCAGCTAACAGTTGGTAGGATTATAAGAATTGTTATTGTTATTGTTAGTTTTCTGTCAATCATCGGTTAATCATTTCATAATAAACGTCAATAAACAAACTACTGTTAGATTTCTCTTGAAAATGCAGAATTTAAATTGTGACTATAAAGTAATTTTGGCCGTTCCAGTACACTGAATGTTGTGAGGAAATAATACTGTATGTGTATGGGTGTATAACAGTGTATGTGTTTATATTTATCTGATACAAGTCTTATCTATCTATGTGTGTGTAATGGGTGCAGTTAAATTCATACTGAGTGACTTTGTACACATGTGTGTTGACGCAGGTGGTTCCACAGAGACATCACAGGCGTGCAAGCCGAGGATATACTGAAGGCTCGAGGCACTCATGGCAGCTTTTTAGCTCGACCCAGTAAGAAAAACGTGGGAGATTTCTCTCTGTCTGTCAGGTAAAAACATCTGCAAAAACACCCCAGACCTCTTTTTTTTCTTTTCAAACTCTGCAGCTGATTAGAATTCTAACGTTCCTGTCCTTCAAAGTTTTGTTGTAAGCCCTCTCAGATGTTGAAGCAGAACATAGATGACAAGAAATTATGTTAATGTCGCTCTAAAATGCCTCAAACCTAGAAAAGTACTAATATTAAGAACCTTACAGGTTTGCAGATAGTCATCTTTCATCGCAGTGTTGCCGTTGTTGTCGTATTATCTAATAGTTTTACTTCAAATCAAGTTTTTTTTCTCAACAACTACGTACATCAACACTTCCTGGTCCTAAAGCTCTTTTATTAACTGGACAAAAGCCAGAAAACTGCTGTATTAACTGCAGTCTTTGCATGATAGTGAGCACAGAGAGTAGATACTGGAAGTTCACATGCATGTGTGAAGTATAACTGCTAAATACAGAACAAACAGTTTATAGTTCATGCATCGGCTTCAGAATCTGTAAAAAATCAAATATAGCTCTGTGGCGATCTGATTTGTGGCCCGAACGCTAAAGCATTTTTTTTTTTTTTTGCCATTGTGGCTTTACAGGCAAGAAACAAGTTCCTGAGATAAAGATGTTCTCTTTACTACCATCTGCAAGTTTATCGTCGACGAAAAACCTTTAACGGTTGGTGTGACCCGACTGTTTTTATCTCCTCAGGGTGGGCGAGCTGGTCACCCACATTCGGATCCAGAACACAGGAGACTACTATGACCTGTATGGCGGGGAGAAGTTTGCTACCCTGTCAGAGCTGGTGGAATACTACACAGCGGAGAACGGCACCCTGCAGGACAAGGACGGCACCATCATCGAGATCAAATACCCCCTCAACTGCTCTGACCCCACCACAGAGAGGTCTGTGTGCTCTTACTTCAACCTCTAGGTTCACTGTCTAACCCCCTGTAGGTTAATGTGGCCCACACTCATTGTCTTCTCTGAGCTGCCTCCACCTACACACTCAAATTAGTGTTTGGTTAGGTGGTCAACTCTACTCTGCCATGATGAGCATTGTTTCCTCTAACAGTTGTTTATTTACTAAAAAGTTTCATTTGTAAGTTTGATATTTAAATATTTTCCCTTGGGGGAAAAAAAAAATAACACCGCTCTTGAGTAATTTTTGGTCTAATAGCATCAGAATGTGAGTCAGTAAAAAACAAACACCCACACAAACAAACACACAGCTCTCGAGGCTTCTTTCTTAACATTTGCCTCACTTCTGCAGCTCGTGGGTTACACATGATCACTGTGGACACTGAGTACATCTACTCAAGTACTTTACTGATGTACAGCTGTATCTCTCTTGCCTATTTCTGTCTTGAGAGTCTCATCTCAGACAGAAATATTGAAGTAATTCAAGTTTTCATCTAAAATACCAATACCAAAAATAACATTAAAAACAACACACCTAATGTGTGTGACTGTCTGAGAGGAAAACCACACAGTTATTTTCAGTCAAGAGTTGTTTTTTTCAGATCTGGGTGCAAAAAAAAAAAAATCAGTTGCACGTAAGTTTCAGTACTACTTGGTATCTGCGTTATTTCGGTCGATATCTTAAAGATATCAAGTACCGATACCCAGCTCTTATGTCTGATAAGGTTTTTCTAATACCGAGTTTCCTCCTTTCCACTCACAAAAATCTCAAAATATGCGTTTCATAGGTTTCACTAATAAACACAAGATGTCTTAACTTTTCACATTACACATGTGTAAGACACATATCTAATCCTGATTAGCTTTCAAGCTAAGTGATGATACCAGAAAATTCAGCTGGTAGGTGCACATGTTAACCTCAGACTTATATTAAGCAGGGGCAAACTTTACACCTCGAGCTGATGAGTGTGAAAACATCTTTTTGGTGTTGCATATACATCATCTTGCAGAGTGAAGTAACTATAGACAAAACACCTTTTTTATTTTACTTTTCCAGCACATAATGCAACATAAAACATTGAAGAGCAGGTAACCTTTACACTTAAAACTAGCAAATAATGATAAAGTTAGACTGACCAATAAACAGCAAAAAGTACAAATAAAATACATGACTATACAGTAGGATTAACATTTACTTCCCATATTTCTGACTTAATATTAATTGAAATTCCCTCAATGATTATTAGTCCTTGCGATCAGTGATTCAGAAGAGACAATGTCCGTCACCGTTATTCAACTAAATCAGGCGTAGTCTGACTCTTCTCACGACGTAGAACAAGCTTTAAAGTGACAACAAACCTGCTAATCTAAGTCCAATGACCCGAGTGAGCTGTTTTGTCATAAACACAAATGAGGATATTCTGGAAGTGATTCATGCAGCAGCTCGATTACAGAAATAAGACACAAAAAGGCATTTCCACATTACATTTAGTACATTCATTTTTACACTCCCATTTTTTTCTCACAGAGGCAAACGCTTACATCAATTCTTTTTTTGTATCTCTCGGCTTTAGTTACTGTTTGCCGTGCAGATTATGATTTTACTACATCAGATAAACTCATAAAAATATCAGTATGTCGGGAAGTTCTTCTATATTTCTCGGACGTGACCTTTACAGGAAGAATCGTGATGTTTTTCGGCATTACAGAGACGTGTTCAACTTTTTCAACAGTATAGATGATCGTGTTATTTGTCAAATATTCTGGAAGCACTGCAGTTCTCAAAGCTGAATATACATGACATTTTATTGAACATACCGTGTGCAGAGAGTAGCTTGAGTTTGGGATATTTTAAAGTCTTTTCTTCACAATTGATCAGTCACATGTTCCTTAGAACTCTGCTCTTAAATACAGGATTTGTACTTACATTTTTTTATTTTTACTGTTAGTAGCTTGCAAGACGACAGCTACTATCTCTGTTTACTAAACATAGTTACTAGATAACTTTACAGATATTTTTCTTACATCTGTGCGCAGAGCCCTCCACATCAAAGATTGACATCTGTCGATAAATAATAATAATAATAAGACTGTCGTAAAGAAGATACAAATCTGAAGCTATTTCTGTGCTATTTGTCAGACACCTTTTTAAAAAGCAGTTGTTTTTTTTAAAACTAATTTGCCTACGTACTACCTTTGACTTGCGTCACATTGCTGCTGGAGGTGGTGTTTAATAGCTGATAGAGTTTTTCTGCCAGCTGGAAACATTGTGCAACTGTAGGCTGCTTAAAGTAGGTTAATGTCCAACTAGTAGTGATAAATAAACTCATACAGTTCCACTCCTTTTATGAGTCAAGGAGGACACTTTCTATCGTGTTTGTGCTTCACCCTTGCTGGAAGCTCTTACCCTCTGCCCCCCCTTTTCGTCCTTCTCTCTCTGTCAGTTGTCTAACTTCCCTTTTGTTGCTGCGGTTGGAAACTTTAAGTTTTGACACTTTTGAAAGCAATGGCCAGACCCTACTTGTCTTCCTCTATTGCACACTCCATCATGTTCTTGCTCACTCACTGTCTTCCTCATCTCTCTCTCATTTCAGGGCATGGTTACACACACACCTCAGCTCTATGTTACCATGTATCTGGAGGCTTATCTCTTCTCAAAAAAGGGGATAAATATGATGAGGCTATTAAAGTGTTGTTTTAAACATGCGCACTTACTGTAAAGTACTCCGCCAACTTCTGCAAAACTGCACAGCTGTTTTATTTTTTGCTCTTTTTTTTGCTGCAGGTTCTTTATGCAACTATATATTTAGATATTTTTTTAAGCATCAGGTCAGGTCTAATTTCACTTTCTGTAAAAACACAAACTGTGATTTGACAAGTATTTAAATAAAGGAGCTGAATAATTAAATTGATAATTTAAAAAAATCTTGTGCAATAGTGAGCAAACATAGTGTGTGGTGCCATGAGGGGAGGTATGGGTTTATCTGTGGATGTTATCGGGGGGGAGAGGGTGGGGGTTAGTCTATAAATACTTTGTCCTCTTCAGCCACGAAATCTGTCATCAGAAATTTTCCGACCACAAAGCAGGAAGTTTAGAAGAAGAAATCGAGAACTGTGCCTAAAATTAAGTCACAACCCAACACGGCCGAGTGTGCATTCACTAATTCACACACTCTACACGCACACACACAAGTATGGTTGTGGACAAAAATATGCCTTGTATGTAACAGCAACATCTGTATGTGCTGTTTATAACTATCCTCCATAATGCACATGATTCTATTGTGGCTTTCTATTTCTACTCACTGTGTAATGTGCACAACAGTCTAGTGTACCACATCAGTGAGTGTCTGACAACCACTTATCCTTGAATAGACTGACACTGCAGTGCTCTGCTCGCGTACAGTAAATAGGAGGCAGTAAAAAAAGCAGATGAAGGATGTTTTTTTGTTTGTGTGTTTATTTTATTCGCCGCATACAAAGTGTCAACGTGACAAACATTAAGTTCAAGACAGAAGCTGCTTTAGGTTGTCTGTGTTTTTGCAGGTCACAGCAGCGGACTGCTACCACAAACAAACCCCCAAATTTAGCTCAGTGCATGAATATCGTTAGAAATGTGTGTCACCGAAGCTGCATTATGAACCATCAGTGTCTGTGTGTCTCAGGTGGTACCACGGTCATCTGTCTGGGCCGAATGCAGAGAAGCTGCTTGTGGCACGAGATGAGCCCAATACCTACCTGGTCAGAGAGTCTCTGTCCAAACCTGGAGACTTTGTCCTGTCGGTTCTGACGGATGAGAGGGGCAAATCTGGAGGGAAGAGGGTCTCCCACATTAAGATAATGTGTCAGGTGCGTGCTTGCCATTGTATGTGTGTTTCAGTGTGTGACCATGTGTGTCTGGGGCGTGAGAGATAAAGCGTGCATGAAACTAGAGGTTGTTTTTGGTCATTCTTTTGTTTTGAATAATCAGAAATAGGCCTTTAGAACAGATAGAAATACTGAGGGGCATTCCCAGAGTTATGTTGGGCTCTTTGAAACAGGTTGAAAGTCTCATTTCCTCTGTCTTATCTAATAAAATACTGTTGCTCATATTTGCAACAACAACTGCTATAAATGTCAGGCACACTTTTACCAGCAGTTGTTCTCAGCTACAAAGAACTGCTACTCACAGACTGCATCCTGACATAGGTGTTTATACGCTCACTGCGAATGGCAGCAAATGATATTCACAGTGCAGCTACTGGTCACACTGATACCATTCAAACTCATTTTCATAGTCATCTGTCACCAACAAGACCTTTGTATTTTTTAGCAGCAGCTGAGCTAAAAAAAAACAAACAAACACTCACTTAAATGGGAGTCATTGTTTTTGTGCAAAAGATTAATGTGAGATTACTGGAAGGGTCACAAAGGTCTTTTCATGAGCATGTGGCAAAGATCAGGTGAGTTTCCTGACTGTACTCTGCTCTAAACCTCAGTCTATTAACCAGATCAATGTGAATACATCAGAATACATTGATGGCCAGTAAAACTGTCATTTATGTGATTAAAGTGTTTGAAAGTCTCCATTTTGATTAAAGGATATCTACAAATTGCAAATATGCAAATAAAACACACACGTTTGCACCCTTTTTTTTTTTTCTAAGTACAATTGTCTTCATTTTGTGCATGATTGCTTCCCAGCTGGTCACAATTTGGCACAGCCTCTCTGTACATGTGTTTATCCAGAACAATATGTTTTTTTCCCCTTTGTGTTCAGAATGACCGGTACACAGTGGGAGGTTCAGAGAAGTTTGACACGCTGACAGACTTGGTGGAGTACTACAAACGCGAAGGCATTGAGGAGATCTCTGGGAACTGGGTGTATTTGAAACAGGTGAACTGGGCTTTTTTTTTTTTTTTTTTTCTTTTAGCATCCAAATGATTAAAATCAGAGGTTATGTGAGGCTAAGTGAATGGAAGGGGACAAAAACATGATATTAGCGTAAATGCCTTTGGACAGCCCTCCTTTATGCATTTGGTAAAGTCTGAAGCTATGTCAAACAAAACCCATGATGTAGGTGAAGACGTAGATGTTGTTAGTTTTGTACATATTCAGCAAAGTGAATCACATTGAGCTGTGAAAACAGCCCGATGTGAATTATTTTAAAACAGGAGCATCACAGCCCACAGAGGAAATATTACTCACATCTTTGAGCTAATGTGGCCTGACTGATGATGACGACGATGAGTATTGCGCTCATTCGCTCGCCTTTCATCTCTGTTATAAGATTTTTCCTTTCTCTGTCTGTCTGTCTGTCTGTCTGTCTGTCTGTCCTGACAGCCGTATTACTCCACCAGAGTGAATGCAGCAGATATCGACAGCAGAGTGCAACAGCTGGACAAGACACAGGAGCAGCAGGATGGCGAGGCAGAGAACAGCAAGGCCGGCTTCTGGGAAGAGTTTGATGTAAGATTTGACGCAGCCACGGTTATGATTATGACTGTTTCATACCAGAATGCTTTATCTGATGTCTAAGAACCACACGGTTGTCCTAAAGTGTGATCATCACATCTTACAAATTGACTAAAATGTCTGAAAGCCTTTAACATCTCATGATTTACTTCCTTCCTTTGGGCACAACTAGAGGTAGTATACTACCATCTTGTGGTGGTAAAATACACTAACTATATCCCAAAGCCATATTAACTAATACATAACATAATAACTTAAATTCATACTGGAAGAGTCACTAAATTAATTTGACTTAAACATATACTCAGTATGCATACTAAAAAACACTTTTCAGTGAAAGGAAATGGGACAACTACTCACACTACTCACAATTTAAATAAGGTGGTGATGGCGAGGACTGCAACTAATGATTATTTTCAAAATCGATTTATCAGATGATTCTTTTGTCAATGGTTTGGTCTATAAAATTCAGTATTGGAGTTAGTATTCAGATTTTTTACTTGCGTTCAAAATATTTGCTTAAGTAAAACTGCAGAAGCTGCAGCTTCAGACTTCAAGTACCAAAAGTAAAAGTACTCATTATGTAGTATGATATATAATAATATAATATACATATGATAAAATAATAATAATGTATAATAGCTCATTTTTACAAGTATATACTGCTTAATCCTTAATAATAAATCAGGCATCATGATTGCGTTGATTTATGTTTTGTATTTACAATCTGAATTCGCAAAGTAACATGTAACCACATGTGTGCTGTCAAATACATGTGCTGGAGTAGAAAATGCAACGCTCAAGTAAAGTACAGAGCATGAGTAAATTTACTTATGTGACTCTATGACTGATAAAATGTCAGAAAATAGTAAAAAAAATCCCATCACAGTTTCCGAGTGTGACGTCTTGAGTTTGCTCATTTTGGCCTGCTGTTGTCCAGATCCCAAACATATTCGGTTAATGATATAAAACATAGGAAAATAGGAGAAAAGGAACAAATTGACACGATTAGGAAGCTGAAAACTGAGCAAGAGTACGTGTTTGTTACTTCAAAAATATTTAAATGATTATTGAAATAGTTGCCATTTCATTTTCTGTTGATTAAATGATAGATTAATCGACTACTTGCCTCATCACTAGTGGGGACGCAGCATCAGTAAAATCTTGTTTCTCTTTGTGAAGCTTTAGTTTGATTTTTTTTTTTATATACTAACAGCAAAAAGTTCATAATTAGTATTTAACAAATACTGCATAACATTAGTATGTTGTATTGGGTATCAATCAGTCATCTCTCTCTCTCTTCCTTCAGACTCTTCAAAAGATGGAGACAAAGTTGAAGAAGAGCAGAGAGGAGGGCCAGAGGCCTGAAAATAAGAGCAAAAACAGATACAAGAATATTCTTCCCTGTAAGCTTTAAATCTTCTCAGTATTATTATTCTCTGATTAACTAAATCTCATGAATAAATCCACATTTTGATAGTTCTGACATTAACTAAACGCTCTTGTTCTTCCTCTCTCCCGCCGTCTTTTCACTCCGTCCTCTTGTTTTCACAAGTCAACGACACCAGGGTCGTCCTGCAGGACGCTGATCCTGCTGTTGTGGGTTCAGATTACATCAACGCCAACTATGTGAAAGTAAGTCACTGGACTCATATCTTTTTTTTTTTTATCATTCATTGGTGTTATTCATCTTCAAGGCTACTGTTGTTTGGTTTTTGAAGTATTCAGTGGTGGTGTGTTTGTAGAACACCCTGCAGGAGGCCGGAGATCAGAAAGTTTACATCGCCACCCAGGGGTGCTTAGCGACAACCGTCAATGATTTCTGGCAGATGGTATGGCAGGAGAACACAAGAGTCATCGTCATGACAACAAGAGAAGTCGAGAAAGGGCGGGTAGGTGTCAAAACAACAATCATGAGAGCAGATTTGGACTTTAAGTGTTTTTTTGTTTTTTTTTAAATAACTCAAAGCATAAAACTTTCAAAATACCAAAAGTAAAAATGTCTATATTTTTATATTAGTTTATAATTATGCATTTTTTTATTGCATTTTATTTCTGTCATTTAAAAACAGTCTGTCACATTTTCTGTCACAGGGGATTACTTTTATTGGAAACTTACAGACTACTGTAGTGTCCTGTGAGATGTCACTGCACAATTAGCATTACACTCAGTATCATGACCCACTTTAATTTTTTAAAATAAGACAAGAGTTGATACTTGATGATTTCACTTGATGAAGATGGCAAAGTTGCTGTTACTTTTCTTCCTTCCAGGTGTCAGTGTAACCTACCAGCAGACTTGAAATTTTTAAAAACAGTCTTAATCTGGTGCTAGGCGTCCCTCAGAGATGAACTGTGTCCCCTCTGTTTTTTAGTAAATTAGTATATAATTAGTACATTTTGTCATTTTCCTGCATCATCAGTGAGGGGTCGCTGTTGTTCGTCGTTACAGTTTTCATATTGTTGTTGTTGCAATGTTGAGTCCTTTAAGAATATAACTGAAGTCAATAATCATATAAAAATCCTGACTTCTGACTTTAATAGTTCACACAGCGTATGACTTTTGTAAAGTTGAGTAGAGTTCATAATAATTATTAAATAATGCTATTAAAATTATGGGGATAAAATACAGAAATAAAAAGTAAAAAGTGCGCTATGCAAACATACATAGACACATACCAGCATGGATATGAATAAAAACATATAAACATACATAATCACAGATTAAAGCATTTGACCAGAACAAAACTAATGGCAAACAGAGAGCATTTAGACAGAAATTAGTTTTAAAACAAACCATCGATTCAGCAGATCTGATTGAATGGGGAAGTCTAAAGTCCAAAGTTTAGGAGCTGCAACCGAAAAAGCACGGTCACCTCTGTATCTACAATATGTACAGGGAACAGTTAAGAGGCTTAGAGAGCTGGAATAGGGAGTCAAATGCTGGACACTATGCAAGGGCTAGGCTATGCAAGGCCTTCTATGTGATTAATAACATTTTGAAATTGATTCTGTTTAACTGGAAGCCAACGACGAGAGGTGAGGTCTGGAATGATGTGAGATCTGAAGTAAGAGAGTCAATGCATTGTTGTACCATTTTAGTTGAGATAATTATATTTATAAGAACATATTAAAATATGCTAAATATCTTTGATATGAAACATAAAAATAATACACTTTAAAGTGCAAGTTGCTGCAATTCAGAGGTCAAATAACAAAACATTAAAAACTCACAAAATACTGTAAATAATTTCAATTAACAGCCACACAGAGCTTCTTTTTACATGACATGGACCCTGCAGATAAAGTTATAATTTACTTGATTTATTCTTTATTTTTGTGCAGAATAAATGTGTGCCATACTGGCCTGAACTTCAGAGCTCCAAGGAGGTGGGTCGATACGTGGTGACCTGTAAGTCAGAGAGGGAAGCTACTGATTACAAAGTTCGAGTTTTGGAGATGTGTCCTGTGGACAAGGTAACCTCCAAACAGCGGCCTCTAACCTCACTACACTCACTCTGCTCTGACTGTGCAATGCTGACATTATGGATTGTTTATTAATGTATTCACATATATTTTTTCTCTTTGGCAGCCAAACCATAGTCGTGCCATCTGGCACTACCAGTACTTGAGCTGGCCTGACCATGGCGTCCCTCAGGAGCCAGGTGGTGTCCTCAGCTTCCTCACTCAAGTGAACTCTAAACAGAAAGAACATCCTGATGCTGGGCCCATGATCGTCCACTGCAGGTACTGGACTGCTGGAGCACAAATGCCTCAATAAACACAGGCTGGAGACCCAATATAATGATTGTAGGGTCCCAGAGCAGAACACACCAGTGACTGTAGATACTTTTGTGTGTCAGTATTGTGTCAGAGCTGATTAGTTGTGGCACCCCTGCATGAAACCTAGAAGCATACTCAAACTCTGAAGGTGCGTGATTCCTTAGAGCATTGATTGCAACATTAGGGCAACAACTAATTTATTTTTGATTACTTTGTCAACCACGTTTTAAAACACTGATTAATCAGTCAGTCTATGGAATGTCAAAAATTGTGCTTGTACTTGTTTTTTTTTCTAATAATAATAATAATAACGATGATAATAATAATAACAAAGATAATAATAATAATAATAATAATAATAACTTTATTTATATAGCAAAACAGAGTTAACAAAATGCTTTATAGAGCAGCTGACCCAAAAGAAGGCCACACAGGTAAGATCAAAAGTAAAAACATAAAACATAACAGATTAAATGCCATAAAAACCAATGGGGGTGTCGTTTAGCTCAGTTGGTAGAGCAACCGCTCCATGTACGAAGGCTCAGTCCTTGCCGCGGCAGCCTAGGGTTCGAATCCGACCTGTGGCTCTTTCCCGCATGTCATTCCCCATCTCTCTCTCTCCCCACATTCCTGTCACTCTTCAGCTGTCTATCGAAAATAAAGCTTGAAAAGGCCCAAAAAAAATCTAAAAAAAAAAACAAAACAAAGCAATAAAAGCAATGATAAAAAGATAAAAAGACAATAAAAAACAATAAACGATAAAGAGATGAAAGGATAAAAAAGAGATAAGTAGTTAAAGATTAAAAAAATTGCTAAAATAAATCAAATAAAATAAGTAAATAAAAAGATAAATTGATGTTTTTGTCTGACTAACTATAACTCAAGAATATTCCATTTAAAATAATATAATATATATTAAAAAAATCATTGAATCCTCACTTTTTAGAGGCTGAAAGCAGCAAATGTTTAGCTTTTTTCTTGATAAATGATCTAAACAATTAATTGATTATCAAATATTGCCTTGCCAAATGGTGGGTCACCGCACGTGTCAGGGGGATCGTAAATCCTTTAAACTTAAACGTGTGACATGCTGGAAGTTGTGGAAGACATCTGTATTAGTGTGATGGTGTGAAAAACATCGCAGCATGAAGTTTACCGATCTCAGGTTTCATTAGGTGATAACGGCTGGAGGTTTAAGATTAAAATGATCATAGTTTCAGGATTTAGATTAGTTAGCTGAACAAAAGGTTTTGTGTCAACTGACAGTTTATCCTTTTGGAATTTTGCCCGTGTGACGTGAGGGTTACTGAGGCCGCTTGTGTTTGTTTTAAACATGTTCAAATGATTATATGACGATGGTGTAAGTATTTTTAATGCTATGCAAGCGAATTCACAAAGCGGCACAGAAGTGATTACATGTCCCATACTTTCCTTCAATACATCTCTTCTCAACACTTTTGACATGTGACCCTTAAATCGATCCTTAGAACGACTATATATGTTATAGCTACGTGCATTTACATACTTCCATCACTGTGTTCAAGTTATTAATTATCTTGTCAAACAAGATGTATAGAAAAGCATTCACACCAAGTACATGAAATAAAAAAAATCACACAACTAATCATACTTTCTTTTAACCAAGCTAATGAGAGCATGCAATTCACTACTACTACTAAGAAAGACAATAACAAATTTAAAAGGTGAAACCTAAAATTAATTGGTTAAATAATAAAATTAATGAATTAAGTTATATGGACATAATTACAAGGTTATTACCACCTCGGGTCAGTAGATGGTAATGTGGCTCCATGAATAAACATGGTATTAGCTTCCAAGATTAAATCATATGCTATACAAAGAAATTGCATTATTATTGACTTGAACACTCAATAATTTTAGACTTAGTTTGAAAAACAGAGTCCTTTGTTCAGGGGTGCATGTTGGAATTTATGGCTCAGCATCTGGCACTTTTGTTATCTGTGGTCAGAGGAATTGGGAGGAGAGTTTAGTCCATAGTGTGGTAAGTGTCCCAATGACATCTTTATAGCTGAAGAGTGTTACATCAGCATAGAGTTTGGAGAAAACAGGAAAGAGTGTTTATCTAAATTCGAAGAAATTCGTGCTGCCATAAAAGATCCTGATCTTTGGCCTTCAAAGTCGCTCACCTCCAGTTCTTAGTATCTTATCACTGCAGATATATATCATCTTTGTTTCTTCTGTGGATTTCTGCAGTGCTGGAATTGGTCGAACAGGCACGATTGTGGTGATTGACATGATCCTCGAGACCATTGACCTGATAGGTAAAACTTTTTGTTTTTAAAGAAATCAGTTCTTGGTGTGTGTTGAGTATAAAGCATCCAAAATACACTGTTTATATATGTTGTTTTTTTTTCTCATCCAATCATCCATCCAATGCTTTCCAATCTCACTCCCCTCTGTAGGTCTGGACTGTGATATTGACATCCCGAAATACATCCAGATGGTGCGAGAGCAGCGCTCTGGTATGGTGCAGACAGAGGCCCAGTACAAGTTCATCTATCTGTCTGTGTCTCAGTACATACAGACCACCAAGGCCAAAGACTGTGCCTACATGGTAAGAAACACAAAGCAGGAAGAAGACAAAGTCTTTTCTTACAGCTGAAATTTAGATCAATGCAGGGAAAGCAGAAGACATTTATGAGATATGTATGTCAATAGGCCTTTGCTCTTTTGACTGCTGATTTAAACATTACTTAGTTCAATGCCAGCATAATGATGTGTTATCAGAGAGTGGCTTGTGAAAGATGAACGTTGACCCAGAGACAGAAAAAAATCAACATCATAGACTAAACTGATTGCATGACCTCATTCTGTGTCTAAGTGTCTAATCCTTCAGTCTAGTCATACCTGACATGTCTCTGTTTCTCTACGTCCCCAGGAAACTGATACAGAGTATGGAAATCTGCAACTCAAACACCAACCAGCGAGCAAGAAGGTCTCAAAGTGAGTGGGCGTGTGTGTGTGTGTGTGAATTGGATGTGCCTAATACATTCACATGGCTCCTCTAAACCTCACACTGCCGACCTACTTTCTTTTAGAAACATGACTTAGTCAGCGTCTTCAGCCTTTTGTCAGCAGTCTCAATTTATAGAGGAGGAGCTGTGGGTAGATTCATTGTTGTTGCAGCACGACTCCACTTGAGTTTAATTTAGCAAAACACTGCAAAAAATATTCATTTTTAACTAACTAACTTTAATTATTTTATATTACTTTGAGTCTTAATGATTGTTTTCCTTACTGTGTGTAGTATATCTTCAAGCACTAGGCTAGGATTGCAACTGGAAATTAACTATAAACTAGAGAAAATAAGCAAATGATATATTTTAGGCTCTACACATGGTGATGTCCAGTTGGAAAGTTGGTCCACACTGAAATATCTCAATTATTGGATGTATTGGCATGAAATATTGGTGATCCACTGAGTTTTTTTATACTTAGCCAGTGAAATATGTCAACAGATACTTGGCTGACACTGACTACTAAAACTAATGTAGTCCACAGTTAATGTAATTTCAATGTGGTGACTCAGTTTCTTCTAGTGTTGCATTTAACACTTCAAACTAGCGGGGCATGAGAGGCAACCTGTGCATTTGTCCTTCTTTGTATTTATATGTTATTCTCAGCTCCAGTGAGAGTTGAAGAGACAGAGAGGTGAAAATAAATAATTTCTCCATTAAAATTTAGACAGATTTAAAAAAAAGAAGATTAAAATAAAGGCAAGAAAATCTGAGATATCCTGACTTTTAGTCTCTAGTATGGGTAAAGCACCAAAAAATGCCCTTGAGAGCAGCAAAAGACTAATTATAAAACAGTTTTCATCATGACCAAACTTCATGTGTAAGTATGACAAACAAATTCAAGACACCCAGCTCGTTGTCTCCAGTGTTTTTGTGACCTCTGAGCCCGGACCCCCCTCATGAATGAACCGAGTACTAATTAACCAATTAGAAAAAACAAAACACTGCACAACACTAAACAGTTGGGTCCCAGACACTGTGAACTTTGACCCACTTGGAGCATTGCATAGTTCTCAGCCAGCTTTGAGTGATTGATTCATGGCTATTTAAATCATTCTCATGCAGCAGCTCTAACAAAACTAATCAGTGTTGGCTGATATACAAGGAATTCACTAGGAAGGAAATCACTGATCAGATTGTTGTTTTTGTTATTTCCAGGAATAAGGAATACGTTTACGAGAATCTGTCAAAAGGAAAGAAGGATGTGAAGAAGCAAAAGTCAGACAAGAAAAGCGGCTCAGTGAGGAAAAAATAAAAGAAACTCAGAATGTTTTATCAAAGTACGTCATATTGTCATATTTATGCAGCCACTCTTTTGTTAAAGAATTTGTTTTTTAGTCAAGATCTTATACAAAATAAAAAATTATTAAAAGGTGTAAAATTTTTACCTGCTGACATCATGATGTGTCACATGAATGCTCGGTTGATATTTTTGTTGAAAATAAAGTTAGAACATGTGTAAGAACTTTTTTCTCCAGTTATTTGAACAAAGACACCATTATCTTTGTGCGATGCTTCAATATTTCGCCTGCCACCTTGTTTTATCGGATCTTTAGTCTTTGGTTTTTAGCAGCAGATGTAAATATTTCATTACTTTAAGTTTATAAAATGTAAACCACCTTAACATATTTTATATTCAGATATAAATGAATAAACAGAAGTGCATCAAGAGTAGGGGACGAACATAGGTGTGTTTATAATTTAGCATTAAGGGAAGCAGCTCAGTTGTACTTAAAGTTCCAGTGTTCAAGATTTTATTCAGATCTGTTGGCAAAAACTGAATATTCATAAATGTTTTTTCATTAGTGTATAATGACTTCAACATAAGAGCTTCACCACTAAATGATGCCATTAAATCCTACACACTGGACCTTAACAGAGACAGATCTGTCCTTCCACCAATCCTTCTCTTCTCTTATACCTGAACAACCACAACTTTTCCTTTTCCAAATGCCAACAGATCTCCCAGAAAACACAGGTAGGACTGACACCAACTCTCAAATCAATTCAACACAGTTCAATTTTATATAGCACCAAATCATAACAGAGGTGAAATCATGACACTTTCTATATAAAGCAAGCCTTGACCATACTTTTTATACTATTATTTACAGAAACCAAACAATGCCCACCATGAGCAAGCACTTGGCGACAGTAGCAGGGAAAAACTTCCTTTAAGAGGCAGAAAACTCAAGCAGAACCGGGCTCATTGGTGGGTGGACATCTGCCGTGACCGGTTAGGTTAGACTAGAGAGGGAGAGGATGAGACACAGATTCGCAGCAGCAATGATGATAACTATAAACTTTAATGGAATAAATAATAATAATAATAAATTATAAAAAATAGTATTTGTAGTGGATGCCAAGCAGGACCACAGCAGCAGGCTTGATCAGTCACTGATCTAGGCGTAGCCTCGATCAGTGAGAACATCTCACCCTCAAAATTGAAGTGAAACACTAACACCTCACAGTGCGGTGTTGTGAAAGGTTTGATTACATCAGTATCTCAAACAGTCATTTAATCCTATCAGAGTTCAGCCAACTGTTGTTTCCAAAGTCTGAAATGAACTTTAAACTCATCCATTACATGTTTTTAAATCACCCAAATAATACAGACTGGGTCTTTAACCTGTATGTGCAGTAATAGGAACACGAGTAGTACAGTATTTATGCATCATATGAGTGTGTGTTTTGCTGCCTTAGTGTCTCCCTAAATCTGAAATTAAATTTTGCCTCTTGGCTTTGAGATAACCCAGTAGTGGAAAGTAACAAAGCAGAGTACAAGTGCTCTAATTACTTACAATTTTGAGGTACTAGATTCATACATTAATAAATATATGTAAACATAGTACATATATAGTATATAATATAAAGATGATGTACTATTATAGATAAAAATTTAACTTTATGGATCCCTTTGTGAAATTCACAAGTCTCCCAGCAGTATATAGTGAGAAATAAGCTCCACATTTACCAGGTGCAACATTAAAGTAATGATTATGTTAATGCATCAATTATTCTGCCAATACCTATCTGAAATTGTCCTGCATAATGAATACTTCTTCACACATCTTCACCCCCCTCACCACATGTTTCACGATTACGAAGCACCGCCTCTGGCTGTAACAGAGTAAAGGCATTGGGGGAAAATGCATGAACCTCCCCCTGCATGGAGTCCTGCAGAGAAACGAGTGAGTCACAGCTCTCTGGAAACGATTTCCTAAATTCAGTGTAAATCTCCAGCGGAGAGGAATCATATCTGTGCAGCCTGCAGCACAGAAAAACTCCAAACTCAACAAAACGACAAGTTTCATTTTACGCGCTCCAGTCCAGGCATTGTCCATTGTGTGAAACTTACACCAAAGCAGGCGGCAGCTGATCTCTGGGATCCAGACCTGACTCGAGGACAAAAAAAGCAAGAAAGGAGGGAAAGTAGAGATTTCAGCTGGTGTTGGAAGAAACAAAATGTCTAAACCTAATTACACCGGCACGTTTCATATGGTGGAGCAGGAGAATATGGACGGCTACCTCGCAGCTTTAGGTAAGAGTCTTACAGTCAGTCTACTTTTTTACACAGACTTTTGTTGCCCTTTATTATAAATTAATGTGCAGATATTTATTGCTTTGTTGCTTTAAAGTCATATTTTAGGTCAGTATCATTGATTTAATGATATGGATCATTTTCAGCAGCACATAATAAAGTTATTAAGTCATCACCTTGTCCTTTATATGACCCCGGACACACATCCACACCCACACACACACTCAGAGAATGCATTACTCTATCTGCACTGTGTGTGACAGACCCCCTTTTAGTTGAGTAACATTAAAGTTATTGAACTTCTTTTCAGATATAAACTTTGCTCTGAGAAAGATTGTGTGTCTGCTGAAGCCCACCAAAGAGATCACTCATGATGTCGCCACTGGAGCCATGAAGATCCGCACCATCACCACCTTTAAGAACTTCAACATGGATTTTAATATTGGAAAAGAATTTACTGAAGATCTGCAAGCGGTTGATGGTCGTACCTGTCAGGTGTGTTTTTGTTTTACTGAATATGCATGCTGACTTGTTTGAACTTGTGTAGATGAACTCAGTGACACAAAGGACAAACGTTTGCTTTGTTTGTGTGTATAATTTGGAATGGTGGAGGAAAGTTGACCCCACCTACTGCTGTGATTTTTGGGTTTCAAACAGCCCCTACTGCTTAAACCCAGCTTGATCCAGCAATAGATGATGTGTGTGAGACTGTGAGAAAGCAAAACCCATTCAGGAACTTTGTGCATGAATCAGAATTAGCTGCATTATGTTTCAAAACAAAACAAAAAGAGACCAAACGGAGGCAAAAGAAAAGACTTTGACCCCCAGGCCATCCTTTTGCACTGCACAAAGACACTTGTCTGTATGTGATCGAATGTGTGAGCTACTTTACATACTAATTGCACACGGTAACACACACATCTCTGTGCTCCTGCAGACTACAGTGGACTGGGACGGAGACAAGCTGATTTGTGTACAGCGAGGCGAGAAACAAGGACGAGGCTGGACCCACTGGCTGGAGGGGAACTTGCTGCATTTGGTAAAGTTGTGTGGATGGAGTGAGAAGAGACAGAGAGAGAAGAGAGGGAGGGAGGGGATTACGGAACAAGGAAAATGAAAACTTAAAAGGGGAAAAGATGCTCAAATTGATATGCTACATGCAAATAAGACAGGGTTTGGAAGTTATTCATTGCCTCGTTCACTCGCACTACACTGTCCTTGTGGGGAAGTTCTTTTATTAAAAGGTTTGTGGAGCCTTGTGAATGCCTGAGAAGAAAAACTAACAAAGAAAGGCAAACACAAAAGAGGAAGAGGACTCTTGAACGCACTTCTTAATAAAATGCAATAACTCTGCACCAAGGGAGAGGATTGGTTGTTCTCAGATTATAGATTATCTGTCAGTGCTGATTAAGATTTAATACAATCACTATTGTTCCACTAAATAGCTCTCACAGGATTTCTAATACCTTTCTTGCTCGGAGGACAAAGCAATGTGTTGTTGACGTTGTGTCCAAACTCAGGAGAGAATTGGGTAAGAAATGCCAGCGAGGATCAGGCCTCTAATATGGTGGATTTTAAAGGTTACACAAAGCAGGAGAAGGGAGCAGCGAGAGACTAATGAAGAGGGAGCAAGAGGGGGAGCGGGAGGACGAATGGGGGAGGCGGCTGAAAGGAGGAGATGGCGAAAGAGTAGGAGACGGATTATGAGGTCAATGGATGAGGAGAGGTTAGAGAGGGGGGGAAATGGGATTGTGTTTTGGATACAATCCCAGCTTTTTGTATTACTCATTTAATTCTCCTTTCATGTGCCAAACTGTCAAACTTATTGATTCCCACTATTCATTTACACTCCTCTTTCCTCCCCTCCTTTCTCCTCTGCACCCTCTTCCTCCCCAATGGTCTTTTTCCTCCCTGCAGGAGATGAGAGCTGAAGGAACGGTTGCCAAGCAAGTCTTCAAGAAGGCTGATTAAAGCAACTGAAAATGTGTTTTCAAGAATAACCTCAATTTATTCTTAATAGAATCTAGTTAAGGATTTGGTTTGAACAATGTTTATAGCTTTTTAAAAAAAATATATAATCAAAACAGTGAGACAGAATATCTGTGAAAGCACTGATATGTACATGTCCTTAATTGTTTCTATTTGATGGTATTAACTGAGAAGAGAGCAGTGGGACTACATGTGTAAACATTCCCAATTCTGCTTCCTTGTATCTTCACAATGTTATAAACAAATCATAAATCATCTGTCAGGCGTCACTGCTGCATCTTTTAATACATCGTTCTCCAAGTTTAAAATGTCAGTAGCATGTGTGGTATCGCTGGTTTTATATACAGTAGTTTTATAAATACTGAAATTCAAGTTCTTGTCACTTTAAAAGAAGTTTTCATGTATAACGACTGGAACACTATAAATTAAATTAGATATCCTTTAAAATATAATTACAAACACACAGTTTACATTAAAGGATAAATATTTTTCTTATTATAAACAGATTTCATGAAAAGACCAATAATGGCTTAGTCCATCTCTCAATGTCTGACTTCTGTGACTCATTTGTTCTTACTAAGCTCTATAGGCGGGACAGAAATCTTTAGTTTCTTAGAGAATTACATGAGAACTATTTTCTGCTGTGGATTAATACATTTTTACAACAGCAGAGTGCCCATGTTCGTGGTAATAAAGGAACATATGTGGCTCATTGATGTGTTTTGGACAATGGAGAGGAATAAGCTACACTAGCTTTCACTATACTTGTTGGTTTTGGTCTGTTCAGGAGATTTGTCTAAAATAAGAAAAATCCAGAATAGAGACAGACTTATTCTTAAATAGAGACACCGCAGACAGCGCTGCCTTCACTTGTGAAGCTCCTATTAACACTAATGCACATCAGAGAGCGGGCTCTAAATGCAACACAGAAAAATATCACATCACTGGAGCTGAAATTGTCATTAAAGTCCTGCAGGGGGCAGCAAACTTCTCTTTCTTTGGTATAAATAAGTCCAGTTTAAAAAACAAACAAACAGGCGTAGCAGCTGGTGGGGGACTCAGGGTAAATGTTGTTACTGTTAAAACATTATGTCCCACACCACTCGTCCTCTTGTGGCTCTGAGTAGGTCCTGAAGAAGTTACCAGTGCCGTGTGTAGCACTTCCATTGACGTGGTTGGATTCAACAAATGAAACTGAAACCTTCAGTGGGGTTATGGGATGGCTGCTGTCCACGCTGTCCTGTGTGCAGCCATTAACCGCATTATCATCTGAGGAGGATAAAATCAATGTTCAGTGTGACCATCCTTCACAGTAATGTTACATGGCTTTGTGATTTATGGTCTTCTTAATGGAGTTCAAAGCATTTGTGAGCATGGAAAATTAATATAAACTAGTGCTGGAGAAGCGAATACGTTCACTCTATCAGACTGATGGTTGACAATTTAAAGGGAAAATCAACATAAAGTGTCTAGAGCCTCAGGATGTAGGAACAGCTTCAGTGCTCTTTGGCATAAATTTACAGAGTGTTTCAATACAGAGTGGTGAGGGGGTGTTCATCACCCCCTCACCACTCTGTATTGATGTATCCATCTGTACATTTTCCACCTTGATTCTATGCAAAAAATCATGACAAAAAAAAAAAAAAAAACTTTAACAATGGCACCAGAAAACTACAAAAAGTGAGAAGGAAAGATAATATTAGTAACTTTCAATGACCACACATGGCTGATATGCATGACATTCATGTGTAACTCAACATTTGACTTAGAAGATGAAGACTTTGAACCACAATCTCCCTGGTTTAGGACTGGTGGTATTTCTTCTCAAAACCTCAAATAGAAATGCCCACAAATGCTTAAAAACATCAAATAATTTTAATGAGTATCGTAAAGTGTGTTATTACCTGGGTGAAAAAGGGGTAAATAGCAGCCGTCCACGGTGCAGCTCTCTTGGCTGTAAGCTTTCAGCTCTGTAGACGGTAAAGGTAGATCCAGATCCAGATCCAGACTGTTAGGTGCTGCTGGAACCACTTCAACCAGGGTAACAGGAGTAAGAGAGCTGGCTGTCACACAGAACAACACAAATATGGTCAAAAACAAGAAAATTACAAGGAAGCTTCTTATGATGAATAGTCAGATGCATCAAGCATACTGCAGACTGACAACTTTTATCTAGTTTGGTAAATCATTACCCGCAGTGACATTAATTAACCTTTAGGTGGCATAGGTTAGTCTCTCAAATATTCAATCAGATATGAAGCATGATCCTGATAACTATCTGGACACGCTGAGCAACTTTGTTTCTAGGAAAAGTTCTTCTTACATCTCCATTATTAAATTTCTACAATTTGTTCAATGGTTCCGTGTGACTCAACAATAAAGTGATACTTCGCCTTACATTTATCAGACACACTCCTCTAGACTTGAAAGGCGGTTTGTAAAAGGTCTTAGTTTCTTTTTTCACAGAGAAAGGTAATGTGGTAAGTTTTGACTCATAGCAGGTTGATTCCAGGCTTGAGTTTTAGGGCGGAAAGACGTTTCAGGCTCTCCAATATGAACATGTAAATCCACCCCTGCAGCAAAATTCTCTATATCTTCCCAACAGTCATCAATTTACCATTACATGGCTGAATACACAGTGTTTTACGTAGTCTTTTTTTCAATATTAGATTCCACTGAAGCCATCACCAAGCTGACAGGCTTCTATCTAAACATTAAGGAAGTAGTGCTGCCAACCTGCTGAAGCTGGCAACTTTAGACCTAAAGGCTCCCTTTTTATTTTGTTTTAGTTTGTTTGTGGTAATTTGATTAATTTGTGCTCCTAAAGCACAACATCACCTATGAAGATACGGAGCTTAAGGCATGTCCTATATCATTAATCTGTCTTGTCTAGCAGCCTTGTTGGGTTTAACCTCATTACAACAAACAGGTACCCACATCTACTTTAATGTCCTCCTGTTGAGTTAAGCAGTTGTTTTATAGTTTAACTTCTAGACTACGATTTATCCTACTTTCACTGAAAGTCTCAGTGTATGTGAGCTGGAGGTTTTACACATCACACGTGCCAGTTGCATATTAACCATCACTAGCTGTGATGTCACAAAACCTGCGTGTATGTACACGTCTTCAACACGCATTGGGGATTTATGGTGAGAAACTTTGAACCGGTGAAAGTGAAAACAGACTTTTGGTGTCAAACATACATTTTTTTTTGCACAGCAAAGATCACAAACATCACAGTGGAGTAATAAGCAAAACCACTGAAAATCTAAGTGTATGACAAACTAGAGGTTTCCTCATCATACGTGTTAGTTGCATATTGGTCGATAGTAGTTGTGATGTCAAAATCCGGTTTGTATCGACATGTCTTGAACATGTATTGAAGATTCAAGGTGAGAACCAGATGAAAGTGAAAACAGACTTTTGGCGACTGCATGTTTCCAGATAAAAAGTCCTAGTTTCTTTTTAATCCATTTAAGCAATTTCCAGTGGAACCAACTAGTCATTAGTTAAAGAGTGATTTGTGCTAAACAAACTAAATTCTGTTCACCTCAGTTGACTGACAATACAAATCTTTCACACAATCTCGAAACCTCAGCAGGCAAAACTGAAACTATCTTTATGTCACAATGCTACCATAAGAAGGGAAATATGTACAGTATCTTAGCAATATGGGTGTATATAACCCTTTAAGACACCTACATGCTGTTTAGATTTAAAGATATATTGTGTTTCTTTTCTTTTACTGAATCATCATTGACACTTTTGTATTTTGTATTTTTGTTTCTATTACAGTAAACTGTAAACATTACCACCATGACCATAAACCTACTCACTGATGCAATCTCTTAAAACCGACAACTGGCGCTTTTGTTTCAAATATACATCATACTGACAGGCTGGCAGAACAACATTCTTGTTCTTGGCATCCAACCTTCTCTTGTTAATTGTGTTTCATCTGTAACTTCCAGTATTTGCACATTGCTTCACTGGAACTACAGTAAATGTCAATGAAATACAGAGAGACATCAGCAAAAACAGTTAACAATTAGAGACAGTGCTGCATACGTAGGACCTGTTTCTCAGTATGAGTTAGCTGCCTGTGAAGTATGCGTCACATTATACCAGATAACTGTGTCAGTCTGAATATGTACAGGATGTGGTTTCCCCATTCAGTTTGTCATTTTAGTTGAACTTGTTCAGAATAACATTACGCAACTCCGTAGGGTTATACTAAATCAAAAAATTTCTGCTCTTGTGCAAAAAGAAAAACCCAAAAGAAAGCACACTTCTTTTAGTTAAATAAACTGAAGACCACACAAAGAAACTCTCGTATATAAAAAGAGTTTTTATAAAAAAAACTTTGTAGAGGAAGCAGTGGGTGGTTATGTTTGAAAGAGATAAGCAGCAACCTTCAACTGTATGACTTCAAAGCAAATGTGGCTCACAGTTGAGGCCAAATGACATGCATAGACTGCCAGTGCGTGGGCAAGGATGTACACTTCTTCAGCGTCTCCTCGTGAAGACTTTTTTAAAGTACGACACAAGTGTGTGAAAAACAATGATGAAACACACCCACACGTGTGACACATTGAACACACCTGCTCTGTATGACTTGCGTTTTTCCTTCCAGCAGATGAGACCAAACAGGACGAGTGCCGTCAGCACGAGTCCTGACCACAGGGCTGTGGGTAATATCCAGTGACAATCTGGTAAACAAACAGAGAGAGAGACAGAGGGGGGTTTTTACAGGGACCCAAATACATTTTGATTGGGGTTTTTCTCCTGATAATACATAAGTAACTTCTGGTAAATGAAGTGGGAGTGAATGGTTACTGAATATTGCTCGTGTATCCTCATTTATAATATTGTCAACAAAGAAATGAATGAAATGACTGTGATTATAAAAAGATGACCACAAAAGCTTTCCACAACAAAGATTATTATGAATGAATATCCATTCAATTAAGAGTAACACCATATTTAAATTTAAATTTCTGGAATATAAATGCATAACAAGTGGTTTATAACACATTATAACGTACTTGTAAAGTGACATTTTTTAATACAATCATAAGCCATCTGATGAAGCCTCCATAACAGATGCAGAAATAGTCAATAAATGCTTGATAATAATGTGTAATGTAGCAAATAAGCAAATCCTTACACTGTATTATAAAGCATTTATTAACTATTTATACATATGTATATAAATCTTTCACAGGTGGGTTTAAAACTGTATAAATGTTATCATCATGTAATTGTGTTTCAAATATTACAGTAAAAGGGTGTTAGTACTGTTGATTTCATGTTTAAGGTTGCCTTTTTATTCCATATTTTACTGTATAAATACAATTTTTTTTCATCAAAAGAAATGCAGTCTTGCCAAATAACTGACATGAAAAAAACATATGAATGCTGTATAAAATGAAGGTTTCGGCATGAAATATATATTACAATTAAGATTAAATTCCATTAAATGCCATAAAAATAAAGGTTTTCCATGAAATATGACTGTGTTTTATTACACAAACACACTATAACTATGTCATGATATGTTTGTTTTTGATGTCCTTATGTCTGCTTACACTTATAAACTATTAATGCGCCACATACTACTGAACGGTACTAAACAGGTGGGATTTAAATAAAGTGTTGCTGCTGTCTCTTCTGTGGTTGGAATAGCTTTTTCCTTTTATGTTACGAAAAAAGGTTTCCACATAAAAAAATGTCACAGGTAATATTTCCACCTGTTTGATCTGTATGTCACACCCGTCATGTGTTTCACTACTTATTTGACTGGATTAAACTCACAAAAATTTAAACTCTTAAAGTTGAAGGAAAAAGTTACAATGAAGGAAAAAGTTTTTATAAATTCATGTTTTTAAGTGTGATGTCTAAATGACTAAATTTCTACTGCAGTTTCAAAGCTGTAGATCTGTCACCACTTGAGACAGTTCCCTGTGTTCATTCTGTTGACTGCTGTGTTTTTTCTGTGACACATATTAATGTCATTTCAGATCCAGACACTCCCTCCTGCCCTGCAGTAACTTCCGTCTGACCACTGGACTTCAGCTTTTTGGATAAGTTTCCCTATTTTGTTTTGCCAGTCTGGCTTTGACTTTTACCCGTTTGTATTAAACATGAACATTTACCTAACATGTCTGTCTTTGAGTCAAAGATAGTTTGAGTCATTCTCTGAGGCTTTATAAGATCATGCTTATATTTCAAAGCTTCAACAAACCCCCACTCCATTCTCATCCATCATACTGACTTCTGAACACCGGTAAACACCTCTGCCACCTGATTAGGTACTTTGACCTTTATGACTTGTACTGGTCTGATTTTGTTGGCTGAGTTTTGTTTTAGTATTTGCTTAGACAAATAGATTATGGTGCCAGTGTCCGAATCATGAATGTTGTTTATAGATGTATCAGCCTGGTTTCTATAGATATATATTCTGAATTCTACTTTCTATTTCTGTCGTTTGACCTTGTTAGCTGCTTAAACCTCAATAAGTCTCAAACAACCTTCCTGTTCAACAGTTCCAGGCAAGTTACTGACAGGTGCAAGTGAGTATTTGGCTTCATGCCTCACCAGCACCAGCTTTGGAGTGCCAAAACAAAGAAATCTCTCCGTAAAGGCCTTTGAAGAAAGCCTAAAGCATAACAGCCATTAATTTTAGCCACATTAGTGGGTTCTAGGGATTTGCAATGTTGGTTGTTAAACTGCTTTAATCATTTGGTGATTTGCGGGAATTTTGAACTACATTTTTTCAATCCTAAAGAATTTGTTGACCCTTGACATTTGTGGTTTTGAGTCAACAACTAGTTGATGGATTGCCAAGAAATTTGGTACAGATGTTTATGCCCCCCTTGGGAGTATTGTAATCTTTTTGATGACGCTCTGATTTATTAATTTGTCTGACACTTTGGGTTATGACCAATACTTAATAAAAAAGCTACAGCTGTCCTTTGTGTTTAGTGCTACTGGAAATGTTAGCATGCTTAACCAAAATGGTGAACATTAAAGGTCTTTAGCATCAGCATGTAAACACTGAGAGCTTGTTAGCATGTAGTTCAGCCTCACAGAGACACTTGCTTAGCTGTAGACTGCAGGCCCATGAGGTCCAGTTAATCTCCACAAAATCTCTCACATCTGTTCACTTCTTCACTCACACTCTCTCTCTGTGGCTGCTTGAGCAAATTAAAAACGCCAGTGCCCCGGTTGTGAAGTTAAGGTCATGGCACAATCTCACACACTTGGCAAGACTTGCTGTTGCAGTCCTTAAATCTACAATAACCTAATCTGGGGGCCGTAAAGCTTCAGAGGTGGTCAATGGACTTTTTTAATTTGAGGGATATAAGAAAACTTAAAAAATATATATGCTGTCTATATACTACTACCTATCATTTCAGCATTTCATTCATTTCAGTGAAAAATGAAAGTAACTGTTTCCTGCATCCTGTATTAGAAAAGTACGCAGTTAAAACAACCAAAGAGCTAACAGAACAACAACCATGCATCGAGGGAGAAGAAACAAAGAATTTGTCAATAAATATGTCTATCAAGTATCTATGATTGTTTAAGATGAAATGTTAAAAAATATGTTGCATAATACAGACAGAGGACTGCATAAAAAGTTCCTAAAGATATCAAGGAAAGTCATCTCTTATGCAAAAATAATCTCACTTGTTTTACACAAACTTCCTGCAGTTTATCACCTGTTCTGTACTGTTATTGTTATGCATGTAATATAATATGAAATATGTATAAAACATGTTGTTTAGGCAGGAGTCATCAGTTTACTCAATGATAAAAAAGGAATCCCATAAGGAAAAAGGTTGGGAATCACTGATTTAGAGCCATTTTTCCGGCCATCTATCAAATGCAAATCTAATATTCATGCTTTTGGTTTATCTAATCACAAACCGTTGAAAGTTTTCTTGGTTAAAGTTGCCCGTTGTGGCTGAAAACACCACATTGAGAGAACGCTTTGAGTAAGCTCTGTAACCTCTTTCACATTGTTTTCACCATGTCATTTGATTTCTGATTATCTCTGCTTTAATCTTTATTCTCTAAAGGTGAAATTACCATTTACAGTCAGTCACAATGGATAACTATCAGCAACAAGCATTAACATCTTACTCTCTTTCTTTGGAATTTGCACTACATCTACTTCCTCTCTAAATAACATGTGACACATTGGAAATGAAGGTCAGCAGGGATGCACTGAGTCATTAAGAGCATCCCCTACATTGCGCAAGTTAGATTGTTTAAAGCTAAAAGATTTTAAGATCTGAAGATGATGATGATACACATTTTTAAACAAAAGCCTAAAGACAAAAATGGAGACCTACGAGATTTGAAGTCCCCACAGACCGCATCCGCTGTTTGGGTTCCCGCATGTAGCAACACTCTTCCAATGTCCTCACATCTGAAAACAACATACAAAGACAAAAAAAATAAATATCAAACACACTCCTGTAGACTTGAATTGTATAACTGTGTAAATCTCTACTCAATAAAGATAATTGAAACTGCTGACCTACTAAAAAGAGATGTACACAAAGGTTCAGATAAGCTTAAGAGACAGTTGTACAATTCCTACAATCTGAATGACATATAGTTATAGTAGGTGTGATGTGGGATGTTTCAGGTTTGTAGACTGAAGATGTCAACCGAAACAATAACAGTCATTTCTGCTGTGCGCCGACGGCTGCCTAATGAATGATTCAGTCACATTACATAAATCGACATCCTCCTTCCACTTTAATAACAGGAATAACGGTAACAGAGACGCAGTCTGACCTGGTATGTCTTTGACAGGGTAAGTAATCTGTCACGTTGCTGTAGGTCCCTTCATCACACGGAGCGCAGATTGTGTCATCTGTGCGAGTGGCTGCACGAAGGAATAAGATGCGGGGTCAGTTTCCAGTTTGTATGTGAATGCTTTCTGCAGTACGTGATAATTTATTTTGCATATTACAGTGGAAGCCTACCTTGAACCTTGACGCCTTCACCTTCAGGGCAGTGGCTCACTGGCTTGCAGTGTTCACACTGATCATCACTACAGTGGAAACCAGTCACACACTCACACACTGTGTCCCTATCAGCTGCACAGTCACTTACTTTCCTCTGGTTGTTACCTGAAAGAGAGATATAGTCCATCTTAAGAAAGCCACCCATCCTTCCTTCATAGAAACAACACAACACCCAGACTGAAAGAGACACACAGTTGTGTTATTGGTTGTTGGAAGAGACAAAACGAAAAAACTCTGACACCCCTAAAGAAACACAAAATGACCCTGTGAACATTTTGTGTCTCTTCTCATCTGTGCAGCTGTTTTGTCACTCACACACTCTCTCTCTCTGTGGTTGTTTCACATCTTTCAAATGTGTGCTTTTATAGTTGCTTTTACTTCTGGGCCTGCGCCCAGCAAGCCTGCTTAGTGATCCAACCGTGGGAAAGAGGTGGGGTGATGTATCTTACAGACCGTAAAGTCCTCTCAAACTTGTACTTGTTACAAACTTTTAATTTTAATCTACATTTTAAAAATTCACTGGAGTGGGCAGCCAAGTTAAACAATTAACAAACACATTTCCCCTTTTATTTTTTTTACAGTAAAAACAACACCCTCTGCTGCCTTAGAAATATGATTTAACAGAACTAAGTTTGAATAATGACTTCTTCTCATGAGTTGTAAAATTGTAAAACTACCTCAATCAGGTTCACACTTTAGATCACAGATTTGAGACACTTCACAAGTTTGTGCATAAGACTTTACACGAGGCTGCACCCATTAACTTTGTTTAATTAAAAGCCTATGAGGGTAACTACGTTTAAGGTTGCTAAAATCTTTTTACTCCACTTTAAAATGCATCATATTTTTATGTGTAAGCTTATTCGAACTTCTCTCTGAAACTACGTGTGTGAAATACTCCAAGACTCCAGGTTTTTTTTTAATGAATGTACCACTTCATGAGATTTAGAAATTAGAAAAATCACAGATGTCTTGACATCATTTCATACGTATTTGCCCAAAACTCAGCCTACTTTCAAAACTAAAAATTGTGAGGCAAATTTGGCTACACAGCTGACCGTGGCTGACACTGCTGGCACATTAGTGCTAGCCTTAAGAATTGGGTTACAAACAGAAAAGAGGAAGATGTTAAAGAAGTGCAATTGTGATGTTCTCATGAACAAACCATTGCAAAATATGTATAAATATGTTTGGCAGGAAGAGGAACTGTGTTTGTGTTTGCAGTACAGAAATAAGTGTGTGCATTCGAGCAAAGCCCTGTGTTTGACTTACTGGAACTGCAGCTCTTGCAGACCTGACATTTCGTCAAGTGATTCTTTGTGGCTGTGTAGAGCTCGCGTCCACATTTAGCACACTCAGTCTGCTTCGTGCCGTCACACTCAGCTTTTATGTATGACCCTGATAAGAGTTTAAAAAAACAGAGATATACAGAAGAACTGAATGTCAGGCTGTAATGCAAAGATGTGCTGAAAATCTGAATATTTACACAGAGCAGACACACAGCACATACAGTGTTTGCACTGTCTATAAGGACGTTTGTTATCCAAAGAGAAAAGAAGTGTTACTGACCTGCATCACAGCGATCACAGCATCTCCCATCTTTGCTCATGTACTTAGCCTCATTCGTGCAATTCATCGTCATTTGTTGCCCATTCGATTATAATCCTCCAGCTGTGTGTAAAATATATGAACTTAAGACTACAGTGAATGTCTTCCTGTACACTCCTGCCCTTAAGCTGTTCCTAACTTTTGAAATGAAAGCTGTTTAATTTAACTTAGCTCACTGAGCATCACTCAAGGTGCAATCTCTCTTTGCCTTTTCTGCTTTTCTGGCGTTCACTCATTCACTTCTCAAATTCATCTATCGCCACTCTGGTTCTACTGTCTCATCTGTCTGTGACTACATATGTTTCCTCTCCTCTCTCTGCTTTACCTACTTCTCATGTCTTTTCTAATCCTACAGTGGAAAACCCCAGTGACCCTTATCTTCTGTTTCCCCTCAATCACTCTGTCTCTCTCTCTCTGTCAGTCTCTCTCTTTCTGTCTCCGTCTCTCCTCATTTCCTTCCTGTGCTAGCCCTCTCACTGCGAGGTAAGCTGTGTGTGTGTGTGTGTGTTTCCGTATAGCTACAGGACCAATGGCTGATTTTGGCACTCTAACCTCACAACGCAAAGCAGCACAATGAGACACTTCCTCTCTCCTCTACACCCCTTCCTTTCACTCAGTCACCATTGTTCTCTAATGAACCTTTGTCCCAGTGTTACACAGATGTTTTTGAGCTAAAACTGCAAAGATATCACAAAGCAACAGTTGATCCGAAAAGTTTTTTGGCCCAGCCTGTCTTCCTGCCATTCCACTTACCCAATTACTGCTTTGTTACTGTAAGAGTACAAAAAAACAACCTGCAAATAGATTTATAAAATGCCTACGTTTGCTAAATTTGGGTGAGAAAGAAAGGGGGGCGACAGGGAAGAGAGAGGGATGGAAAGTAAATTATAATAAAAAGGGGAAGGAGATATGTTGAGGTAGTTTATTTGTGAAGAGATTTGATCGGATCATGATGTTACGATTAAGGTGGGTTTGAATTTTTGCATTTTAATACTATAAAACAGATAATTACATCATATGATGGAAGGATGTTAATAGATTTGGTTAGAGCACTGTGATTTTGTGAATTATTGTGAGTCATTTTTTAACGTTTCACATTAAATAATACTTTTTCTTTCTTAACTTTGTGGTCCTTGCTTACTCCACTTCCCCCTCCTGTCCTTTGCAATGTATCACCCCTTATTTTCACTCAGTCTCCCGCTTCTCCTGCTCTCACACTCGGCCTACTCGATGCTGCTGGGATGGGTGGAATCTCCAGGGTATCCCACTGGATACTTGCCCTTTTCCAGTCTAAACTGGAGCAGGTGTGCCCCCAAAGGACACACCCTCTCCATCAGGCTCATCCACCTGGACCTCGAGGACAGCCAAGACTGTGAAAATGATGCTGTGAAGGTCAGGGGTCAAGATAAACTTAAAATGCCTCTACTTTAAGACGGTTACTGACTGCATAATGTTCTGATTTGATCTCTGATCTGTTTTTAAGGTCTATTCAAATGGAAACTTAATTTCCGTTCTGTGTGGCAAAAGGGAATTTGAGGAGCTTCAGTCCTCTGTAAATCCCTTTCTCGTCTCCTCCCCGGGTGGCTGCCTCTCTCTTTCGTTCTACTCTGACTACTCAAACACCAGGAGGCACACCGGCTTCAGAGGCTTTTACACCAGTCAAGGTGAGATGTAAAGGAGAAAAACAATACTAGGCTGTATGAGTCACTCCAATGTCCAATTCCCCAGAAGAGCTCCAGCTGGACTTGTTATCATAATGTATCATAATGAAAGTTTTTAGACAATACACGATGGTGGGTATGTCCATTGTGTGTTGCCTTATTTTTTCATAATTTTAGTTATAGACCAGATAAATAACTAAAGTTAGTGCTCTTAAAGTGTTTCGCACTCAGACTTTCAGTTTCATTTCAAAGCTGCTGACAGGGCTTCAGTGAATGATGTCTCATCTCAGTCCTGCCTAACGCTTCATGCAAACTTGACTGTACAGTAGAAAATGAGTTTCATCAAAAGAATGGGAAACTCCTGCATTGTATACAATTACTTATATCTAGATATAGCTAGATAGCTTTGGAGGTCCTGGTAGGCAGATTTTGTTACTTTTGGTCAGAGCCGGGCTGACAAGTTATTATGCTAAGCTAAGTTTAGTATGTTGCTGCAAATTTACTTTAAGTACTTTAAATAAGCGAACAATCACCACCAAAACCACACAATATGGCAAGAAATGTATCAAGAAAATGAATGAAACAGCTTGATACTAAAACTTCTGATGAAAACAGGAACAACATAAACATCTGACACAAACGATGCCCTTTAGGGCTTGGTTTCGGATCAGGGGTGTCTACTTTCTCCAACTAACCTATCCCATGATCTGTTAGAAGAAAAGTACAGAGCTGATCTTGTGAACAACGTATTTCCCAATGATTACTTTAGAGGATCTCCCTATGCTTTTCTACATCTGACCTTTAATTCATTTGCACCCTCAGACTTTGACGAATGCAAGAGCGACCCCGACAACAGATGCACGCAGTTCTGCCACAACTTCATTGGAGGGTACTACTGCTCCTGCCGCCATGGTTACCACTTGGACAAGGACAAACACACTTGCACTGGTACAAAAAATTTCACACGCAGAACGAGACAAGTCAGTGGAGGAAGGGACAAACATGAAACATGAAGTGAGAATTGAAAAATTGAGGAAGCAGAAGTGGGCAGGCGAGGGGGAAGACAAAAGGGAAGGGAAAGAGGGGAATTAGATGAGAAGAGTGCTGATTGTGTAATACTTATGATTATGTTGATTATAATGGAGATGGTGATGACAATGAGCTTGTATGTTCAACACAGTGAGCTGTACTGAGGATCTGTCAGGGCTGAAAAAAGGTGACGTATCCAGTCCATCCTGGCCTGCTTCATACGCAGAGAACGCCAACTGTCGGCACACCCTATCTGTGGAGCCCCACCTGCAGCTGGAGCTGCACTTCTCTGAGGTTTTTGATGTGGAGCAAAGCCCTGATGGTCAATGCATAGACGCACTGAGGGTAGGTGATGAGTGAGAATATGTAAATACCACATGGAGGTCTTTCTAAAACTTTACACAGCAGAAAATAAAGAGGAAGCTCAGACAAAAGTGTTGAAACTGTGGATTTGACAAATATCACAGATCCTATTTTGGCCATTTTAAAGTGGATTTTCACCTTTTCTCCTTGAAACATTTCACTTATTATTGTCTTAAAACAAGGAATCAAAATAGATGCTCACTTATTGATGCTGATCTACAGATCTTTACAAAGTGATCAAAATTAATTACAAATATAGAATACAAAATATTTCAGCTGTGGGTCTGTTTGGACAGGTCTCTATCAGCACATCTGGACTCTATCTTGTGGTGTGTGTTGATTTCCCCAATTTTCTAAAACAAGCCTTCCGCAGCCTGCTGCAGTGATGCATACCCACAGCATGAGCATGACCAACATGTCTCACAATTGGGATGTTTTATTTATGGTGCTGTGCAATGTAACCTGGTGTTTAGTGTGATGGCCAAAAAGCTCAAATTTGATCTCAGCAGACAAAAGACTTCATCTGACTTTTCCCACAGTATTGCTTTAACTGTATTCCAAACGACGTTCAGTTACATGAGAGGCCGTCTTTGGACATTTAGTTTGTCTGTCCTACTACTGCTACTGTAGAAACATGGTGGTTCAACATGTCTCTGTGGAAGAGGATCATCGTAGAAAGAGTTAAAATGTTAAAAGTCTACATGGTTATCACAATTCGATTTTCCCTAGTATCCCCCTTTTCCTTTTGTAGTTGAAGGGTGAAAGTCATTTTCTCCATTATACAGATAGCGGTGGTAAGAGGGTTCCTCTGGAGCCAGCATTTTGTGATTGTTCTTTTACTTGCAGCCATAAAGATCTTCAAAAGATATGAGTCGCTCCTTCTGAGGCCCTTAAGAATATTTCCAAGGTACAAAAAGTTAACGAGAAATCAGATTTCAGGTCTAGAATGTCTGAAACCAAACAGCACACTCCTTTCTAGAAAGGCTTATCATAAGGGGAAAAACCAGAAAATTTGAGCATGGTCTGCTGAAACCAATCCACACTCCCTCCAGCAGGAGCACTGAGACCCACTAAATTTGTATCTCTGGATGGTGGTAATAAAAAAAACCACCTGTGAGATTTTCCCCCAGAAATTCTTCCAAAACAGAGAATTGGCAGAAGCAGACTGGATTTCCCATAATTGAAGCCACATTTCCTCTGGAATTGCTATGTTAGCTTCCTTTTCCCAGCACTGTCTTATGGTTGATTTTTTATTAATTGAGGTGAAGCCGTTGTATAATAATATTAATAATAAGTATCAATAAGTATTTGGATTATTGTATTTGTCATCTTCTTCTCATGAAATCACACTTTTGAATATTATATTCCATTTCTATCATATGCTGTTATAGATTAACCTAAATTTTACACACTGGACCTGTAACATTATGTAACCAGTAATGATTTGGGTGTGTTCTAGATGGTGACATTTATATTTATATTGAATTTATATTGAATTATGTTTCAGTGTTTTACCTGTGTTGTTTATTTTTGCAGATTGTAACTCACACTGGGACTCTGGGGCCTTTCTGCGGCGACACACCTCCCCCATCTCCCTTCCTCACTCACTCACATCATGTCCAAATCCACTTCACCTCTGATGGCTTTGGCACAAACAAAGGCTTCAGTCTCCACTTTGTGACCAGAGGTACTGCAGCCTCCTCACCTCATTGTAACGCAAAAGAAAGTTTGGTGATAACTGATCACACATGATCATAATTGTTCTTTTCGCAGACAAAGTGTGTCTAGCAGAGGTAACACCACACTCCACTGCAGCTCCCCCTCAGTCAGAATACCATCAGGGTCAAACAGTGACAGTCACCTGTGAGCTTGGCTATGTTGTGAATACTGTGAGTACACAGAGAACTAGGAGCCACAATACCTTTACATTTGATGTATGTACGCCACTAATTGAGTTCTCCTTTTGCAAAGCAGCAAGGCACCCTGGCCCTGTCATCACAGTATGAGACCACATGCCTGAATACAGGCGTATGGAGTCCTAGTTACAGCTGTGAACGTGAGTCTGATGAATTCTGAGTTTCTTTTGAATTTTTTTGGGTTTGTCTTTCACTGTGTCTTTCTCACATCTCCTCTTTTGTAGCGGTGGATTGCGGTTTTCCAAATATCCCAGAGGATGGCATCCTTCAGTTGGTGGACTCAGATAACCCTCAATCTCTGTATAAAGACCAGATCGAGTTTCACTGCACTTCAGAGTACTACATACTGGAAGGAGATGGTGATTATAGGAAGCTTTTACACATCCCTTTATTTTCTAAACTAACTTTTAAGAATACAAAGTTTTCTACTTCCATTTATATGATTTGTTCATTCTTTCAGACACATACACTTGCAATGCCAACGGTGAATGGGAATCAGGTGACGGCGAGACAAAGATGCCCAAATGCATTGAAGGTATGACTTTAAATGTATTTCGTAGATTTTCTCATATAAGCCATCATTATTTTGTAGATGTTTCCTATTTTATATTAATCTTTGATGATTCTTTGTGTATTTCAGTGTGTGGGAGGCCTAAAAAACACCCTGTGAGCACAGGCAGAATTCTGGGAGGTAAAGATGCAAACCTGGGAGAGATCCCTTGGCATCTTTTGATAAAAGAGCCGAGGAGAGGAGGTGCATCACTGATCAATGACCGATGGGCTGTCACGGCAGCTCATGTTGTGGAAAATGTAGAGGAAACCTCTTTGGTCCTGTATGGTGGACTGGTAGATGCAAAACAAACAAGACCAGCATTCATCAGGTCCTCTGATGTAGTTGTCATGAACAGTGAGAAGATCATAATTCACCCTCTCTACACCAGTGGCATTAAAGATCGCACAAATTTCGACAATGATATTGCTCTTATCAAATTAGCCTCCAGGGTGACTTTAGGCCCAAACCTTCTTCCGATTTGCCTGCCAGAGGCAAACAGCGGCTTGGTGGAAAACGAGCAAGGCACAATTTCAGGCTTTGGGCTGACAGAAAAATTAGATCAATTTGATCAATTTGATAAAATGGTCACATCGATCATGTTAAAATACGCTCATATTGGGGTCTACCCCGTTTCACGGTGTCAGGATACACCTCGCACAAAAAATAACAGACGCATGGTCTACACTGATAACATGTTTTGTGCTGGAGCGGCAGGGAAGGACAGCTGCCATAAAGACAGTGGAGGTCCGTTTGTTTTGCCGATGTTGGCTGAAGGCAGAGAGCCTTACTATCTGAAAGGCATTGTGTCCTGGGGACCGCCCTGTGAAGACAGGCAGTTCAAGGGTTATTATACCAAGGTGGAGAATTACATAGACTGGATTAAGGCGGAAATAGCTCAAAATTAATAGACAAGTGAAGATGGGGGAGAGAATACTTTGCTACTAAACATAAAAGCATTTCAGGACTGATTCACATCTCTAAGATGTAAATGAAAATAAATACAATAATCTTGGAATTAAATGCACCAGCATTAATAACATTAAACTCTGATCAGGTTATGGCTTCATACTTAACTTTTGTTAATAACTGCAAGTTTTAACCAACTGAATAATATACTCTATTTTTGATTTTAATCATTAACAGCTTACATAAACACAAAAACATGTTTTCCTCTATATGCTGGAATACCTAATTCTTTAGTCATTTTCACATATGGAAACATAACAGTTGGAATTAATATCACAGTATTCATAAGACAATTTTTTCCTACTGTGTATCATTATATAACAAATGTATGAAAAAAAAAAACACAAATAAAATGCTTTTCAGCACAGTATGTTTCTCTGATTATTTCATCAGACTGTTCTCACATGTAAGGAGTGGGCCCAATTGCAGACACAGAGCCACACGGAAAGACGTAGGGGTTGAACACAAAGAAACACAGGAGCAGGTTTTAACCACCAAGGAACACAAAAAACAGCATTTGGAGAACAAGCAATGCTCTGCTACCACTTAGTGGTGTCAGTAATGGTTTGAAACATTAGGACCAGTTAAAGGTTGTTCTTTGTCCTATAAATATCTGTATTTACTCATAAGTTTCAATGTTTAGATTTGTTTTATTCTGCTCAGGATTTTCTTTGATTGTATGATATCGATGAGGCAGGCTCATTAGGATCATCTTTAGTCCTCTATATAAACAACCAGAGTGACATGATCTCAATTTGTTCTGTAGGCAAAGAAAAACAGCCCCGTCTAGTGGTAAAATGAGGTTTATGGGTGAATGAGCCAACATTTGAAATAGCTTGAGAGCTGTTTAAAAAATACAATCAGACTAAGTTATTCTCAGAAGATAATAATAAGAAAAAAAAGTTTCTCAGGAGGTATCTAGTACACAAGATCTTCCTAATTCTTGATCCTGTTTTTCTACAATTCAAAGTGAAGCATTCATTTGATTTTGCCAAGACAAACAAGGCATATTCCTGGCATTAACGCAATGAGTTGCTAAACACTGGAAGCGACAGACTTTGTGACATTAATGTTTCACTTGATTGTGAGACATTTGTTGGTGCAACAGCACATCAGTTCACTCACGGATTTAGGATTTAATGCAGAGATGGGGTGGACCACCTGCATCATTTGGTAAGTTTAGATGAAATTTTAAACCCACTTGTTTGATTGTACTTAAATAGTTTTTGTAGTTTTTGTCATGAATGTCTATTTTCATTCCAAACATCACTGCCTATACTTTTTATAACTGCGGAGCTGTTTCTTGTTCCATTGTGTGTTGTCTTCTGTACAAACACATTACAGATGAGCAGTGTTTTATAGGTTGACTGAGTAATGTCTCAGTATGCCATATATAAAGCCTCAACGTTGTTATATGGTTGCATCATCTCTGTTGATTGTGTCACTGTGTTTGCTCTTTTTCTGTTTGCATCAACTTTGGACCAGCAGCTCAAATAAACAGATCGAACTCCTCTCTGTTCATGCACCTTTCCAGGTTTCTGTATGTGTCAGTGAGTGAGTGCTGGCATCTGCCTGACTCAGAGCCTCCAATGCATGGGCGGGTCCAGTCCCCCCAGTATCCTCAGCCTTACCCTCCCAACCTGCAAGAGCAGTGGGACCTCAGTGTACCAGAGGGCTACCAGATCCGACTCACCTTCACACACCTGGACATTGAAGCTTCTGCAGGCTGCCATTACGACGCCCTTACAGTCAGAGCCACATTTTAACACATGTATCCCAAACTACAGACTAGTTTTTCAGTGTTCTAAACATAACTATTATTCAAGTGCTTTTGACTGACTAAAGTTTGAATATTGACGACTTAAACTTCAACTAGAACACTATCTGTGGCAACTTTGTATATACCTCTCCATGTTTCTCTGCCAGAGATATGTGTTGGTGCGATACATGGTGTGTGTTGCAAAAGACCTCTGAAATAAATTGAAATGAACTACAATAGTTTAATAGATTAGTTCAACTCAGATGTCTGTTTGGAGGACTACAATCATTTAGACTAGCTATTGGGAGGCAGTGCAGCAACAGTGACAACACTAAAGGACATTAAAGATATGCCAAATATGTTAGCAAACAGTTGTTTATTTACACATCCAACACACATTATCATTTATCTTGAGTTATGCATCTTTTCACCAGATAAATATTAGTTCAATAAAAAAGTAGATTAGTTTAGAGATTCCGGGGGAAATTCTCTGTGTGTTTGTTAATATGAGGGACTCCTTAAATATTATAAATTTCAACCAGTGGTTATATGAAAACATTTTTAACAGCTTAAAGTAATGAGAAGACTTGAGACTAAGGCTTGGATTCAAATTCTAACATCGAAGACTTGTGATGCAACTTTAGTTCAAGGTTTAGGTGACTCAACTGCAACACTGCAGCAAATTCTGCTGCTGATAAGTGCTGTGTGGTGAATTACATCCTTCATCAACATTTGTTAAATAAATAACTTTTACTCATCATGATTTTATCCCTTATATGACCCCTCAGGTTCTCCATGATGGTAAGGCCCTGGGAAAGTTTTGTGGCCATGAGAATTCAGCTGATGGGAATCACCCAGGCGACCAGCCCATATTGTCTCCAGGCAACAGACTCACCCTTGTGTTCCAGTCAGACAAAAGCAACCCAGAGCGCCACCAGAATGTGGGCTTCTCTGCTGAGTATCAGGCAATAGGTAGCACACGCCATCTTCTGTCAGCTTTTCTTGAACTTCCACCACTGAACCATCTTTAGTTAACTTAACGTCTCTCTCGTGATCAGACATAGATGAGTGCTCTGCACCAGAACCTGAAGATGGTCCACTCTGCTCTCAGATCTGCCTTAACACCCTTGGCTCATACCTCTGCTCCTGTCATCATGGCTTCGAGCTGCGCTCAGACCAGCGCACCTGTGTGTGTGAGTATCGTGCAGCAGATACACACTTCCTATGTACTTTCCATGAACAACTGCTTTTTGATGAGTTAAAAGTCGACATGTCTATACTGTAAGTTTGTTTTGTTGTAATTTTAATTAATGATATCTAAATCAATAACTCAGTTCTCACTAGTGGAAGTCTGGCCAGTCAAAATTAAATTATTGAGGTGTAGTCCTGCTCCTGAAACTCTGCTAATAGCTTCAGTTAAAAACGTCTGGTTAATAAGACACACCTGGATCCTGTGTAGCATCACCAAACTCTAAGCAAAAGTTTGAAATGGTGGAGTTGAGTTGATGAATCATTTAGGAGTGAAGTTGGATGATTCCTGTTTTTTCTGATTGCCTAGTATCCTGCACCGGTGGTATATTTGAAGAGCCAGAGGGACATCTGTCCAGTCCAGGATACCCTAACCCACCACCACATGCTGTCACCTGTCAGTACATAATTTCTGTAGAATTCGGCTTTACTCTTTCTCTTAACTTCACCGACAACTTCCACATCGAGAGCTTGGACACTGATGAAGGCCTGACCTGTCCCTATCACTGGTTGAAGGTAATGACAGGCAGCTTCCATGCACTATTTATTGTTATATAAATACATGGAAATGATAGTACTAAATAAATACAATAAATGAGTTGTGTAATGCTCATCTTGTAATAGATTACCATTCCATACGAAAAGCCGATGAAGCTGTGTGGTGGAAAGAGTCCAGGTCTAATTGCCACACATTCCAACACTGTCACTCTGGACTACCACACTGATAATGACGGCCAAAGCAGCGGCTGGAGCCTGGACTACAGCACCGACAGTGAGGAAGAGAAGGCCAATGAGCAATTAAACTGCAATGGACTGGTTGCACAGCAGACATCAAAACTGGAGAAACACAGACGGGCTTAGTAACAGTAATGATGATGCTCCAGCCCTGACATGTCAAAATGTCAACCATGCAACCAGTCCATTAATAGCCCTTCCACGTTGGCACTCAGTGAAATACATTTTTCACCATAATGTCTAATTACAACTTACAGTTGGATAGCTATAGATATGCATGTTACATATCTGCTTGTCTATGTTGTTTCCAGGAGTGAAGTGTCCATTTCCCGGTAAGGTAGCTAAGGGCAGGGTCACTCCTGTCCTGAGCGAATATCTCTACAGAGACCACATCTTTGTGCGCTGTGACCAAGGATACAAGCTGATGACGGTGAGATGAAACTTGTCTAATGTCTAATGTTTGTTTGTCATTGTGTGTGATATAAAAACAAATATTCTGTGTCTGTTCTCTGTCAGAATGGGAAGGAGATCAAGAGTTTCTCTGCAATGTGCCAAAGCAGCGGACAGTGGCACCTCCCTCTGCCAGAATGCCACAGTATGTTAACTTTAAGCTGCTTGATTCAACCACAAATTGAGTCTTCTTTCACCAGCAAAGTATTAATATGTCCTTGTTTTGTTCTTTTGCAGTAATTGATTGTGGAAAACCCAAACCGTTGCTGAACGGAGGGGTGACCTTCCTGTCTGGCTTTCAGAATCAGTACCTTTCTGTTATTCAGTATCACTGCAATGAACCATTTTACTCTCTCCTTGGGGGGATGACTGGTGAGATATTTATATACAGTGTTTACTATTTTAGATTTTTTTTCTACTGTTAATACCAGCCATTGGTTTCCATTAAAAGACTCTTGAAACTTGTTTGAGAGGTATGAACTGCATTAAGTTTCACCGGAGTCAGTCTATTACTGTGTGCTAATGCAGTTTAAGTGCAGATTGATTTGTTCACTGCAATGCCTCTCATCAATAATGTAAACATGTTTAATGTGATGAATACACAACAGAACACAAAAGTTTTTAAGTAGTACAGAAATTAATGGAAACCAATGGAAGCCTGGAGATGCATTCAATAAAAATATTTAAAAACAGCTACATATAAACATATGTACATTGTATAGCAAATTGGTTATCTGTGGAGTAATGTATATGTTTTCTAGTGAATGGCTGTAGGATTTAGGGCCATCTAGTGGTGAGGTTGAAGATTGCAACCAAGTGATAACCTCTCCACTCACTTTCCACTTCCAAGCTTATAGGACCTGTAGTGGCTACAAAATTCTCTAGAGCCAGTTTATGGTTTGTCCATCCTATTGTAGAAATATTGCAGTGCAGCAGAAGAGCCCCCTCTGTAGATATAAAGCGCCAAAGATTCTTATTTTCAGGTTATTATGCATTAATGAAAACGTACTTATTTTCCATTTTTGCCAATACATCCTTAAATCTTACACCCTGGACCTTCAACTCCAAGCTGAAAAGCATAACTGCCCACGAAGCATCATTAATGGGTGTGCGCTCTGTTGCATCTATACCCATACCCAACGATGATGTCACAGTGTACTGACACAGCCAGGAGTACACTTCAACATCATTTAAGATAAAGATTAACATCAGACTATATTTCTCTTTTTGTCTTCTCTCTGCTCTTCAGCTGAATTCACCTGTGAAGCAGACAGAAAGTGGAGATCCAACAACAACGTAGTTGTCAGTCCAACATGCATACCAGGTATTGCTTTTGCTAATCTAGATCTTAGTCTAGACCAGGGGTGTCCAAACTTTTTTTAAAGAGGGCCAGATTTGATAATGTGAAGATGCCCGGGGGCCAATACTAACATTTAAAAAAAGAAAAAAATACCAATAAAAGTTACATACAAATGCACTGTTCTGTAGCAATTTTATTTCATTGTCACAATTATCTTTTTTTTTTTTTTTTTTTTAAATGACAATGTAACCAAATCTAAGCCAATCGGGCGTGAACAAATCTAAAAACCAGTTCTTCCTTTCTTTCACATCTGGAGTCAGATAACAAAGAATAAATTGTTAAACTTGCATGAAGTTGATACAAATCTTAAGATCACGTTCATTCTAAACATGACTTATTATGAGTAATGCAAAGTCTGTTAACATTTAAGTTTAAAACGTATCACTCTTGCTCTTGTCTTTAACAAGATCATTCGGAAAGTAATATTTTGTGTCACATCTACAGATATATAACACCAGCAGTTATGTCCTTAGAGGTTAACGTTTAGTACATTCAAATGTTTCATTATGTCGACCAAAAACACCAAATATTCCAACTATACAGTATCTGACAATCCTAGCAGGCCATAAATAATATATTATAAAAATGAAGCTTGGGCCGCATGAAATCTAAACGCGGGCTGTGATTGGCCCCTGGGCCGTACTTTGGACATCCCTGGTCTAGACACTCTTCTAGTGTTGTGTCAAACTTCTTACATACATGTATGTCTGAATCCCATCCAGTTTGTGGCAAGCCCATGAAAGACATCCCTGCCTATCAGAGGATCATTGGAGGCAGCGAAGCTCCAGATAATACAATCCCCTGGCAAGTATTACTGAGTGTAGATGGACAAAGAGCAGGAGGCATGCTGATTGCAGACCACTGGATTATGACTGCAGCTCATGTCCTATCACATTATGGAAATATCACATCAAGTGAGGCTGTACGGGTAAGTGGGCTACTGTGGTGTGTGGTGTTATCTGCATGTCCATTGCCTCCATGTTTTTGACTTGACATTTATTTATTCCTGTGCTGCAGGCTTACATGGGACTCACTAATGTTAAGGCCCTGCAGCTGTCTCCTGTGAATGCTGCTTCAGTCCATGTTCACCCTGAATACAACAACCCAAACGGCTTAGACTACGACCATGACATTGGCTTGATCAAACTGCAAGAACCAATCACCTTCAACTCATCCATTATGCCGATATGTTTGCCAGGAGAGGGTACCACATACACCACTGGCATGATGGGGTAAAGGAACAACTGCTGGATTTAATTTCATAACACTACTGTGTATTTTTAGATCATTTTATTTGTATCTCTTCCTTCAGTCTGGTGCATTTTCATGTTTTCACGTGTGAATTTTCACAGGAGACTCACCATAGAGTACACCATAACTGTCTCTTCTACCTTTTTTTCAGACTTGTGTCAGGCTTTGGTCTCACAGATGAGGGCAGACGACGGATTCTGACAAATAAGCTGAAGTACGTGCAGCTCCCAGTGGTAGAGCAGGAGGCATGCAGCAATTCAATCACTTTGGCGAAGAGGACAAGGACCTATGTACCAAATCTGACAAATAACATGTTTTGTGCTGGAGTCCCTGAAGGTGGGAAGGATTCCTGCCAAGGTGACAGCGGAGGCCCGTTCACCGTGAGTGATGACGGACAATTCTGGGCTGCTGGGATTGTCAGCTGGGGGGTCGACTGCGGAAAGCAGGGAACATACGGAGTCTATACCAAAGTCAGCAATTATGTGGACTGGATCAACAAGACTATGCAGGAGAACTGAAATCTACTGTAATTCATTACAACATGATGTGAAAATGTCATGAAACAAAATAAAAAACAATTACAATAAGTAAACAAATCTCTAACAGCGTAATGCATATTGTTTCCAAGGAAAGCTACGAATTAATCGTCAAGCTTATAATATGATCAAATGCTTAACTACTTAGAAAGACCTCTGAGCTTCCATAAAATTACTGAATAAATGTCATACTGATTGTAATGTTTCACACTGCATTTTTTAATGAAGTGACATAATTGTAGCTGCTTTTTCATGCATGTATCTCAGACTGGTCACAGATCTTCTGTCTGGTAAAGATGATAACCAGATTAGTATCCACTTAACACTGTATGACCTTTAAGAGAAAGATGATGATTGTATGTTGTTGCAAGACATACATGTACATGCATTTTCAGTTATGCTGAGTCAAGAAAATTCCAAATAGCATATTTTAAACCTTTTTCTTTTTTAATTAAACACATTTTTTCACCACATTACCTGTTTGTCAGCCTTTTGATGTTTACTGTCCGCACTCATCTTTGCAAGTCAGGTCTGCATAAATAAAGTGCCAGCTGTCATATGCAAGAGAGCGTAACACTGTCAACACATGCCAGCGTTATATGCTCTGCCAGTACTCAACAATATTTTCCTTTTCAATCTTTGGTTTTATTTTCTTAAGACAATAAAAGCAGTAACAATCATTTCTGGAGTGTTATTTACCTTAGAGCGTGACACAATGTGATAACCACCCACTCTCAAATTGGCAAATTGTGGTGTGAATCAACTTCTTTTCATTGTGAATTAAATGATTAATAGGCCACTCTGCATCACATTGCCAGACATATTTTGCTGATTTGATTTCACTGCAGTAGGCTCTCCTTCCATTGACCTTTTGGAGTCTTCATAATACTGTGCAAAGTGCTCATTCTCTGCTTACTGCCTACACACACTCTGTTTTACTCATTCTTCTTACTTACTTATTATTATTACTGCTTCTGTTCTTCTACAATTGATACCTGCATTTATTTTTGCCAAGATAAACAAATCCTGGAGGTTAAATTCCACTGCAAAATACTGCAAACCACAGCCTGTGTTACATTAGTGGTCTATTTGTTCATGAGGCATTTCGCCTAAAACTGCAGTCACACTGAGCTAAACATATTGCAGACATGGGATGGACCTATTGTGTTATATGGTAAGCTTTGTCAGTTTTTGTCACCTTCATGTTACATGTTTTAGTCAATTTGTGATTAACTTTAGTGTGAACTGCATTACAGCACTCTCTATGAGCAGTGTTTAAGATTGATTATAAGATTATTGATGTCATATAGAAAGCTAAAGCAATACAGTGTGGTTGCAAAAGTTAAAAAATGATTGTGTTACTTTGAACTTTTTCTGTTTGCGTCAACTTTGGACTAACACCTTCGTTCCAATTCTCTGTTTATGCACAATAATTCCAGGTTTCTGTGTTTGTCAGCGAGTGAGTGCTGGCAGCTGCATTACGCTGAGCCTAAAATACGTGGGGAGGTCCAGTCCCCTCAGTATCCCCAGCCTTACCATCCAAACCTGCTGAAGCAATCGGACCTCTGGGTTCCTGAGGGCTACAAGATCCAGCTGTCTCTAACACATCTGGATATCAAAGCTTCTGCAGGCTGCTATGAAGACTCTCTGACGGTCAGAGCCACATTGAAACCTCATATTATGCAATATTACAAACAATAGAACAGTGTTTTTGTACTTAAGACCAGAACCAAAATGTTAGTTATTTAATATTTATTAAATAACTTTAACTGGAGTATTGATAACCTACACAAACAGAGTTTGTTCAACTGGGACTTCAAATCATTCAAGTTCTTGTGTATAGACTTCCTCTCTCTGGTGTTTCCCCTGAAGTTATAGCAACTAGAGTGGGTAAAGGGCATATGACGACAATTTAATAAAATTACAAATTTTGGGGGGTTTGAACATTGCTGGAAGCATTATATCTTATATCTTTATAGAGATTTAATTTCACTATTGAAAGCATACTTTTACAAATTAAAAGCTGACTTCTTAAACAACATACCATTTCTAAATTCAATACAGGGTTTTTGTTGTTGTTCCTGCAGCCTGACTTGGCCTGGTATAACCAATTTTGCTTAGTTTTTTCAGGGAGTGCCTCATCATGATTACTGATCTTACAATGTCTTTTTCAGGTTCTCGATGATCAAAAAGTCTTGGGAAAGTTTTGTGGCCAGGAAAATTCAACTGATCACCCAGGCAAAGAGCCGATCCTTTCTCAAAGCAACAGGCTAACTCTCATTTTCCAAACAAATGACTCCACTGCAGAACTCCAACAGCACACTGGCTTCTTTGCTACCTACAAGGCAATAGGTAGAGCTTTTCTGTTATTTCCACCAACAATCAAGAGAAATTCCACAATAAAACATAATTAACACATTGTTTTTCCAGGCATTTTGGTCGATACAATCAACAAAAATATAAAATATGTACTGTAAGTAAAAGAAGTAAGAACTGTATCTCTTTGAGCTGGAAATAAGAGCATTAAAACTTTCAAAGAATTAAATCAAATTGTATGACCAAAATTTGTTTTGATGCCGTTATAATAATCTTGATTTTATGTTTATCATCTTACGATGAGTCTTTCTGCACAATGCACAAATAAAAACTAAACCAAACATTAGGTTAGGTGATGACGTTTAATGACCTCCTTATTATCAGACATAGATGAGTGTTTGAAGGCGGACTCTGCAGATGGCTCAGGTCCACTCTGCTCGCAGATCTGCGTCAACAGTCCTGGTTCTTTCCACTGCTCCTGCCACAATGGATACAAAATCCATTTAGACCAGCGCACATGTCTGTGTGAGTAGCAACTACATGCTTCTTTTGATGTGCCTTAATGTAGTGAAGCTCAGTAGTTAAAGCATGGAATTAATTCTACTGAGCCAGTGTAAAAAAAAAAAAAGACTCTTCATTTTGAGGTGAACTATTGAATCTCTTGTTTCCCCTCCGCATGTCTAGTCTCCTGCAGTGGAAACATATTTGACAAGCATGAGGGACATCTGTCTAGTCCAAAGTACCCTGGCCCCTCACCTCCTTTTCTGTCCTGCAAGTACATCATCTCTGTGGAGCCCAGATTCACTGTCACTCTCAACTTCACTGACAAGTTCCACATAAAGAGTGTGGACACTGAGCAAGGACCCAGGTGTTTACATCACTGGCTGCAGGTATTGGCAAAGAGGTTCCTTACAATAAATGACAATAAAAAGAGAGCAAGTTAGATATGCATCATTGTATATAAAACATACCACATTTCTTCTTTCCTTAAAGGTGACCATCCCAGACAGAGAGCCCATGAAGCTGTGTGGTGGAAAGAGTCCAGGTCTGATAGCTACAAATTCCAGTACTGTCAGACTGGACTACCACACTGATGATGAAGGCCTGAGTCACGGCTGGAGTCTGGAGTACACCACAAACGGTGAGGGAAGAAGTGAAAGAGACACAGTGTTTTGTTTAGTTGACGGCACAAATCAGTAACAATTACACATCTACAACTGCAGAGAGAGGTCCAGTTCAGGGGAATATCACCAAAGGCAGAGTGACTCCTGTTTTAACTAAATATTTCTTCAGAGATTACATTTATGTGATCTGTGACCAAAGATACAAACTGATGATGTTTTCTTTCTTTCACTGGCAAACTATAAATATGTCCTTGTTTTGTTCCCCTGCAGTATTTGATTGTGAAGAACCTGAACCTTTGCTGAATGGAGGGATGACCTTTCAGAATCAGTATCGTTCTGTTGTTCAGTATCACTGTAATGAACCATTTTACACTTTCCCTGGGGGTGCAAATGGTGAGATATATATACAGTATATATTGTTACAAACATATAATGAATACAAAATACAATTTTTGATATTATCTTTACTAAAAAAAATGCCATGATCTCCCTTTTTTCAGTTACTTTCACCTGTGAATCAGACGGAAAGTGGAGATCCAAACACAGCGATGTGACTCTAACGTGTATACCTGGTATTGACACCTTGTGATATCTAATCTAGGACACTTTAATTAAAGCATGAAGTCTGTGTGAAACTAATTTATGTCTGTTTCATCCAGTCTGTGGCAAGCCCACAAAACAAATCTCTACCTATCAAAGGATCATTGGAGGCAGTGAAGCTCCAGATGATACTATCCCCTGGCAAGTTTTATTGAATATAAATGGAATAAGGGCAGGAGGGATGGTGATTGCAGACAACTGGATTATGACTGCAGCTCATGACCTAACACATAATGGAAAACCAGTATCAAACAAGACTGTACGGGTGAGTGGACTTGTGGCTATTATAGCCTCCATGTTTTTGACTTGACATTTATTTCCTCCTATGCTGTTGATTTGCAGGCTTACATGGGACTTACTGATGTTAAAGCCTTGTATAAATCTCCTGTGTATGCTGCTTCAGTCCATGTTCACCCTGGATACAACAACCCGAATGGTTTCGACTACAACAATGACATTGCCTTAATCAAAGTGAATGAATCAATCACGTTCAACTCATCAATTATGCCAATATGTTTGCCACCAGAGGCTGCCACCTACGTCATTGGCATGATGGGGTAAAGAAACAACTGAGAGTTTTAATTTGATAATCTTATATAATCCATTTTTATATTACTTTTTTTCTTCAATCAATTCATCTTGGATTTTACTCTTCTTTTTGCTTTTTTTCCCCTCTTCTTGTGCCATCATGTGAATCTGAAGACTAATGCTCTGAGTTAACCATTGCTGCCTCTTATAGTTATTTTGTTTGTTTGTTTTCAGAATGGTGTCAGGCTTTGGTATTACGAACATTTACCCCCCACGGATGACAAAGAAGCTGAAGTATGCAGACCTCCCTGTGGTGGAGCAGGAGACATGTCTTAATTCAGTCAATAAGGTGAAAATGACAAGAGACAATGTACCAGATCTGACAAATAACATGTTTTGTGCTGGAGTCCCTGAAGGTGGGAAGGACTCATGCCTAGGTGATCATGGAGGCCCCTTCGCTCTTAAACACGCTGGACAGTTCTGGGCTGCTGGGATTGTCAGCTGGGGGGTCGACTGCGGACAGCAGGGAATGTATGGAGTCTATACCAGAGTCAGCAACTACGTGGACTGGATCAAAAAGACTATGCAGGAGAACTGAATTTTACTGTAATTCATTACAACATGATATGAAAATAATAATTAATCATCATCTCATGATTAGAACTATTTCTAAGCGTCTTTAAATTATTCATTTGATGCCTTACTCATTGTGAAGTCATCACACTGTATTTAAATCTCCAAAATGCATTTTTTGAATAAAGTTACATAATTGTATATGCTTTTTCATGCATGCAGATTAGTCACAGATGAGTACCAATTTAACACCCTCTCACTAATTTGGTCTTTGCTGTGCTGTGCATTGTTCTCATACCCATTACACTTACCGTATTACAGTTTTTTTGCCAAGATAAACAAATCCGGGAGGTTAAATTCCACTGCAAAATACTGCAAACCACAGGCTGTGTGAAATTAGTGGTTCGTTTGTTCATGAGACATTTCGCCTAAAGCTGCAGTCACACTCAGATAAACCTGTTGCAGACATGGGATGGTCCTACTGTGTTTTATGGTAAGCTTTGTCAGATCTTTTCACCTTCATGTTGCACGTTTTAGTGATTTTTTCTTTTTTCATGAGTTGAACAAATTACAGTTTAATTGATCTACACTACACTTTATTTTATTAGTTTTTCAAAGTACCATATAGAAAACCGAAGCAATATTATGTGGTTGCAAACACAATGATTGTGTCACTTTGTTCTTTTTCTGTTTGCGTCAACTCTGGACTAGCACCTTCGTTCCAATTCTCTGTTTATGCACAATAATTCCAGGTTTCTATATTTGTCAACAAGTGAGTGCTGGCAGCTGCCTGACGCTGAACCTGTAATACACGGGGAGGTCCAGTCCCCTCATTATCCCCAGCCTTACCATCCAAACCTGCTGAAGCAATGGCACCTCTGGGTTCCTGAGGGCTACCAGATCCAGCTGTCTCTAACACATCTGGATATTAAAGTTTCTGCAGGCTGCTATGAAGACTCTCTGATGGTCAGAGCCACATTGAAACCTCATATTATTACAAACAATAGACCAGTGTTTTTTCCATATTTTATTCAGATATTTGTTTGTTCACTTTGACTTGAGTATTGATGACTCAAATTGAGGTCTTGAATTCAACCCAAGGACTATCACTTTCTTCATCAACTACAATAAATTCTTATTGCGTCTCTATCTGGTCATCCTGGTTGATATACTGTAAACCTATGTGCACACATTGCTGTAGACTATAAAAGCTTATTTTAAAACACAGCTAAAATTCTGCAAACTAGTACTTAGTGTACAATAGCTGAGAAGTGAAAAGCACATGACTGAAATGAGCAACTTAAGCAGTAAGTTGTTCAGAAAAAGTTTAAAAGTTTTCCTTGAACTGACAATCTGTGTAGGTAAAGGAGTGCCTCATCATGGTCAATGATCTTAAAATGCTTTTTTTACTCACATTTCAGGTTCTCGATGATCAAAAGGTCTTGGGAAAGTTTTGTGGTCAGGCAAATTCAACTGACAACCCAGGCAAAGAGCCGATCCTTTCTCAAAGCAACAGACTGACTCTCATTTTCCAAATAAGTGACTCCACCGCAGAGCTCCAACAGCACACTGGTTTCTCTGCTACCTACAAGGCAATAGGTAGAGCTTTTCTGTTCACTTGCCTCTTCCCCACAATAACATACATAACTAACATGCTGATTTTACAGGTATTTTAGTCTCTATGATCAAACTTATAGATATAAATAATAAAATATCTTAAACTGGAAGATCATAAGACCAGAAACTACCCATACCGCAGTGAATTCACCATGACAGTTGCCATTATGTCCAAGGTTAATCTTGAACTTTTGTTGACCACCCTAAAATGACACTTCTTCAAATGCACAAATTAAAACTAAGCCAAACAACAATATAAGCAGAGAAAAATAACCTGAATCAAACTTTTGGTTTGGTTTTCCCTTTAATTACCTTCATTCATTTTTCATTATCAGACGTGGATGAATGTTCAAAACCGGAACCTGGTCATGGCTCCAGTCCACTCTGCACCCAGATCTGCATCAACACCCCTGGTTCTTACCGCTGCTCCTGCCACCATGGTTACAAAATTCATCTAGACCAATACACGTGTTTGTGTGAGTACCATATACAGCAAATCCATGCATCTTTGTATGTTCCTTCATGTAGGGCGTTGACAAATAACGCTGACACTCAAATTCTAAATAAACATTCAAATGTATGTTTATGACTGAGAGAAGGGCTGGACTACACACGCATTGGACAGGATGAAACTTGGTTTCAGCTGCTTTCACACACACTAAAAGACTCCTTCATTGTGCAAAGATGTGGTTGTTTTTATTTGTGCTGAACACCTTGAAACAATCAGAAAATAATGTTTTATTTCTCAGATTCACTGCTCTGTTCTTGGTAACGCTGCTCCCTCACTCCACTCACTTACTAGATTCCTTGACCACTGCTTCTCTCTCTGCATGGGGCCGACTTTGAACCAACAAACCCTACTCATTCTGCCTTTGAAGACTAACTTGTTTGATTCAGTGAATCACTTTATGATGTAGGATTTTTTAGGGCAATGACCTCAGATATTTGAAGCTATGTTCAAAAACCTCAAAAGAAGCTTCAAATGTAAAAAGAAATTGACATTTCTTACAACATTACTTTAATGAATGTCATGCTGTGAAGCTCAGTGGTTACAGCATGGTAAAATATTGAACCTCTTCTTACTTTTGCCCCATGTCCAGTATCTTGTAGTGACTGCATATTTGACAAACATAAGGGAAAGCTGTCTAGTCCAATGTACCCTGGCCCCTCGCCTCCTCTTCTCTCCTGCAAGTACATCATCTCTGTGGAGCCCAGATTCACTGTCACTCTCAACTTCACTGACAAGTTCCACATAAAGAGTGTGGACACTGAGCAAGGTCACCAGTGTCTACATCACTGGCTGCAGGTACTGGCAAAGAGATTCCTTACAATAAATGACAATAAAAAGAGAGCAAGTTAGATATGCATCATTGTATATAAAACATACCACATTTCTTCTTTCCTTAAAGGTGACCATCCCAGACAGAGAGCCCATGAAGCTGTGTGGTGGGAAGAGTCCAGGTCTGATAGCTACAAATGCCAGTACTGTCAGACTGGACTACCACACTGATGACGAAGGCCTGAGTCACGGCTGGAGCCTGGAGTACACCACAAACGGTGAGGGATGAAATGATAGAAACATGGTGGGTTTTTTTGGCTGGCAGTAATAGTTGTATAGCAGTACATATGTGATTAATATTTACGTATCATGTCCCTTTCAGAGGTCAAATGTCCATTCCCAGGTCCCCATGTCTCCAAAGGCAGAGTGACTCCTGTTTTAAATGAATATTTCTTCAGAGATTACATCTATGTGACCTGTGACCAAGGATACAGGCTGATGATGGTTTGATGCTTTCTTTCTTTTACTGCCCATTTGTTGAAGTCAAATAATGACATTGCTTAAGTTTCATTTCTATTTATTTGTTTCATTGTGTGACGTAAACAACCATATATATTACATTCAATGAACCCACTCTATTTTCCAGGATGGTCATGAGATCAGTACATTCTCAGTCATGTGTCAAAGCGATGGACAGTGGCACCTCCCTCTGCCAAAATGCCAGAGTATGTCTGTATTGAGCCCAAATTATTTTGTGACAAATAAAGAAAAAAAAACCACAGTCCAATGCATTTCTTTTTGCTGGCACATATAAATATGTCCTTGTTTTGCTATTTTCCAGTAATTGATTGTGAAGAACCAGAACCTTTGCTGAATGGAGGGATGACCTTTCAGAATCAGTATCGTTCTGTTGTTCAGTATCACTGTAATGAACCATTTTACACTTTCCCTGGGGGTGCAAATGGTGAGGTATTTACATAGACATTACAACTAACTAACTAACTAACTAACTAACTAACTGACTGACTAAGTAAAAATAAATGCCATTATCTTGTTCCCTTTTGTCTGCAGTTACTTTCACCTGTAAAGCAGATGGAAAGTGGAGATCCAAACACAGCGATGTCACTCCTACGTGTATACCTGGTAATTGACACCTTGTGACATCTAATCTAGGACACTTTAATTAAAGCATGAAGTCTGTGTGAACCTAATTTATGTTTGTTTCATCCAGTCTGTGGCAAGCCCACAAAACAAATCTCTGCCTATCAAAGGATCATTGGAGGCAAAGAAGCTCCAGACAATACAATCCCCTGGCAAGTGTTACTGAGTGTAGATGGACAAAGAGCAGGAGGCACGCTGATTGCAGACCGCTGGATTATGACTGCAGCTCATGTCCTCACACATAATGGAAATATCACATCAAGCGAGGCTGTACGGGTAAGTGGGCTAGTGTAAGTGTTATCTGCATGCTCATTGCCTCCATGTTTTTGGCTTGACATTTATTTATTCTTATGCTGTTAATTTGCAGGCTTATATGGGACATACTAATGTTAAGGCTCTGCAGCTGTCTCCTGTGTATGCTGCTTCAGTCCATGTTCACCCTGAATACAACAACCCAAACGGCTTAGACTACGACCATGACATTGGCTTGATCAAACTGCAAGACCCAATCACGTTCAGCTCATCCATTATGCCGATATGTTTGCCACCAGAGGATGCCACCTACATCACTGGCATGATGGGGTAAAGGCACTATGTTGCATAATCCATTTTATCAGATATTATTTATTTTCTCCACTTTAGTTTTGTCATGCCAACATGTGAATCTTGCCCAGATTGCATGCAGGTGACTGTGATTTTCTTTTTCCTATTCACATAACTGTCTATTACAAATATTTCTTTTTTTCAGAATGGTGTCAGGCTTTGGTCTCACAGATTTAGGCAGACGAAGGATTCTAACAAACAAGCTGAAGTACGTGCAGCTCCCAGTGGTGGAGCAGGAGGCATGCAGCAATTCAATCACTTTGGCGAAGAGGACAAGGACCTATGTACCAAATCTGACAAATAACATGTTTTGTGCTGGAGTCCCTGAAGGTGGGAAGGACTCATGCCAAGGTGATGCTGGAGGGCCCTTTGTCTTAAGGGATGATGGACAGTTCTGGGCTGCTGGGATTGTCAGCTGGGGGGTTGACTGTGGAAAGCAGGGAATGTATGCAGTCTATACCAGAGTGGCTAACTACCTGGACTGGATCAAGAAAACCATGCAAGAGAACTGAATTTGCTATATTAGACTAAGTGAAACTTAATGTGTTGAACAACAAGTACAGCCAAATAAAAACAAATAAGGAAGAAAAACTTTGCTCATACAGTCGTTCTTCACCCAACTTACTACATGATGTAAAGATGATGGACAGCACTTGCAGTAAGCGGTTTGCTACAGAGCAATCCCTCCATCAGGAAAGTCTATAAGGTCCGGCCCTGGTACTGAACCTGGTTCTGTTACCTGCTAACAGCAGATTCAGTAAGCAGCAGTTAATTAGCAGTTAGGTACTTTAGCAAGTCATTAGATTGACGACTTGTCCAGGGTGTACCCCACCTACTGTACACACAGTACAGTAGACTCTCCTTCCGATTACTTTTGTGGGACTTCACTGTACTGTGCATTGTTCTCATACTCTGGAACTTTTTGCTGTACACAAACTCTGTTTCATTACTCATTCTTCTAGTTCAGTTAGTCAGATTTATTGACCCATTATTCACCCTGTTCCTCTATAACTTATACCTACATTTATTTTTGCCAAGATAAACAAATCCTGGAGGTTAAATTCCAGTGCAAAATACTGCAAACCACAGCCTGTGTGACATTAGTAGTCTATTTGTTCATGAGAGTTTTCGCCTAAAACAGCAGTCACACAGAAATTAACTTATTGCAGACATGGGATGGATCTACTATGTTTTATGGTAAGCATTTTTCACCATCATGTTGCATCTTTTAGTGAAGTCTTCATTTCATGGATTTCTATCCTTCTATCTTACATTTACTATAAGTATGTACACACAACAGCAATGCCTAGTATCTTTTTTTTTTAAAGATTGGCTATAAATGATCAGTTTTTATAATGTAGTACCAAATAGAAAACTAAAGCAATACTATTTTGTTCCAAAAGCTGAAAAATGATTGTGTCACTTTGTTTGTTCTTTTTCTGTTTACGTCAACTTTGGACTAACACCTTAGTTCAAATTCTCTGTTTATGCACAATAATTCCAGGTTTCTGTGTTTGTCTTTGAGTAAGTGTTGGCAGCTGCCCGACTCTCAACCAGTGATACATGGGGAGGTCCATTCCCCACAGTATCCCCAGCCTTACCTTCCCAACCTGAAAATGGAATGGGACCTCTGGGTTCCTGAGGGCTACCAGATCCAGTTGTCCCTAAAACATCTGGATATTAAAACGTCTTCAGGCTGCTATCAAGACTCTTTGACGGTCAGAGCCATATTAAAAACTCATTTTATACAATGTTCCCTACAATAGACTAAAGCCAGTGTTTTTGGACTGAAGACCAGAACCCAAATTTTAGTTTAAGATTTATTACTTAATTGACTTGAATTGGAATCAGGGACATCACTTTTTTCAGTTATACATCCATCCATTTTCTTCCAAAGATTTGGGGCAGGGTTGTTGTGGTAGCAAGCACATCAAAGTAATCCAGACATCCCTTTCCCCAGCAATGTCTTCTAACTCCTGGGGGATCCTGAGTATTCCCAAGCCAGATGAGATATATGACTCTGTATAGGCTTCTACGTTGTCCAATTGAATACACTTTTGTTGCTAAAGCCTTGCTTGGTCTGTTTTGACCAGCACCTTATGGTGACTAATATTAGCAAGGTAAATACTGGTGTACATTGACACATTACTGAGTCACTTTGGCAACTTTAGGACTGTTCTGCACTTGTGCTACCATCACATTGCCAAACTATAGTTAAGTATTTTGCATTATTGTTACTTGTAGCCAATATGGCTGCTGTTCAGTGAAAGTTATATTGTCTCACTGTAATTTACAGGGAAGTTAGTTTGTCAGGGAGTGCCTCATCATTATCAATGGTCTCACTATGTCTTTTTTGCTCTTTGCACATTCCAGGTTCTCGATGATCAAAAGGTCTTGGAAAAGTTTTGTGGTCAGGCAAATTCAACTGACCACCCAGGCAAAGAGCCGATCCTTTCTCAAAGCAACAGACTGACTCTCATTTTCCAAACAAGTGACTCCACTGCAGAGGTCCAACGGCACACTGGTTTCTCTGCTACCTACAAGGCAATAGGTAGAGCTTTTCTGGTTACTTCCCTCTTCCCTACAATGTGTTATTACAGTAGGCGATAACTAACATGGTGCTATTTCCCCCAACCCAAACACATACAACATCATTATCTCTTTGAGCTGTAACAATATAAACATATATAAATAATTTAAATTTAACTTTAGGTCAGATTTTTCCTTTAATAACCTTCTCATTATCAGACGTGGATGAATGTTCAAAACCGGACCCTGGTCATGGCTCAGGTCCACTCTGCACCCAGATCTGCGTCAACACCCCTGGGTCTTACCGCTGCTCCTGCCACAATGGTTACAAACTTCATTTAGACCAATACACTTGTTTGTGTGAGTACTGTCACCCTATGAAGTTCTGAGTCAGTGTAAAAAATTGTGGTGAACTATTGAATCTCTTGTTTTTTGCCACAATAATACTTGCTTTTGCCCCATGTCCAGTATCTTGTGGTGATTGCATACTCAACAAACATAAGGGAAAACTGTCCAGTCCAGGGTACCCCGGCCCCTCACCTCCTTTTCTCTCCTGCAAGTACATCATCTCTGTGGAGCCCAAATTCACTGTCACTCTCAGCTTCACTGACAAATTTCACATAAGGAGTGTGGACACTGAGCAAGGTCCCAGGTGTTTACATCACTGGCTGCAGGTATTGGCAAAGAGGTTAAATGACAATAAAAACAGCAGAGATAGATATGCCTCATTGTATAAAAATGAACTTACTCTATTCCTCCTCACCCTCATTAGGTGACCATCCCAGACAGAGAGCCCATGAAGCTGTGTGGTGGAAAGAGTCCAGGTCTGATAGCTACAAATTCCAGTACTGTCAGACTGGACTATCATACTGATTATGAAGGCCTGAGTCACGGCTGGAGCCTGGAGTACACCACAAATGGTGAGGGATGTGAGAGAGGTATAGTGTGTTGTTTGATTGACAGTAATGGTTGTACAACTGCACATATATGTTATATGTATTGGGTCTATTCCAGAGATCAAATGTCCACTTCTGGGTAACGTCTCCAAAGGCAGAGTGACTCCTGTTTTAAATGAATATTTCTTCAGAGATTACATCTATGTGACCTGCGACCAAGGATACAGGCTGATGATGGTTTGAAGTTTTCTTTCTTTCACTGCCCATTTGTTGAGACATTAATTTTCATTTTTCTTTATTTGTTTTGACGTGTCATCAGAAATACAGTACATTTAATCAACTCGTTGTCTTTTTAGGATGGTCATGAGATCAGTACATTCTCAGCCATGTGTCACAGCGATGGACAGTGGCACCTCCCTCTGCCAAAATGCCAGAGTATGTTTTTTAAAGTTAAATACATTTCCTGAGTCACTGGCACAATTAATAATATTAATATGTCCCTTTTTTGTTTTCCTCTAGTAATTGATTGTGGTGAACCCAAACCTTTGCTGAATGGAGGGATGAACTTCATGTCTGGCTTTCAGAATCAGTATCATTCTGTTGTTCAGTATCATTGTAATGAACCATTTTACACTCTGCCTAGGCATGTAGATGGTAATATATTTAATTAAAAAATATATAATTAATAATAAAATATTATCTTAACTAAAAATAAATACCATTATCTTCTGGTTTTCAGTCAGTTTCACCTGTGAAGCCGACGGAAAGTGGAGATCCAACCACAGCGATGTCACTCTGACATGTATACCTGGTATTGACACCCTGTACCTAATCTAAGACTTTAAAGTTGGGGTAACCATAGACACTCAACTTCTGTGCCTTCTCTTGGCTCTGTTTTCTTGCTTCAGAAAATTTAACCTGTTGGTGGGAGACTTTGGCTAGTCACCTGTCATTTCACAGAGAGGGTGTTCCTATTATCAGTTCTGCAAATACAAATGCGTAAAAGCCTGATTTAATGGTGGAAAATCATGAACCTTGTGACAAATTTCATCTTTGGTCTACAACGACATATAGTACAAAATACATGCTTTGGGCTCGTTATGTACAATACCATGGCACTTGTAGTGATATGTATCATCCGGCACAAAGGTGAGCATTTCCAATGTCTTTTTCCGTGTTGCTAGAGGTCGGCTGTGTCAGTACAATGGTACAGTGCCCCCATCCCTAAGAAATCACATCCTCTGCTGTGTCTTGCCCCTCACCTCTGAAGCAGAGCATTGAAAAGCATGTCTAGATGATATCTCATCTTACTGTTAGATAGTACTGTAGCTGCCTCTGACGCCTTGGGCATTGTGCCCTGTGACCACAATGAAATGTGGGCCTTAAGAAGTATAAGTTTCCGAGGGCATCCAATTCCTTCTGCTGCCATTCAAACTTGTGGGTTTGGTGCGAGAGGCTTAGCAGAGTTACACCAGACGGCAGAGAGACAGGCGGAAAGTTTTGTTCAAAATGCAGACTGAAGCTTTAATCAAAACATGAAGTCTGTGTGATTTTTTGTCTGTCCCATCCAGTTTGTGGCAAACCAACAAAACTTATCTCAACCTATCAGAGGATCATTGGAAGCAGTGCAGACAATACCATCCCCTGGCATGTGCTATTGAATATAAATGGAAGAACAGGAGGAGGCATGGTGATTGCAGACCGTTGGATTATGACTGCAGCTCATGTCCTAACACATAATGGAAATATAACATCAAGTGAGGCTGTGCGGGTAAGTGGACTACTGTGGTGTGTGGTGTTATCTGCATGCCCATTGCCTCCATGTTTTTGACATACTTACATTTATTTCCTCCTGTGCTGTTGATTTGCAGGCTTACATGGGACATACAGATGTTAACACCTTGAAGCTGTCTCCTGTGTATGCTGCTTCAGTCCATGTTCACCCTGAATACAACAACCCCAACGGCTTAGACTACAACAATGACATTGCCTTGATCAAACTGCAAGAACCAATCACCTTCAACTCATCCATTATGCCAATATGTTTACCTGCAGAGGGTGCCACATACACCACTGACATGATAGGGTAAGGAAACAACTGAGAGTTTTAATTTAATAATGGTATTAAAACATATTATAGTCATGCCAACATGTAAATCTTGTCAAGATTCTCAGACTCTGATTTTTATTTTGTTTTTTTCCAGACTGGTGTCAGGCTTCACCATCACAGAAACTGACAACCAACAGATCTTCACAAATAAACTGAAAATTGTGCACCTACTTGTGGTGGAGCAGGAGACATGCAGGCGTTCAGTCAATAAGCTGAAGAAGGAAAGAGACAATGTACCAAGTCTGACAAATAACATGTTTTGTGCTGGAGTCCCTGAAGGAGGGAAAGACTCCTGTCATGGTGACAGTGGAAGTCCCATTGCCCTGAAGGATGACGGACGGTTCTGGGCTGCTGGGATTGTCAGTTGGGGGGTTGACTGCAGACAGCAGGGAATGTATGGAGTCTATACCAGAGTCGCTAACTACGTGGACTGGATCAATAAGACTATTCAAGAGAATTAAATTATATTAAAACTATATTTCATCACTATGTTGATAAAATTCGGTGTGCTGAACAAAACCAGACAAATAAAAACAAATGAGGAAGAATAATCTGGCTCATTTGGTCTTTCCTTATCCATCTGACAGAACCAAAAAATATTATATATAGTATATTATTATGTTAACTATAGTCTCTAACTTTGTCTGTCTTTCATTTTGTGAGAGGCAGATAGCATAATGCAGAGCCTTGGAGTGGCAATGGAGAAAAACAAATATATATATGAAGGCCACGTTCTACTACATCGAGCACTAAATTTGCTATTGTGTGCACACAAGATACAACTTGTTCCCACGTTTTTGAATTATTCATGGGCACAAGATATAACTTTTTGGTTCATTTGTGCGCACAAGATAAGTGCAGTGTTTTCCCAGGGAATGATGGGAACATTTTACACACATATTTTTTGAATAAATGCACTCAATGTGACTGATATTAGACAAAAACTGTATTACAACAGCAAAGATATAAAACCGTACATACGTTCCCTCATGTGGCATTTAGTCTGATCAGTTTGTTCAGTTAACATCTTGTTTAGTTGCTGTTGTATTGAGGCTTGTTATATTTTGTTGACCTCCTTTATAGGTTGTGCCTCCACAAGCACTCTCACATGCCATGTTGTGGAATTTTCTATCCTTAGGTTACACAGGGTCATGTGTGGGCCTTGGGGTCCTCAGCAGTAGTAGTTGCTTGGCTTTGCTTGAGGACAGCAGGTGCCAGCTTCACTAGCTCTCTAACTCTGAAGTGTCGGTGATTTCCTTACCTTTGGATCGAGCCAGGCTGTCTGTTTCCCCATTTCTGATCTTTATGCTAAGCTACCTAATAGCATCTAGCTGTAGCGTTAGCTTAATATTTCTTGTACAACTATGTAAACCAGGGGTGTCCAAATTGTTTTTAAAGAGGGCCAGATTTGAAAAAATTTTTTTAAAAAATACCAATAAAAGTTACATGCAAATGCACTGTTCTGTAGCAATTTTATTTCATTGTCACAATTATCTTTTTTTTTTTTTTTTAAATGACAATGTAACCAAATTTAAGCCAATCGGGTGTGAACAAATCTAAAAACCAGTTCTTCCTTTCTTTCACATCTGGAGTCAGATAACAAAGAATAAATTGTTAAACTTGCATGAAGTTGATACAAATCTTAAGATCACGTTCATTCTAAACATGACTTAATATGAGTAATGCAAAGTCTGTTAACATTTAAGTTTAAAACGTATCACTCTTGCTCTTGTCTTTAACAAGATCATTCGGAAAGTAATATTTTGTGTCACATCTACAGATATATAACACCAGCAGTTATGTCCTTAGAGGTTAACGTTTAGTACATTGAAATGTTTCATTATGTCGACCAAAAACACCAAATATTCCAACTATACAGTATCTGACAATCCTAGCAGGCCATAAATAATATATTATAAAAATGAAGCTTCGGGCCGCATGAAATCTAAACGCGGGCCGTGATTGGCCCCCGGGCCGTACTTTGGACATCCCTGTCACATTATCAATCTTCTCACCTAACTCTGTGCAAAAATACATATTTTCTTTTTGTAATTGACTTACATTGATAGTTGAAAACTTTCTTACTGATGATTTCACTCCGTAAAATAGAGAAGAAGGTTGTTGGTGCTTGTTTCCATAATGACCTGCTCCCTGCTGCTCTGTGATTAGACGATTTGTCTGCTCACTTTTACTTTCACTTTTGCGCCTCCACCGCTGCGCGCATGTTCCCCACAGTCTGTCCACGTAACGTTATTGAATGAAGTGGAAGACGGTATTGCAGCGGTGGCGCAGTCAATTATTTCATTTGTAATTAAGCAACAATGTCTTCAGTTGAGTGTTTGAGAGAGTTTGTCAACGAGCGACTAACTGCTGCTGCTGAAGAAATATTTGGAGTTTTTCAAAAAACTATCGTCGAGTACGAAGAAGAGATCAATCGTCAGCGCAAACTGCTGGATATCGTTTGGAAACCTGAAATAAAGTTACACAGGATAGGTTTGTAAAACTTTTACTAGTTAATCATATATAATCATAGTTGTTAGATACATCAGTAACGTCACTACTACTTATTTGCTCGCATGTCTGCATTTCCTCTTCACCATCACAGTAGCGTCACATTCCTTTTGCTCTCTGTCCCTCCAGATCTCCAACAGCAACATGTCTGTAAGGAGGAAGAGGAGGAGGTTCTCACTGACCAGCAGCTCTGTAACCAGGAGAGGAGCTCCAGTCTGGACCAAGAGGACCCAGAGCCTCTACAGATTAAAGAGGAACAGGAGGAACTCTGCACCAGTCAGGAGGGAGAGGAGCTTCTGCTGAAGGTGGAGGCTGATACCTGTATGGTGACTCCTACTGATGAGGAAAGGGACCACAGTAAAGCAGAACCTGAAAGTGACCACCAGCTGCTGTTGAACCACCACACAGCTGAGAGCCAAGATCAGAAAGGATACAAGAATGAAGACTCTACTAGAGATGTAGAGTCAGAAGAAAACAATCAACAATATGAAAACAAAAGTCACAGTAACATTGTCAACAACCCTAGCTCACCAGGGGCTGACAGTAATATTCACAAACAGTCTTTTAAATGTAACACTTGTGGAAAGGATTATAAGCGTAAGTCAGCTCTTCTGAAACACATGAGAATACACACAGATGAGAAGCCGTACCTTTGCAAAACCTGCGGGAAAAGATTTCGTAGAATTGATTCATTGAAACTGCATCAAAGAGTTCACACAGGTGAGAAGCCGTATATTTGTACAACATGTGGGAAAGCTTTCACACATGGATCTAATTTGAACACCCACATTAGACGTGTCCACACCAGTGAGAGGCCGTACCTTTGCAAGATCTGTGGGAAAAGATTCAGTGACGTGTCAACATTGAAAAAGCATCAGAGAATCCACTCAGGTGAGAAGCCATATATTTGTACAACATGTGGGAGAGCTTTCAGACGGAGGGATGCCTTGAACACCCACATTAAACATGTCCACAATAATGAGAGGCCGTGCCTTTGCAAGATCTGTGGGAAAAGATTCAGTGAAGTGCCAACATTGAAAAAGCATCAGAGAATCCACACAGGTGAGAAGCCGTATATTTGTACAACATGTGGGAAAGCTTTCAGACAGAGTAGTACCTTGAACGTCCACATTAGACATGTCCACAATGGTGAGAGGCCGTACGCCTGCAACGTGTAAGAAAAGGTTCATTGTTCTGACACAATTGAAAAAACATGCAGCAACACACACAGATGAGAGGCCATACACTGCAACATGTGTAAGAAAACATACTGCACCACACCCGACTTGAAAAAAGACATGAACGTACATACAGGTTAATTGCTGTTAACTCACAAATCATGCGACCTTACAGTCCATGAGAAGAGCCAACACTGGTGAGAGACCTTTGCATTGTTTGTCAAAACGTATAAGTTGCAGGCAAGTAGATTTGTATTTGCAAAACATGTGGGAGACAATTAATTTCCAGTGGTTCATGGTCAGAACTGAAGAACTCACTGACTGACTGCTTTGTATGACCATATGAGAAGTCCTATTGTATATAAATGTGTCTTATTTTTGCCTGTTTTATACTGTACACTGCTTCACTGTGTCTGATTTATAGCCGAATTAGCAAATTGAATTATCAGAATTTTTGAAATGTTTTTTATACATAATATGTATGTTTGTATATATACACACACACAGACACAGACATAATGAAATAAATGTTTACAAAGTCTAAATGTTGTGTACTTTTCTGAGCACTGCTAATATACAGCTCTGTGATCAACACTGCTTGCTAAAGTTCTGAAATTTCACGATACAGAAAGAATGGATTAAACAAAATGATATTTAAATTGTGTCAGAGAGTTATATAACAAACAATCATCTTTACTTCATTCACTTGTCTCTTCTGATTGAAATAGATGTATTCATTAAAAGCTTGTTGGTCACTGGAACTGAAAAGCTGACTGTATCTTCAACAAGAGAAAAAGAAAATAGCTGTCTACTCATAATGCTTTGTTTATGTGTGATGAGCAAACACATTTAGTTATAGATTGTGCTGATTATTCCTGAAACTTTACAACATTCACTAATAATACTAAACACCAGTTTTAAATACCATCAACTGCAAGCGGAACTTAATAACTTCCGCACATCCACCGTCGGAACTTAACACTGTGACATCCAGCGGAAGTAAACAAACACTACAGCTGTTAGCAGTGAGTGCACGCAACGTTATTGAATGAAGTGGAAGACGGCATTGTAGCGGTGACACAGTTAATTATTTAATTTGTAATTAAGCAACAATGTCTTCTGTTGAGTGTTTGAGAGAGTTTGTCAACGAGCGACTAACTGCTGCTGCTGAAGAAATATTTGGAGTTTTTCAAAAAACTATCGTCGAGTACGAAGAAGAGATCAATCGTCAGCGCAAACTGCTGGATATCGTTTGGAAACCTGAAATAAAGTTACACAGGATAGGTGTGTAAAACTTTTACTAATTAACATCATTGTTTTTTTTTGTTTTTTGTTTTTTTTACTTTTTATTGCACATGTATCACATGACATATATGCATACATATAACATGCAGCTATACTAGGAAAGTACAATAGGTCAGTGTTTTTCAATCCTGGTCCTCGGGGAACACTGCCCTGCATGTTTTAGATGTTTCCTGCTCCACCACACCTGATTCAAATGAGTGGCTCGTTATCAGGCCACTGCAGAGCTTGATGACGAGCTGATCATTTGAATCAGGTGTGTTGGAGCAGGAAACATCCAAAACATGCAGGGCAGTGTTCCCTGAGGACCAGGATTGAAAAACACTGCAATAGGTGATGCTTCTGCAGGTACACTTGTTCCAACGTATAATCATGTCTACACACTTTTTCATGGAATATTTCTTCCTCCTTGTTAAAAGGAGAAAACGTGAGACACATGCAGCATTGGATGCATGCATTTATGCATTTAGTATCAGTTGTACTACAGTAAGTGCAAAAAGACAACTAAAAATAGAATAAAGAAGAATTAGGCGAATAGAGTTCTGACATTGCCATCTGATTTTAACTGTATCCTTGCTGTGATTTTTCTCCATGATGTAATTGTTTTCTTTGCTTAACAGCAGAATTCTCAGCTAGCGTGGATTCACACAGGATGAGACGCCACGGCAAAAACGGAAGTTTCTTCATTCATTGCCAGATTAAATTTAAACAGAAGAGAAGTTGAGCCAGATTAAACTTTGGAAAAAACAGAGCCCGACATCACGCTCCGCAAGTCAATCAGACACTCAGATCGGTCAAACCTCCACAGAAAGCCTGAAATGTCTCTGAAGCAGAGACTATCCAGGTGGATTCACAGACTAAACTCTGATAATCTACCTGTGAGTGTGTTCTGACTTTGTTTATTTCATGTACCCAGCCTCTAAATCTGAGTCTGACTCGTAATTTACGCCACAAAATAATAACACGAAGAAGTTTAATTTGATGTGTGTCCGATGATGAGAGAGAGAGAGAGAGAGCACTTTGGTTGAGAGACATAGAGTAACAAAAACAGTGATCGAGTGAAGTACCTATCTATCCTAATGTAAGGAGCTATACCCAGTGTATAAAGTTCTGGCTCTAAAGTGAAATTAATACTCACAACATGTAAAATTTCCTTTTGAATACTGTGGCGACCCCTGCTGTTGAGGCAGCGGCCTTCCGGTGGGATTTCGGTCTGTGGGCTGGGTTTGGTGATTGGGGCACCTGGGCCCGGTGCCCTGAGATTATAAAGGCCCACGATCAATTCTCTCTCTCTCTCTCTCTCTCTCTCTCTCTCTCTCTCTCTCTCTCTCTCTCTCTCTCTCTCTCTCTCTCTCTCTCTCTCTCTCTCTCCAGCATCTCTCTCTCTCTCTCTCTCTCTCTCTCTCTCTCTCTCTCTCTCTCTCCAGCATCTCTCTCTCTCTCTCTCTCTCTCTCTCTCTCTCTCTCTCTCTCTCTCTCTCTCCAGCAGCTCTCTCTCTCTCTCTCTCTCTCTCCAGCATCTCTCTCTCTCTCTCTCTCTCTCTCTCTCTCTCTCTCTCTCTCTCTCTCCAGCATCTCTCTCTCTCTCTCTCTCTCTCTCTCTCTCTCCAGCATCTCTCTCTCTCTCTCTCTCCAGCAGCTCTCTCTCTCTCTCTCTCTCTCTCTCTCTCTCTCTCTCTCTCTCTCCAGCTCTCTCTCTCTCTCTCTCTCTCTCCAGCAGCTCTCTCTCTCTCTCTCTCTCTCTCTCCAGCATCTCTCTCTCTCTCTCTCTCTCTCTCTCTCTCTCTCTCTCTCTCTCTCTCTCTCCAGCAGCTCTCTCTCTCTCTCCTGCTCTCTCTCTCTCTCTCTCTCTCTCCAGCAGCTCTCTCTCTCTCTCTCCAGCAGCTCTCTCTCTCTCTCTCTCTCTCTCTCTCTCTCTCTCTCTCTCTCTCTCTCTCTCTCTCTCTCTCTCTCTCTCTCTCTCTCTAGCAGCTCTCTCTCTCTCTCTCGCTCTCTCTCTCTCTCTCTCTCTCTCTCTCTCTCTCTCTCCAGCAGCTCTCTCTCTCTCTCTCTCTCTCTCCAGCTCTCTCTCTCTCTCTCTCTCTCTCTCTCCAGCAGCTCTCTCTCTCTCTCTCTCTCTCTCTCTCTCTCTCTCTCTCCAGCATCTCTCTCTCTCTCTCTCTCTCTCTCTCTCTCTCTCTCTCTCTCCAGCAGCTCGCTCTCTCTCTCTCTCTCTCTCTCTCTCTCCAGCAGCTCTCTCTCCTCTCTCTCTCTCTCTCTCTCTCTCTCCAGCATCTCTCTCTCTCTCTCTCTCTCTCTCCAGCATCTCTCTCTCTCTCTCTCTCTCTCTCTCTCTCTCTCTCTCTCTCTCTCTCTCTCTCTCTCTCTCTCTCTCTCTCTCTCTCTCTCTCCAGCTCTCTCTCTCTCTCTCTCTCTCTCTCCAGCAGCTCTCTCTCTCTCTCTCTCTCTCTCTCTCTCCAGCTCTCTCTCTCTCTCTCTCTCTCTCTCTCTCTCTCTCTCTCTCTCTCTCTCTCTCTCTCTCTCTCTCTCTCTCTCTCTCTCTCTCTCTCTCTCTCTCTCTCTCTCTCTCTCTCTCTCTCTCCAGCAGCTCTCTCTCTCTCTCTCTCTCCAGCAGCTCTCTCTCTCTCTCTCTCTCTCTCTCTCTCTCTCTCTCTCTCTCTCTCTCTCTCTCTCTCTCTCTCTCTCTCTCTCTCTCTCTCTCTCTCCAGCAGCTCTCTCTCTCTCTCTCTCTTCTCTCTCTCTCCAGCAGCTCTCTCTCTCTCTCAGCAGCTCTCTCTCTCCAGCAGCTCTCTCTCTCTACTCTCTCTCTCTCTCTCTCTCTCTCCAGCAGCTCTTCTCTCTCTCTCTCTCTCTCTCTCTCCAGCAGATGTCCGTGGAGTGGTGTGGCAGCCGCAGGGTTAACCGTTCTTTTCCCTTTTAGTTAAATGCACTTGACACACATCCACTACATTTTACACACATGCACATCCTACACCACTGATAATACTGACATCCACATCCCATTTGTAACATTTGTTCTATTTTCTGTTGCTTTATGTTAAATAAAGAAACATGTTAACCTTCTAGAAACAGTGCAACTCCGGTTTTGTCATGGCCCAAAGAGCCAGGTTGTGACAATACTCTTTCAGAAATCTAAAACCTTTGGACCTTTGATCTTCTAATCAAATTCCCTCCATGTTGGGCTACTAATTACCTTATGTTCTGCTTTAAATGTTTCTTCCCATCGTTCATCTGTGCTAAACTTGTTTTAATAACATAAAATGGAGGAAATCCATTCATACATAATCACAGTTGTTAGATACATCAGTAACGTCACTACTACTAATTTGCTCGCATGTCTGCATTTTCTCTTCACCATCACAGTAGTGTCACATTCCTTTTGTTTTCTGTCCCTCCAGATCTCCAACAGCAACATGTCTGTGAGGAGGAAGAGGAGGAGGTTCTCACTGACCAGCAGCTCTGTAACCAGGAGAGGAGCTCCAGTCTGGACCAAGAGGACCCAGAGCCTCTACAGATTAAAGAGGAACAGGAGGAACTCTGCACCAGTCAGGAGGGAGAGGAGCTTCTGCTGAAGGTGGAGGTTGATACCTGTATGGTGACTCCTACTGATGAGGAAAGGGACCACAGTAAAGCAGAACCTGAAAGTGACCACCAGCTGCTGTTGAACAACTTTTATGCAGCTGAGAGCCAAGATCAGAAAGGATACAAGAATGAAGACTCTACTAGAGATGTAGAGTCAGAAGAAAACAATCAACAATATGAAAACAAAAGTCACAGGAACATCGTCAACAACCCTAGCTCGTCAGGGGCTGACAGTAATATTCACAAACCGTCTTTTAAATGTAACACTTGTGGAAAGGATTATAAGTATAAGTCAGTACTTCTGAAACACATGGGAATACACACAGATGAGAAGCCGTACCTTTGCAAAACCTGCGGGAAAGCTTTCAGACAGAGAAGTAACTTGAACGTCCACATTAGAAGCATCCACACCAATGAGAAGCCGTACCTTTGTAAGATCTGTGGGAAAACATTCAGTGACATGTCAGCATTCAAAAGGCATCAGAGAATCCACACAGGTGAGAAGCCGTATATTTGTACAACATGTGGGAAAGCTTTCAGACAGGGATCTAATTTGAAAGTACACATTAGACGTGTCCACATAGGTGAGAAGCGGTACCTTTGCAACACCTGTGGGAATAAATTCAGTGCAGTGTCAAATTTGAAAGAGCATCAGAGAATTCACACAGGTGAGAAGCCGTATATTTGTACAACATGTGGGAGAGCTTTCACACAGGGATCTAATTTGAACGTCCACATTAGACGTGTCCACAATGGTGAGAAGCTGTACGCCTGCAACGTGTAAGAAAAGGTTCATTGTTCTGACACAATTGAAAAAACATGCAGCAACACACACAGATGAGAGGCCATACACTGCAACATGTGTAAGAAAACATACTGCGCCACATCCGACTTGAAAAAAGACATGAACATACATACAGGTTAATTGCTGTTAACTCACAAATCATGCGACCTTACAGTCCATGAGAAGAGCCAACACTGGTGAGAGACCTTTGCATTGTTTGTCAAAACATATAAGTCGCAGGCAAGTAGAATTGTATTTGCAAAACATGTGGGAGACAATTCATTTCCAGTGGTTCGTGGTCAGAACTGAAGAACTCACTGACTGACTGTTTTGTATGACCATATGAGAAGTCCTATTGTATATAAATGTGTCTTATTTTTGCCTGTTTTATACTGTACACTGCTTCAATGTGTCTGATTTATAGCTGAATTAGCAAATTGAATTATCAGAATTCGTGAAATGTTTTTTTTATACAAAATATGTATGTTTGTATATATACACACACACACAGACATGCTGAAATAAATGTTTACAAAGTCTAAATGTTGTGTACTTTTTGGAGCACTGCTAATATACAGCTCTGTGATCAACACTGCTTGCTAAAGTTCTGAAATTTCACGATACAGGAAGAATGGATTAAACAAAATGATATTTAAATTGTGTCAGAGTTATATAACAAACAATCATCTTTACTTCATTCACTTGTCTCTTCTGATTGCAATACATGTACAGGTCCTTCTCAAAAAATTAGCATATTGTGATAAAGTTCATTCTTTTCCATAATGTAATGATAAAAATTAAACTTTCATATATTTTAGATTCATTGCACACCAACTGAAATATTTCAGGTCTTTTATTGTTTTAATACTGATGATTTTGGCATACAGCTCATGAAAACCCAAAATTCCTATCTCAAAGAATTAGCATATCATGAAAAGGTTCTCTAAACGAGCTCTTAACCTAATCATCTGAATCAACGAATTAACTCGAAACACCTGCAAAAGATTCCTGAGGCTTTTAAAAACTCCCAGCCTGGTTCATTACTCAAAACCGCAATCATGGGTAAGACTGCCGACCTGACTGCTGTCCAGAAGGCCATCATTGACACCCTCAAGCAAGAGGGTAAGACACAGAAAGAAATTTCTGAACGAATAGGCTGTTCCCAGAGTGCCGTATCAAGGCACCTCAGTGGGAAGTCTGTGGGAAGGAAAAAGTGTGGCAGAAAACGCTGCACGACGAGAAGAGGTGACCGGACCCTGAGGAAGATTGTGGAGAAGGGCCGATTCCAGACCTTGGGGGACCTGCGGAAGCAGTGGACTGAGTCTGGAGTAGAAACATCCAGAGCCACCGTGCACAGGCGTGTGCAGGAAATGGGCTACAGGTGCCGCATTCCCCAGGTCAAGCCACTTTTGAACCAGAAACAGCGGCAGAAGCGCCTGACCTGGGCTACAGAGAAGCAGCACTGGACTGTTGCTCAGTGGTCCACAGTACTTTTTTCGGATGAAAGCAAATTTTGCATGTCATTCGGAAATCAAGGTGCCAGAGTCTGGAGGAAGACTGGGGAGAAGGAAATGCCAAAATGCCTGAAGTCCAGTGTCAAGTACCCACAGTCAGTGATGGTCTGGGGTGCCATGTCAGCTGCTGGTGTTGGTCCACTGTGTTTTATCAAGGGCAGGGTCAATGCAGCTAGCTATCAGGAGATTTTGGAGCACTTCATCTTCCATCTGCTGAAAAGCTTTATGGAGATGAAGATTTCATTTTTCAGGACGACCTGGCACCTGCTCACAGTGCCAAAACCACTGGTAAATGGTTTACTGACCATGGTATTACTGTGCTCAATTGGCCTGCCAACTCTCCTGACCTGAACCCCATAGAGAATCTGTGGGATATTGTGAAGAGAAAGTTGAGAGACGCAAGACCCAACACTCTGGATGAGCTTAAGGCCGCTATTGAAGCATCCTGGGCCTCCATAAGACCTCAGCAGTGCCACAGGCTGATTGCCTCCATGCCACGCCGCATTGAAGCAGTCATTTCTGCAAAAGGATTCCCGACCAAGTATTGAGTGCATAACTGAACATAATTATTTGAAGGTTGACTTTTTTTGTATTAAAAATTGGTCGGATGAAATATGCTAATTTTTTGAGATAGGGATTTTTGGTTTTTCTTGACTTTTTTGCCAAAATCATCAATATTTAAACAATAAAAGGCTTGAACTACTTCAGTTGTGTGTAATGAATCTAAAATATATGAAAGTTTAATTTTTATCATTACATTATGGAAAAGAATGAACTTTATCACAATATGCTAATTTTTTTAGAAGGACCTGTATTCATTAAAAGCTTGTTGGTCACTGGAACTGAAAAGCTGACTATCTTCAACAAGAGAAAAAGAAAATAGCTGAGAGAAAATAACACCAGTTTTAAATACCATCAACTGCAAACGGAACTTAATAACTTCCGCACATCCACTGTCGGAACTTAACAGTGTGACATCCAGCGGAAGTAAACACTACAGCTGTTAGCAGTGAGTGCACGCCACGTTATTGAATGAAGTGGAAGACGGCATTGTAGCGGTGACACAGTTAATTATTTCATTTGTAATTAAGCAACAATGTCTTCAGTTGAGCGTTTGAGAGAGTTTGTCAACGAGCGACTAACTGCTGCTGCTGAAGAAATATTTGGAGTTTTTCAAAAAACTATCGTCGAGTACGAAGAAGAGATCAATCGTCAGCGCAAACTGCTGGATATCGTTTGGAAACCTGAAATAAAGTTACACAGGATAGGTTTGTAAAACTTTTACTAATTAACATTATTGTTGTTTTTTTTGGTTTTTGGGTGTTTGTTTTTTTTAAACTTTTTATTGCACATATATCACATGACATATATTCTGTCCTGGCAGTTGTGTCCGTTACAAAGCACTGACAGATAGCTAACGAGAATAAAATGAAGAGCGGGACTTTTCTTCCATGAAACTTTACTTGAGCTAATTTCACTTCTTTTCCATCTCTCACTTTCATTTCATTCAGATCCGTAAAAGGACGTATTTACTCCAAGGATCAAAGCGAAGAAACAGCTGTTGCACACGTCTCATCAAACTGACGAGTAACTGACAGGCAACGGCTGGGAATACATGTAGATGTAGTACCAAATTCTAGGACCAGGTGTCACCATAGCAACATTAACATGACAGAAAAATTGCAATTACACAGGAGTCAGAACAACATACATGCATACATATAACATGTAGCTATACTAGGAAAGTACAATAGGTGATGCTTCTGCAGGTACACTTGTTCCAACATATAATCATGTCTACACACTTTTTCATGGAATATTTCTTCCTCCTTGTTAAAAGGAGAAAACGTGAGACACATGCAGCATTGGATGCATGCATTTATGCATTTAGTATCAGCTGTGCTACAGTAAGTGCAAAAAGACAACTAAAAATAGAATAAAGAAGAATTGGGCGAATAGAGTTCTGACATTGCCTTTACCATCTATCTGATTTTAACTGTAACCTTGCTGTGATTTTCTCCATGATGAAGACATTTTTTACCTGGAGGGTTGTGGCTTCGACCAGAAAGCTGTAATTGTTTTCTTTGCTTAACAGCAGAATTCTGAGCTAGCGCGGATTCACACAGGATCAGACGCCACGGCAAAAACGGAAGTTTCTTCATTCATTTCAGTGGGGGTTGTGCGTTTCCGCATCGGCTGTGCGTTGAGTCAGATTAAATTTAAACAGAAGAGAAGTTGAGCCAGATTAAACTTTGGGAAAAACAGAGCCCGACATCACGCTCTGCAAGCCAGTCAGACACTCAGATCGGTCAAACCTCCACAGAAAGCCTGAAATGTCTCTGAAGCAGAGACTATCCAGGTGGATTCACAGACTAAACTCTGATAATCTACCTGTGTGTGTTCTGACTTTGTTTATTTCATGTACCCAGCCTCTAAATCTGAGTCTGACTCGTAATTTACGCCACAAAATAATGACACGAAGAAGTTTAATTTGATGTGTGTCCGATGATGAGAGAGAGCACTTTGGTTGAGAGACATAGAGTAACAATAACAGTGAGCGAGCGTCGGCCTCGATAAAGCTGTTAATCAGAGGAATAAAAAGTTATTTCCTGATTGTTTCACAGCGGTTACATTCAGCACGTATAGGCACGCCCACAGCAACCCACCTCAGCTCCCCTCACCTCCCCACCACCGGACAACCCTGCTATGAGTTGCCGCAATCCCTGATCCTATGTGAATCCCTAGGAAGTCAAGTACCTATCTATCCTAATGTAAGGAGCTATACCCAGTATGTAAAGTTCTGGCTCTAAAGTGAAATTAATACTCACAACATGTTAAATTTCCTTTTGAATACTCTTTCAGAAATCTAAAACCTTTGGACCTTTGATCTTCTAATCAAATTCCCTCCATGTTGGGCTACTAATTACCTTATGTTGTGCTTTAAATGTTTCTTCCCATCGTTCATCTATGCAAAACTTGTTTTAATAACATAAAACGGAGGAAATCCATTCATACATAATCACAGTTGTTAGATACATCAGTAATGTCACTGCTACTAATTTACTCGCATGTCTGCATTTCCTCTTCACCATCACAGTAGTGTCACATTCCTTTTGTTATCTGTCCCTCCAGATCTCCAACAGCAACATGTCTGTGAGGAGGAAGAGGAGGAGGTTCTCACTGACCAGCAGCTCTGTAACCAGGAGAGGAGCTCCAGTCTGGACCAAGAGGACCCAGAGCCTCTACAGATTAAAGAGGAACAGGAGGAACTCTGCACCGGTCAGGAGGAAGAGGAGCATCTGCTGAAGGTGGAGGCTGATACCTGTATGGTGACTCCTACTGATGAGGAAAGGGACCACAGTAAAGCAGAACCTGAAAGTGACCACCAGCTGCTGTTGAACCACCACACAGCTGAGAGCCAAGATCAGAAAGGATACAAGCATGAAGACTCTACTAGAGATGTAGAGTCCGAAGAAAACAATCAACAATATGAAAACAAAAGTCACAGTAACATCGTCAACAACCCTAGCTCGTCAGGGGCTGACAGTAATATTCACAAACCGTCTTTTAAATGTAACACTTGTGGAAAGGATTATAAGCACACAGATGAGAAGCCATACCTTTGCAAAACCTGCGGGAAAAGATTTTGTAGAATTCCTTCATTGAAACTGCATCAAAGAGTTCACACAGGTGAGAAGCCGTATATGTTTGCGACATGTGGGAAAGCTTTCAGCAAGAGTAATAACTTGAACGTCCACATGAGATGCGTCCACACCAGTGAGAAGCCACACGTTTGCAAGATCTGTGGGAAAACATTCAGTGACATGTCAACATTCAAAAAGCATCAGAGAATCCACACAGGTGAGAAGCCATATATTTGTACAACATGTGGGAAAGCTTTCACACAGGGATCTAATTTGAACGTCCACATGAGATGCGTCCACACCAGTGAGAAGCCACACGTTTGCAAGATCTGTGGGAAAAGATTCAGTGCAGTACCATCATTGAAAAAGCATCAGAGAATTCACACAGGTGAGAAGCCGTATATTTGTATAACATGTGGGAGAGCTTTCACACAGGGATCTAATTTGAACGTCCACATTAGACGTGTCCACAATGGTGAGAGGCCGTACGCCTGAAACGTGTAAGAAAAGGTTCATTGTTCTGACACAATTGAAAAAACATGCAGCAACACACACAGATGAGAGGCCATACACTGCAACATGTGTAAGAAAACATACTGCGCCACACCCGACTTGAAAAAAGACATGAACATACATACAGGTTAATTGCTGTTAACTCACAAATCATGCGACCTTACAGTCCACGAGAAGAGCCAACACTGGTGAGAGACCTTTGCAATGTTTGTCAAAACGTATAAGTCGCAGGCAAGTAGATTTGTATTTGCAAAACATGTGGGAGACAATTCATTTCCAGTGGTTCGTGGTCAGAACTGAAGAACTCACTGACTGACTGTTTTGTATGACCATATGAGAAGTCCTATTGTATATAAATGTGTCTTATTTTTGCTGTTTTATACTGTACACTGCTTCACTGTGTCTGATATATAGCCGAATTAGCAAATTGAATTATCAGAATTTTTGAAATGTTTTTTATACATAATATGTATGTTTGTATATATACACACACACAGACACAGACATAATGAAATAAATGTTTACAAAGTCTAAATGTTGTGTACTTTTTGGAGCACTGCTAATATACAGCTCTGTGATCAACACTGCTTGCTAAAGTTCTGAAATTTCACGATACAGAAAGAATGGATTAAACAAAATGATATTTAAATTGGATCAGAGAGTTATATAACAAACAATCATCTTTACTTCATTCACTTGTCTCTTCTGATTGAAATAGATGTATTCATTAAAAGCTTGTTGATCACTGGAATTGAAAAGCTGACTGTATCTCCAACAAGAGAAAAAGAAAATAGCTGTCTACTCATAATGCTTTGTTTATGTGTGATGAGCAAACAAATTTTGTTATAGATTGTGCTGATTATTCCTGAAACTTTACAACATTTACTAATAATACTAACACCACTTTTAAATACCATCAACTGCAAGCGGAACTTATTAACTTCCGCACATCCATCGTCGGAACTTAACAGTGTGACATCCAGCGGAAGTAAACAAACACTACAGCTGTTAGCAGTGAGTGCACGTAACGTTATTGAATGAAGTGGAAGACGGCATTGTAGCGGTGACACAGTTAATTATTTAATTTGTAATTAAGCAACAATGTCTTCAGTTGAGTGTTTGAGAGAGTTTGTCAACGAGCGACTAACTGCTGCTGCTGAAGAAATATTTGGAGTTTTTCAAAAAACTATCGTCGAGTACGAAGAAGAGTTCAATCGTCAGCGCAAACTGCTGGATATCGTTTGTAAACCTGAAATAAAGTTACACAGGATAGGTTTGTAAAACTTTTACTAATTAACATTATTGTTTTTTTGTTTTTTGTTTACTTTTTATTGCACATATATCACATGACATACATGCATACATATAACATGTAGCTGTACTAGGAAAGTACAATAGGTCAGTGTTTTTCCTTTTTCCTTTGTCCTCGGGGAACACTGCCCAGCATGTTTTAGATGTTTCCTGCTCCAACACACCTGATGCAAATGAGTGGCTCGTTATCAGGCCACTGCAGAGCTTAAAGACGAGCTGATCCTTTGAATCAGGTGTGTTGGAGGAGGAAACATCTAAAACATGCAGGGCAGTGTTCCCTGAGGACCAGGGTTGAAAAACACTGCAACAGGTGATGCTTCTGCAGGTACACTTGTTCCAACATATAATCATGTCCACACACTTTTTCATGGAATATTTCTTCCTTCTTGTTAAAAGGAGAAAACGTGAGACACGTGCAGCATTGGATGCATGCATGTATGCATTTAGTATCAGTTGTACTACAGTAAGTGCAAAAAGACAACTAAAAATAGAATAAAGAAGAATTAGGCGAATAGAGTTCTGACATTGCCTTTACCATCTGTCTGATTTTAACTGTAACCTTGCTGTGATTTTCTCCATGATGAAGACATTTTTTACCTGGAGGGTTGTGGCTTCGACCAGAAAGCTGTAATTGTTTTCTTTGCTTAACAGCAGAATTCTCAGCTAGCGTGGATTCACACAGGATCAGGCACTGCAGCAAAAACAGAAGTTTCTTCATTCATTTCAGTGGGGGTTGTGCGTTTCCGCATCGGCTGTGCGTTGAGCCAGATTAAACTTAAACAGAAGAGAAATTGAGCCAGATTAAACTTTGGGGAAAAACAGAGCCCGACATCACGCTCCGCAAGCCAATCAGACACTCAGATCGGTCAAACCTCCACAGAAAGCCTGAAATGTCTCTGAAGTAGAGACTATCCAGGTGGATTCACAGACTAAACTCTGATAATCTACCTGTGTGTGTTCTGACTTTGTTCATTTCATGTACCCAGCCTCTAAATCTGAGTCTGACTCATAATTTACGCCACAAAATAATGACACGAAGTTTAATTTGATGTGTGTCCGATGATGAGAGAGAGAACGCTTTGGTTGAGAGACATAGAGTAACAATAACAGTGAGTGAGTCAAGTACCTATCTATCCTAATGTAAGGAGCTATACCTAGTATGTAAAGTTCTGGCTCTAAAGTGAAATTAATACTCACAACATGTTAAATTTCCTTTTGAATACTGTGGCGACCCCTGCTGTTGAGGCAGCGGCCTTCCGGTGGGATTTCGGTCTGTGGGCTGGGTTTGGTGATTGGGGCACCTGGGCCCGGTGCCCTGAGATTATAAAGGCCCACGATTTTTCGTTCTTTCTCTCTCTCTCTCTCTCTCTCACACTCTCACACTCTCTCTCACTCTCTCTCACTCTCTCTCACTCTCTCTCACTCTCTCTCACTCTCTCTCTCTCTCTCACTCTCTCTCTCTCTCTCCAGCAGACTTCCGTGGAGTGGTGTGGCAGCCGCAGGGTTAACCGTTCTTTTCCCTTTTAGTTAAATGCACTTGACAACACACATCCACTACATTTTACACACATGCACATCCTACACCACTGATAATACTGGCATCCACATCCCATTTGTAACATTTGTTCTATTTTCTGTTGCTTTATGTTAAATAAAGAAACATGTTAACCTTCTAAAAACAGTGCAACTCCGGTTTTGTCATGGCCCAAAGAGCCAGGTTGTGACGATACTCTTTCAGAAATCTAAAACCTTTGGACCTTTGATCTTCTAATCAAATTCCCTCCATGTTGGGCTACTAATTACCTTATGTTCTGCTTTAAATGTTTCTTCCCATCGTTCATCTGTGCTAAACTTGTTTTAATAACATAAAATGGAGGAAATCCATTCATACATAACCACAGTTGTTAGATACATCAGTAACGTTACTGCTACTAATTTACTCGCATGTCTGCATTTCCTCTTCACCATCACAGTAGTGTCACATTCCTTTTGTTCTCTGTCCCTCCAGATCTCCAACAGCAACATGTCTGTGAGGAGGAAAAGGAGGAGGTTCTCACTGACCAGCAGCTCTGTAACCAGGAGAGGAGCTCCAGTCTGGACCAAGAGGACCCAGAGCCTCTACAGATTAAAGAGGAACAGGAGGAACTCTGCACCAGTCAGGAGGGAGAGGAAGTTGTGCTGAAGGTGGAGGTTGATACCTGTATGGTGACTCCTACTGATGAGGAAAGTGACCACCAGCTGCTGTTGAACAACTTTTATGCAGCTGAGAGCCAAGATCAGAAAGGATACAAGCATGAAGACTCTACTAGAGATGTAGAGTCAGAAGAAAACAATCAACAATATGAAAACAAAAGTCACAGTAACATCGTCAACAACCCTAGCTCGTCAGGGGCTGACAGTAATATTCACAAACAGTCTTTTAAATGTAACACTTGTGGAAAGGATTATAAGTCTAAGTCAGCTCTTCTGAAACACATGAGAATACACACAGGTGAGAAGCCGCACCTTTGCAAAACCTGCGGGAAAGTATTTTGTAGAACTGATTCATTGAAACTGCATCAAAGAGTTCACACAGGTGAGAAGCCGTATATTTGTGCAACATGTGGGAAAGCTTTCAGACAGAGAGGTACCTTGAACATCCACATTACACGTGTCCACACCAATGAGAAGCCATACCTTTGCAAGATCTGTGGGAAAAGATTTGGTGACAAGTCAGCATTGAAAAACCATCAGAGAATCCACACAGGTGAGAAGCCGTATATTTGTACAACATGTGGGAAAGCTTTCAGATGGAGGGAAACCTTGAACGTCCACATTAGAAGCATCCACACCAGTGAGAAGCCGTACCTTTGCAAGATCTGTGGGAAAAGATTTGGTGACAAGTCAGCATTGAAAAACCATCAGAGAATCCACACAGGTGAGAAGCCATATATTTGTACAACATGTGGGAAAGCTTTCAGACAGAGTAGTACCTTGAACGTCCACATTAGACTTGTCCACACCAGTGAGAGGCTGTAACCCTGCAACGTGTGAGAAAAGATTCATTGTTCTGACACAATTGAAAAAAACATGCAGCAACACACACAAATGAGAGGCCATACACTGCAACATGTGTAAGAAAACATACTGCGCCACATCTGACTTGAAAGAGCACATCAAAATCCATACAGGTTAATTGCTGTTAACTCACAAATCATGCGACCTTACAGTCCACGAGAAGAGACAACACAGGTGAGAGACCTTTGCAATGTTTGTCAAAACGTATAAGTCGCAGGCAAGTAGATTTGTATTTGCAAAACATGCGGGAGACACTTCATTTCCAGTGGTTCGTGGTCAGAACTGAAGAACTCACTGACTGACTGTTTTGTATCACCATATGAGAAGTCCTATTGTATGTAAATGTTCCTTATTTTTGCTGTTTTATACTGTACACTGCTTCACTGTGTCTGATTTATAGCTGAATTAGCAAATTGAATGATCAGAATTTGTGAAATGTAATTTTTTATACATAATATGTATGTTTGTATATATACACAGACACAGACATGCTGAAATAAAAGTTTACAAAGTCTAAATGTTGTGTACTTTTTGGAGCACTGCTAACATACAGCTCTGTGATCAACACTTCTTGCTAAAGTTCTGAAATGTCACGATACAGAAAGAATGGATTAAACAAAATGATATTTAAATTGTGTCAGAGAGTTATATAACAAACAATCATCTTTATTTCATTCACTTGTCTCTTCTGATTGAAATACATGTATTCATTAAAAGCTTGTTGGTCCACTGTAACTGAAAAGCTGACTGTATCTTCAACAAGAGAAAAAGAAAATAGCTGTCTACTCATAATGCTTTGTTTATGTGTGATGAGCAAACACATTTTGTTATAGATTGTGCTGATTATTCCTGAAACTTTACAACATTTACTAATAATACTAAACACCACTTTTAAATACCATCAACTGCAAGCGGAACTTAATAACTTCCTCACATCCACCGTCGGAACTTAACAGTGTGACATCCAGCGGAAGTAAACAAACACTACAGCTGTTAGCAGTGAGTGCACGCCACGTTATTGAATGAAGTGGAAGACGGCATTATAGCGGTGACACAGTTAATTATTTCATTTGTAATTAAGCAACAATGTCTTCAGTTGAGAGTTTGAGAGAGTTTGTCAACGAGCGACTAACTGCTGCTGCTGAAGAAATATTTGGAGTTTTTCAAAAAACTATCGTCGGGTACGAAGAAGAGATCAATCGTCAGCGCGAACTGCTGGATATCGTTTGGAAACCTGAAATAAAGTTACACAGGATAGGTTTGTAAAACTTTTACTAATTAACATTATTGTTTTTTTGTTTTTTTATTTTTTTACTTTTTATTGCACATATATCACATGACATACATACATATAACATGTAGCTATACTAGGAAAGTACAATAGGTCAGTGTTTTTCCTTTGTCCTCGGGGAACACTGCCCAGCATGTTTTAGATGTTTCCTCCTCCAACACACCTGATTCAAATGAGTGGCTTGTATGAGCAAAATCTTATATCATGGTATGACTAATTTCATATCACGGTAACGTATGTATCGCGGTATGGTTTTTTTCCCCTGTAAATTCAATTAATGGCTTAAAATAACCATACTGTCGCATTTGATCATTTTCCTCTTATTTTTATTTTCTCACAGCAGCATAACATTATTTTAAAGAAAATATAATAATAGAAGAAATAATAAGCCACAAAGAATGTGCAAATGTCTGGTAAACATTGAACTCCAGCTTTAACTTAAGCTGCTGCAACTTTTGTTTTTGATGCGGCGGGTGCGCCACGCATCTTTTGGCTTTCATAATACTGCTTCGCATGTTTTAACTTTAAGTGGTGGAAGAGGTTACAGGTGTTTCCACCTCCAGCAGTCCAACAGTCGCGCGACACTCTTTGCAGAGTATCACTTTTTGTTCGTTGTCGGATTTTCTAAATCCGAAAAAGTTCCACACAACAGACGTAGCGCCCTTTTTCGAAACGAGCTCCTCCTCCTCTTCGTCATGGGTGGGTCGGGCTGCCTCCGTTTCCTCGTGACGTTCACTCTCCGATCACTCAGGTAAAGCTGTTTCTTCTTCGTCGTGCTCATGCAACCACGCCAAGCATTCTGCTGCAATGCCTGCAGTGCCCCGTGTGTCGAGGCGGTGTAATTACAGTGACTCAGAGAGATGCCGCAGACATCTGCTCTTTCTCCGGTATAAACGGTATTGCAAAATCTCTACCGGTAGACACTTTTATACCGTCACACGGTATAATACTGTCATACCACCCAACCCTAGTGGCTTGTTATCAGGCCACTGCAGAGCTTGATGACGAGCTGATCATTTGAATCAGGTGTGGTGGAGGAGGAAACATCTAAAACATGCATGGCAGTGTTCCCTGAGGACCAGGATTGAGAAACACTGCAACAGGTGATGCTTCTGCAGGTACACTTGTTCCAACATATAATCATGTCCACACACTTTTTCATGGAATATTTCTTCCTCCTTGTTAAAAGGAGAAAACGTGAGACACGTGCAGCATTGGATGCATACATTTATGCATTTAGTATCAGTTGTACTACAGTAAGTGCAAAAAGACAACTAAAAATAGAATAAAGAAGAATTAGGCGAATAGAGTTCTGACATTGCCTTTACCATCTGTCTGATTTTAACTGTAACCTTGCTGTGATTTTCTCCATGATGAAGACATTTTTTACCTGGAGGGTTGTGGCTTCGACCAGAAAGCTGTAATTGTTTTCTTTGCTTAACAGCAGAATTCTCTGCTAGCGCGGATTCACACAGGATCAGGCACGGCGGCAAAAACAGAAGTTTCTTCATTAATTTCAGTGGGGGTTGTGCGTTTCCGCATCGGCTGTGCGTTGAGCCAGATTAAACTTAAACAGAAGAGAAGTTGAGCCAGATTAAACTTTGGGGAAAAACAGAGCCCGACATCACGCTCTGCAAGCCAGTCAGACACTCAGATCGGTCAAACCTCCACAGAAAGCCTGAAATGTCTCTGAAGCAGAGACTATCCAGGTGGATTCACAGACTAAACTCTGATAATCTACCTGTGTGTGTTCTGACTTTGTTTATTTCATGTACCCAGCCTCTAAATCTGAGTCTGACTCATAATTTACGCCACAAAATAATGACACGAAGAAGTTTAATTTGATGTGTGTCCGATGATGAGAGAGAGAACGCTTTGGTTGAGAGACATAGAGTAACAATAACAGTGAGTGAGTCAAGTACCTATCTATCCTAATGTAAGGAGCTATACCCAGTGTATAAAGTTCTGGCTCTAAAATGAAATTAATACTCACAACATGTTAAATTTCCTTTTGAATACTGTGGCGACCCCTGCTGTTGAGGCAGCGGCCTTCCGGTGGGATTTCGGTCTGTGGGCTGGGTTTGGTGATTGGGGCACCTGGGCCCGGTGCCCTGAGATTATAAAGGCCCACAATCGATTCTCTCTCTCTCTCTCCAGCAGACGTACGTGGAGTGGTGTGGCAGCCGCAGGGTTAACCGTTCTTTTCCCTTTTAGTTAAATGCACTTGACAACACACATCCACTACATTTTACACACATGCACATCCTACACCACTGATAATACTGGCATCCACATCCCATTTGTAACATTTGTTCTATTTTCTGTTGCTTTATGTTAAATAAAGAAACATGTTAACCTTCTAAAAACAGTGCAACTCCGGTTTTGTCATGGCCCAAAGAGCCAGGTTGTGACAATACTCTTTCAGAAATCTAAAACCTTTGGACCTTTGATCTTCTAATCAAATTCCCTCCATGTTGGGCTACTAATTACCTTATGTTCTGCTTTAAATGTTTCTTCCCATCGTTCATCTGTGCTAAACTTGTTTTAATAACATAAAACGGAGGAAATCCATTCATACATAATCACAGTTGTTAGATACATCAGTAACGTTACTGCTACTAATTTACTCGCATGTCTGCATTTCCTCTTCACCATCACAGTAGTGTCACATTCCTTTTGTTCTCTGTCCCTCCAGATCTCCAACAGCAACATGTCTGTGAGGAGGAAAAGGAGGAGGTTCTCACTGACCAGCAGCTCTGTAACCAGGAGAGGAGCTCCAGTCTGGACCAAGAGGACCCAGAGCCTCTACAGATTAAAGAGGAACAGGAGGAACTCTGCACCAGTCAGGAGGGAGAGGAAGTTGTGCTGAAGGTGGAGGTTGATACCTGTATGGTGACTCCTACTGATGAGGAAAGTGACCACCAGCTGCTGTTGAACAACTTTTATGCAGCTGAGAGCCAAGATCAGAAAGGATACAAGCATGAAGACTCTACTAGAGATGTAGAGTCAGAAGAAAACAATCAACAATATGAAAACAAAAGTCACAGGAACATCGTCAACAACCCTAGCTCGTCAGGGGCTGACAGTAATATTCACAAACCGTCTTTTAAATGTAACACTTGTGGAAAGGATTATAAGTCTAAGTCAGCTCTTCTGAAACACATGAGAATACACACAGGTGAGAAGCCGTATATTTGTACAACATGTGGGAAAGCTTTCAGACAGAGAAATAACTTGAACCTCCACATTAGAAGCATCCACACCAATGAGAGGCCGTACCTTTGCAAAACCTGCGGGAAAGGATTTTGTAGAATTGATTCATTGAAAATGCATCAAAGAGTTCACACAGGTGAGAAGCCGTATATTTGTACAACATGTGGGAAAGCTTTCGGACAGAGAAATAACTTGAACCTCCACATTAGAAGCATCCACACCAATGAGAGGCCGTACCTTTGCAAGATCTGTGGGAAAAGATTCAGTGACATGTCAACATTCAAAAAGCATCAGAGAATCCACACAGGTGAGAAGCCATATATTTGTACAACATGTGGGAGAGCTTTCAGACGGAGGGATGCCTTGAACAGTCACATTAGAAGCATCCACACCAATGAGAGGCCGTACCTTTGCAAGATCTGTGGGAGAAGATTCAGTGACATGTCAACATTGAAAAACCATCAGAGAATTCACACAGGTGAGAAGCCGTATATTTGTACAACATGTGGGAGAGCTTTCACACAGCGATCTAATTTGAAAGTACACATTAGACGTGTCCACAATGGTGAGAAGCTGTACGCCTGCAACGTGTGAGAAAAGATTCATTGTTCTGACACAATTGAAAAAACATGCAGCAACACACACAGGTGAGAGGCCATACATTGCAACACGTGTAAGAAAACATACTGCGCCACACCCGACTTGAAAAAAGACATGAACATACATACAGGTTAATTGCTGTTAACTCACAAATCATGCGTCCTTACAGTCCACGAGAAGAGCCAGCACTGGTGAGAGACCTTTGCAATGTTTGTCAAAACGTATAAGTTGCAGGCAAGTAGAATTGTATTTGCAAAACATGTGGGAGACAATTCATTTCCAGTGGTTCATGGTCAGAACTGAAGAACTCACTGACTGACTGTTTTGTATCACCATATGAGAAGTCCTATTGTATATAAATGTGTCTTATTTTTGCTGTTTTATACTGTACACTGCTTCACTGTATCTGATTTATAGCTGAATTAGCAAATTGAATTATCAGAATTTATGAAATGTTGTTTTTTATACATAATATGTATGTTTGTATATATACACACACAGACACAGACATACTGAAATAAACGTTTACAAAGTCTAAATGTTGTGTACTTTTTGGAGCACTGCTAATATACAGCTCTGTGATCAACACTGCTTGCTAAAGTTCTGAAATTTCACGAGACAGAAAGAATGGATTAAACAAAATATTTAAATTGGGTCAGAGAGTTATATAATAAACAATCATCTTTACTTCATTCACTTGTCTCTTCTGATTGAAATAGATGTATTCATTAAAAGCTTGTTGGTCACTGGAACTGAAAAACTGACTATCTCCAACAAGACAAAAAGAAAATAGCTGTCTACTCATAATGCTTTGTTTATGTGTGATGAGCAAACAAATTTTGTTATAGATTGTGCTGATTATTCCTGAAACTTTACAACATTTACTAATAATACTAAACACCACTTTTAAATACCATCAACTGCAAGCGGAACTTAATAACTTCCGCACATCCACTGTCGGAACTTAACAGTGTGACATCCAGCGGAAGTAAACAAACACTACAGCTGTTAGCAGTGAGTGCACGCCACGTTATTGAATGAAGTGGAAGACGGCATTGTAGCGGTGACACAGTTAATTATTTCATTTGTAATTAAGCAACAATGTCTTCAGTTGAGTGTTTGAGAGAGTTTGTCAACGAGCGACTAACTGCTGCTGCTGAAGAAATATTTGGAGTTTTTCAAAAAACTATCGTCGAGTACGAAGAAGAGATCAATCGTCAGCGCAAACTGCTGGATATCGTTTGGAAACCTGAAATAAAGTTACACAGGATAGGTTCGTAAAACTTTTACTAATTAACATTATTGCTTTTTTTGTTTTTTGGGTGTTTTTTACTTTTTATTGCACATATATCACATGACATATATTCTGTCCTGGCAGTTGTGTCCGTTACAAAGCACTGACAGATAGCTAACGAGAATAAAATGAAGAGCGGGACTTTTCTTCCATGAAACTTTACTTGAGCTAATTTCACTTCTTTTCCATCTCTCACTTTCATTTCATTCAGATCCGTAAAAGGGCGTATTTACTCCAAGGATCAAAGCGAAGAAACAGCTGTTGCACACATCTCATCAAACTGACGAGTAACTGACAGGCAACGGCTGGGAATACATGTAGATGTAGTACCAAATTCTAGGACCTGGTTTCACCATAGCAACATTAACATGACAGAAAAATAGCAATTACACAGGAGTCAGAACAACATACATGCATACATATAACATGTAGCTATACTAGGAAAGTACAACAGGTGATGCTTCTGCAGGTACACTTGTTCCAACGTATAATCATGTCTACACACTTTTTCATGGAATATTTCTTCCTCCTTGTTAAAAGGAGAAAACGTGAGACACGTGCAGCATTGGATGCATGCATTTATGCATTTAGTATCAGTTGTGCTACAGTAAGTGCAAAAAGACAACTAAAAATAGAATAAAGAAGAATTGGGCGAATAGAGATCTGACATTGCCTTTACCATCTATCTGATTTTAACTGTAACCTTGCTGTGATTTTCTCCATGATGAAGACATTTTTTACCTGGAGGGTTGTGGCTTCGACCAGAAAGCTGTAATTGTTTTCTTTGCTTAACAGCAGAATTCTCAGCTAGCGTGGATTCACACAGGATCAGGCACTGCAGCAAAAACAGAAGTTTCTTCATTCATTTCAGTGGGGGTTGTGCGTTTCCGCATCGGCTGTGCGTTGAGTCAGATTAAACTTAAACAGAAGAGAAGTTGAGCCAGATTAAACTTTGGGAAAAACAGAGCCCGACATCACGCTCTGCAAGCCAGTCAGACACTCAGATCGGTCAAACCTCCACGGAAAGCCTGAAATGTCTCTGAAGCAGAGACTATCCAGGTGGATTCACAGACTAAACTCTGATAATCTACCTGTGAGTGTGTTCTGACTTTGTTTATTTCATGTACCCAGCCTCTAAATCTGAGTCTGACTCGTAATTTACGCCACAAAATAATGACACGAAGAAGTTTAATTTGATGTGTGTCCGATGATGAGAGAGAGAGAGAGAGCACTTTGGTTGAGAGACATAGAGTAACAATAACAGTGAGCGAGCGCCGGCCTCGATAAAGCTGTTAATCAGAGGAATAAAAAGTTATTTCCTGATTGTTTCACAGCGGTTACATTCAGCACGTATAGGCACGCCCACAGCAACCCACCTCAGCTCCCCTCACCCCCCCACCACCGGACAACCCTGCTATGAGTTGCCGCAATCCCTGATCCTATGTGAATCCCTAGGAAGTCAAGTACCTATCTATCCTAATGTAAGGAGCTATACCCAGTATGTAAAGTTCTGGCTCTAAAGTGAAATTAATACTCACAACATGTTAAATTTCCTTTTGAATACTCTTTCAGAAATCTAAAACCTTTGGGCCTTTGATCTTCTAATCAAATTCCCTCCATGTTGGGCTACTAATTATCTTATGTTGTGCTTTAAATGTTTCTTCCCATCGTTCATCTATGCAAAACTTGTTTTAATAACATAAAACGGAGGAAATCCATTCATACATAATCACAGTTGTTAGATACATCAGTAATGTCACTGCTACTAATTTACTCGCATGTCTGCATTTCCTCTTCACCATCACAGTAGTGTCACATTCCTTTTGTTCTCTGTCCCTCCAGATCTCCAACAGCAACATGTCTGTGAGGAGGAAGAGGAGGAGGTTCTCACTGACCAGCAGCTCTGTAACCAGGAGAGGAGCTCCAGTCTGGACCAAGAGGACCCAGAGCCTCTACAGATTAAAGAGGAACAGGAGGAACTCTGCACCAGTCAGGAGGGAGAGGAGCTTCTGCTGAAGGTGGAGGCTGATACCTGTATGGTGACTCCTACTGATGAGGAAAGGGACCACAGTAAAGCAGAACCTGAAAGTGACCACCAGCTGCTGTTGAACCACCACACAGCTGAGAGCCAAGATCAGAAAGGATACAAGCATGAAGACTCTACTAGAGATGTAGAGTCACAAGAAAACAATCAACAATATGAAAACAAAAGTCACAGTAACATCGTCAACAACCCTAGCTCGTCAGGGGCTGACAGTAATATTCACAAACCGTCTTTTGAATGTAACACTTGTGGAAAGGATTATAAGTATAAGTCAGATCTTCTGAAACACATGAGAATACACACAGATGAGAAGCCGTATATGTGTGCAACATGTGGGAAAGCTTTCAGCAAGAGTAGTAACTTGAACGTCCACATGAGATGCGTCCACACCAGTGAGAAGTCACACGTTTGCAAGATCTGTGGGAAAACATTCAGTGACACGTCAACATTGAAAAAGCATCAGAAAATCCACACAGGTGAGAAGCCGTATATTTGTACAACATGTGGGAAAGCTTTCACACAGGGATCTAATTTGAAAGTACACATTAGACGTGTCCACAGTAATGAGAGGCCGTACATTTGCAAGATCTGTGGGAATAGATTCAGTGAAGTGTCAACATTGAAACAGCATCAGAGAATCCACACAGGTGAGAAGCCGTATAGTTGTACAACATGTGGGAGAGATTTCAGACATAGTAGTACCTTGAACGTCCACATTAGACGTGTCCACAATGGTGAGAGGCCGTACCTTTGCAAGATCTGTGGGAAAAGATTCAGTGCAGTGCCATCATTGAAAAAGCATCAGAGAATTCACACAGGTGAGAAGCCGTATATTTGTACAACATGTGGGAAAGCTTTCACACAGGGATCTAATTTGAAAGTACACATTAGAGATGTCCACAATGGTGAGAGGCGGTAACCCTGCAACGTGTAAGAAAAGATTCATTGTTCTGACACAACTGAAAAAACATGCAGCAACACACACAGATGAGAGGCCATACACTGCAACATGTGTAAGAAAACATACTGCGCCACACCCGACTTGAAAAAAGACATGAACATACATACAGGTTAATTGCTGTTAACTCACAAATCATGTGACCTTTCACACATAGTGGTGACCTTACAGTCCACGAGAAGAGCCAACACTGGTGAGAGACCTTTGCAATGTTTGTCAAAACGTATAAGTCGCAGGCAAGTAGATTTGTATTTGCAAAACATGTGGGAGACAATTCATTTCCAGTGGTTCGTGGTCAGAACTGAAGAACTCACTGACTGACTGTTTTGTATGACCATATGAGAAGTCCTATTGTATATAAATGTGTCTTATTTTTGCTGTTTTATACTGTACACTGCTTCACTGTGTCTGATTTATCGCTGAATTAGCACATTGAATTATCAAAATTTGTGAAATGTTTTTTCATACATAATATGTATGTTTGTATATATATATACACACCAGACACACATACTGAAATAAATATTTACAAAGTCTAAATGTTGTGTACTTTTTGGAGCACTGCTAATATACAGCTCTATGATCAACACTGCTTGCTAAAGTTCTGAAATTTCACAATACAGAAAGAATGGATTAAATCTACTTCTATCTACCGTATACTATCTTCAACAAGATAAAAAGAAAATAGCTGTCTACTCATAATGCTTTGTTCATGTGTGATGAGCAAACAAATTTTGTTATAGATTGTGCTGATTATTCCTGAAACTTTACAACATTTACTAATAATACTAAACACCAGTTTTAAATACCATCAACTGCAAGCGGAACTGAATAACTTCCGCACATCCACCGTCGGAACTTAACAGTGTGACATCCAGCGGAAGTAAACACTACAGCTGTTAGCAGTGAGTGCACGCCACGTTATTGAATGAAGTGGAAGACGGCATTGTAGCGGTGACACAGTTAATTATTTCATTTGTAATTAAGCAACAATGTCTTCAGTTGAGTGTTTGAGAGAGTTTGTCAACGAGCGACTAACTGCTGCTGCTGAAGAAATATTTGGAGTTTTTCAAAAAACTATCGTCGAGTACGAAGAAGAGATCAATCGTCAGCGCAAACTGCTGGATATCGTTTGGAAACCTGAAATAAAGTTACACAGGATAGGTTTGTAAAACTCTTACTAGTTAATCATTTATAATCATAGTTGTTAGATACATCAGTAACGTTCTTGCTACTAATTTGCTCGCATGTCTGCATTTTCTCTTCACCATCACAGTAGTGTCACATTCCTTTTGTTCTCTGTCCCTCCAGATCTCCAACAGCAACATGTCTGTGAGGAGGAAGAGGAGGAGGTTCTCACTGACCAGCAGCTCTGTAACCAGGAGAGGAGCTCCAGTCTGGACCAAGAGGACCCAGAGCCTCTACAGATTAAAGAGGAACAGGAGGAAGTCTGCACCAGTCAGGAGGGAGAGGAGCTTCTGCTGAAGGTGGAGGCTGATACCTGTATGGTGACTCCTACTGATGAGGAAAGGGACCACAGTAAAGCAGAACCTGAAAGTGACCACCAGCTGCTGTTGAACAACTTTTATGCAGCTGAGAGCCAAGATCAGAAAGGATACAAGAATGAAGACTCTACTAGAGATGTAGAGTCAGAAGAAAACAATCAACAATATGAAAACAAAAGTCACAGTAACATTGTCAACAACCCTAGCTCGTCAGGGGCTGACAGTAATATTCACAAACCGTCTTTTAAATGTAACACTTGTGGAAAGGATTATAAGCGTAAGTCAGTACTTCTGAAACACATGAGAATACACACAGATGAGAAGTCGTTCCTTTGCAAAACATGCGGGAAAGGATTTCGTAGAATTGATTCATTGAAACTACATCAAAGAGTTCACACAGGTGAGAAGCCGTATATTTGTACAACATGTGGGAGAGCTTTCAGACGGAGGGATGCCTTGAACGTCCACATTAGATATGTCCACAATAATGAGAGGCCGTGCCTTTGCAAGATCTGTGGGAAAAGATTCAGTGAAGTGTCAACATTGAAAAAGCATCAGAGAATCCACACAGGTGAGAAGCCATATATTTGTACAACATGTGGGAGAGATTTCAGACATAGTAGTACCTTGAACGGCCACATTAAACATGTCCACAATGGCGAGAGGCCGTAACCCTGCAACGTGTGAGAAAAGATTCATTGTTCTGACACAATTGAAAAAACATGCAGCAACACACACAGATGAGAGGCCATACACTGCAACATGTGTAAGAAAACATACTGCGCCACACCCGACTTGAAAAAAGACATGAACGTACATACAGGTTAATTGCTGTTAACTCACAAATCATGTGACCTTTCACACATAGTGGTGACCTTACAGTCCACGAGAAGAGCCAACACTGGTGAGAGACCTTTGCAATATTTGACAAAACATATAAGTCGCAGGCAAGTAGATTTGTATTTGCAAAACATGTGGGAGACAATTCATTTCCAGTGGTTCGTGGTCAGAACTGAAGAACTCACTGACTGACTGTTTTTTTATGACCATATGAGAAGTCCTATTGTATATAAATGTGTCTTATTTTTGCTGTTTTATACTGTACACTGCTTCACTGTGTCTGATTTATAGCTGAATTATCAGAATTTGTAAAATGTTGTTTTTTATACATAATATGTATTGATGTATAAAATTGACTGAGTGTTAAAGTGTTTCAACTGTTTTACAAACTGTTCTTTTTCTTTTCTGTCCACTCTGAGATATGAGTCAAGGACAACCAACATGTAGAATGGTCTTTTCTGTCAACACTGAGTTATGAGTTGAGCACAACCAACATGTGGACTGTTCTTCTGTGTTATCTTTGAGTTGTGAGTGGAGTATGCAACCAACAAGTCAACTGAAGCGCAGTGGGTGCAGCGAAACACCTGGTGTTTTTAGAGGAATGCTGGACGTGCTCTGGAACATTCAAGGGTTCGTAGCGCCATGGGTAGAGTATGTAGCCAACATGTAGGCTGGAACATCCAGCATGCTCAGTAAGCATTTAGGGGGATGTAGTTCACACACTGGTAGCAGGAGATATATTAAACTTTCAAGGACACTGTTTGAAAACTGGAATGCACGTGTGAACTCATGTAACCTTACAGAAGCAGTAAGTCAGATAGAGAGCACTTGAGTTTTGGTATTGGATGTGTGAACTGATGAAGAAAATATACACTGACATATAGAAAACTTGAAGCCAAGTGGTATCTGTCTGGGCCCAACCTGTAACCCCTACTGAGCTGGCCCCTTGATCAAGGTAATACACATTGGGGGCAGTGTAGACTTGCTAATTGAGCAACCAAGCAACGTCTAGGAAACCACCCCAACCCCATTGTTTAGGTCTTGAACCTTCCTCCCATACCAAATGTGTATTCTTACCTTTTGTCTGTCTGGCTCCAACTTCCAGACCTCATGTAAATGTCTACATTTTGTTACCTATCCCCCTCCTTCCCCCCTACCCTCTGTTGCCCAACCTTTTCCCTTACCTTCCCCACCTTTTGCTCCATCCCTATTTACATATGCGTAACCATGGCTGTTTTCTGTATAAAAGTGTTCCTCTTCATTTGCTCCTGGTCAACTCACTGGATCAGATACCCTCTGTGACCGTCAGTTCACCAGTGTGCCGGCATGCTTTTTAATAAACACACCACCACAGCAAACATCTCAACTGGACTCGATGATTTCGTCGACAGAACACACAAGATTAATGAAGTAATGAGCACTTGATTATTTAGTTTGATTTGATGCACCATATAACTGTGAAACCTATGCACCATATAACTGTGAAACCTCTGCACCATATAACTGTGAAACCTATGCACCATATAACTGTGAAACCTCTGCACCATATAACTGTGAAACCTATGCACCATATAACTGTGTGAAACCTATAATGACGTGGAACCTATAAATCTTTTTAAAAATGCAGTTAAAGAGATCTGTGACATAATGGTGTAAGGAAAGGTAATAAACGTTTTTTCACAAAAAAGGATCTAAGGGTGTCATCCTGTAAGGAATAAAACCAAAGAAAATATCTGGGCCTCAATAAACCAAGGTCAGTGGGTGTGGGGGAAGACACCATTAGAGTAGATAGCCTCAAAGCCTGGTACAGCCCGAGAGTCCAGGTGTGTGACAGACTACTACACCATTGTGTCATAGCGAGAGTGTGATACTGGGCTGGACAAACAAAATAGGCTGGACATGTAACGAGTATATAAGAAAAAGCCCTGAGTCAGTGAGTTCAATTGATCCATGGGCGACTCGGGCTCTTGTTGTCTGTAAAGATAATAAAGAGTTCATTCTGCTGCCAAACCTGATGAATCCTGTGTGTTATTGCCTACAGAAGTAGAGTAATACTGTTTGACTTAATTTGGACCCGAAATTAGACAAGTTGCCATCCAGTCTGCTGAACAAGGAAGAAGTTGAAGACTGACTACAGAAAGAATGGATTAAACAAAATGATATTTAAATTGTGTCAGAGAGTTATATAACAAACAATCATCTTTACTTCATTCACTTGTCTCTTCTGATTGAAATAGATGTATTCATTAAAAGCTTGTTGGTCACTGGAACTGAAAAGCTGACTGTATCTTCAACAAGAGAAAAAGAAAATAGCTGTCTACTCATAATGCTTTGTTCATGTGTGATGAGCAAACACATTTTGTTATAGATTGTGCTGATTATTCTTGAAACTTTACAACGTTCACTAATAATACTAAACACCAGTTTTAAATACCATCAACTGCAAGCGGAACTGAATAACTTCCGCACATCCACTGTCGGAACTTAACAGTGTGACATCCAGCGGAAGTAAACACTACAGCTGTTAGCAGCGTTAGCTCTGTGCACGTAACGTTATTGAATGAAGTGGAAGACGGCATTGTAGCGGTGACACAGTTAATTATTTCATTTGTAATTAAGCAACAATGTCTTCAGTTGAGTGTTTGAGAGAGTTTGTCAACGAGCGACTAACTGCTGCTGCTGAAGAAATATTTGGAGTTTTTCAAAAAACTATCGTCGAGTACGAAGAAGAGATCTATCGTCAGCGCAAACTGCTGGATATCGTTTGGAAACCTGAAATAAAGTTACACAGGATAGGTTTGTAAAACTTTTACTGGTTAATCATTTATAATCAGAGTTGTTAGATACATCAGTAACGTTCTTGCTACTAATTTGCTCGCATGTCTGCATTTCCTCTTCACCATCACAGTAGTGTCACATTCCTTTTGTTCTCTGTCCCTCCAGATCTCCAACAGCAACATGTCTGTGAGGAGGAAGAGGAGGAGGTTCTCACTGACCAGCAGCTCTGTAACCAGGAGAGGAGCTCCAGTGTGGACCAAGAGGACCCAGAGCCTCTACAGATTAAAGAGGAACAGGAGGAACTCTGCACCAGTCAGGAGGGAGAGGAGCTTCTGCTGAAGGTGGAGGCTGATACCTGTATGGTGACTCCTACTGATGAGGAAAGGGACCACAGGAAAGCAGAACCTGAAAGTGACCACCAGCTGCTGTTGAACAACTTTTATGCAGCTGAGAGCCAAGATCAGAAAGGATACAAGCATGAAGACTCTACTAGAGATGTAGAGTCAGAAGAAAACAATCAACAATATGAAAACAAAAGTCACAGTAACATTGTCAACAACCCTAGCTCGTCAGGGGCTGACAGTAATATTCACAAACAGTCTTTTAAATGTAACACCTGTGGAAATGATTATAAGTATAAGTCAGTACTTCTGAAACACATGAGAATACACACAGGTGAGAAGCCGTACCTTTGCAAAACCTGCGGGAAAAGATTTCGTAGAATTGATTCATTGAAACTGCATCAAAGAGTTCACACAGGTGAGAAGCCGTATATTTGCACAATATGTGAGAGAGCTTTCAGACAGAGTAGTACCTTGAATGTCCACATTAGACGTGTCCACAATGGTGAGAGGCCGTACCTTTGCAAGATCTGTGGGAAAAGATTCAGTGATGTGTCAACATTGAAAAAGCATCAGAGAATGCACACAGGTGAGAAGCTGTATCTTTGTACAACATGTGGGAGAGCTTTCAGACGGAGGGATGCCTTGACATTACACATAGAACGCATCCACACAGTTGAGAAGTGGTACCTTTGCAACACCTGTGGGAAAAAATTCAGGGACATGTCAAATTTGAAAGAGCATCAGAGAATTCACACAGGTGAGAAGCCGTATATTTGTATAACATGTGGGAAAGCTTTCAGACAGGGATCTAATTTGAAAGTACACATTAGACGTGTCCACACAGGTGAGAAGCGGTACCTTTGCAACACCTGTGGGAAAAAATTCAGGGACATGTCAAATTTGAAAGAGCATCAGAGAATTCACACAGGTGAGAAGCCGTATATTTGTACAACATGTGGGAGAGCTTTCACACAGGGATCTAATTTGAACGTCCACATTAGACGTGTCCACAATGGGGAGAGGCCGTACGCCTGAAACGTGTAAGAAAAGGTTCATTGTTCTGACACACTTGAAAAAACATGCAGCAACACACACAGGTGAGAGGCCATACACTGCAACATGTGTAAGAAAACATACTGCGCCACACCCGACTTGAAAAAAGACATGAACATACATACAGGTTAATTGCTGTTAACTCACAAATCATGCGACCTTACAGTCCATGAGAAGAGCCCACACTGGTGAGAGACCTTTGCAATGTTTGTCAATACATATAAGTCGCAGGCAAGTAGATTTGTATTTGCAAAACATGTGGGAGACAATTCATTTCCAGTGGTTCGTGGTCAGAACTGAAGAACTCACTGACTGACTGTTTTGTATGACCTTATGAGAAGTCCTATTGTATATAAATGTGTCTTATTTTTGCTGTTTTATACTGTACACTGCTTCACTGTGTCTGATTTATAGCTGAATTAGCAAATTGAATTATCAGAATTTGTGAAATGTTATTTTTTATACATAATATGTATGTTTGTATATATATATACACCCACACAGACACAGACATGCTGAAATAAATGTTTACAAAGTCTAAATGTTGTGTACTTTTTGGAGCACTGCTAACATACAGCTCTGTGATCAACACTGCTTTCTAAAGTTCTGAAATGTCACGATACAGAAAGAATGGATTAAACAAAATGATATTTAAATTGTGTCAGAGAGTTATATAACAAACAATCATCTTTACTTCATTCACTTGTCTCTTCTGATTGAAATACATGTATTCATTAAAAGCTTGTTGGTCCACTGTAACTGAAAAGCTGACTGTATCTTCAACAAGAGAAAAAGAAAATAGCTGTCTACTCATAATGCTTTGTTTATGTGTGATGAGCAAACAAATTTTGTTATAGATTGTGCTGATTATTCCTGAAACTTTACAACATTTACTGATGATATTAAACGCACCAGTTTTCAATCAAATACCATCAACTGCAAGCGGAACTTAATAACTTTCGCACATCCACCGTCGGAACTTCACAGTGTGACATCCTTTTCTTGTACAACCATGTAAACAGTCACATTATCAATCTTCTCACCTAACTCACGCAAAATTACGTTTTCTTTTTGTAATTGACTTACATTGATAGTTGAAAACTTTCTTACTGATGATTTAACTCCGTAAAATATCGTCGGTGCTTGTTTCCATAGTGATTCATGACCTGCTCCCTGCTGCTCTGTGATTGGTCGATTTGTCTGCTCACTTTTACTTTCACTTTTGCGCCTCCACCGCTGCGCGCATGCTCCCCACAGCGAGACGGGCTTCTCCTGCTCCTCCACTCCTCCTCAAGAGTTTAGGGGACGATTGTATTATATAATATTATGTTTAATTGCTGTACAGCTCTTGTACGTTATCGAAGGGATGAAGAAAAGGCTGTAAAATACTCAGAGTGTAGCGACACAATGAGCTGTTAGCTGTCAAAATCAAAAGTGAAAGTGTTTTCGCAGCAGTTATTTTACTTTTTTCCTGTTGTGTAAACCTTAAACTTCGCCTATAACACTAAAAAACACTGAAACGAGACTCCGTGATGATGATTGAAGTAATATTGTTTGGATGCTTCCTGACGAGCGTTTGTGGTAAGAGCATTAATCGTTGCACACTGATGCAGCACTGTGTACGTAACGTTAAACGTAGCAGCAATACATTTACCTTACAGTTGATTGACAAGCTCATTCATGAACTTTTTGGACAAGTATTTATGTCACATTGTCTGATAGAGCTCATTTTGTTAACGCTTTACTTTAAATGTGAATTCCTCCGAAGTTTCCTGCAAAGAACATTTAATTGGCACTAATTATTGACGAGAGACTGTGTTCAATTTGTACACTTTTAATTAATTCAATCAGATGAACTGCTAAATTAGTCTAGCCTAGAATATTTATAGCATAGCAGCTCAGATGAATCTGTAAATAATGTTAAAAATGTAAAGGTTGTTAACCTCCACTATTTCACTCTATATAGTTTAAACTTATCATTCCAGATAATAAGTTAATATTATATATATATATATATATATATATATATATATATATATACTGTATATGTTTTAAATCTGTCCCTTGTTTCTCAGCTAATGGAGTTGCAGATGTAGTACTTTCCTGCTCCCTGGTGGAGGAGGGAGTTGGAATGGGTGGAATGGGAGGTGGCTCCCCCTTCACACGGACTCCAGCCACTCTTGTCTTAAAAGACATTGCAGTGGGTCCTGACGAATCACTCGAAACACTCACTCCGTTTGTCCCGCCTTCAATCCCTGATCCAGATGCCATCCTGTTAGAAGCCAAAGGTTTTCCCTGCGTTCTCTACATATAAAATTTGGTGTAATATAAGCACAACCCGTGTTGAACTTCTCCTCTCATCCTTATGTGACAGTCACATCACCTGAGATCCCCAATGCAGATGTGTTGCTCCATGCGGACTGCAATGAGAAGGAGGTGATGTGCGAGATGAGCCGTTACTCCCCTCGTGGATCCCAAGAAAGTTCAGATCCAGCTTATTTCATGGTGTCCCTTAATGTGGAGGGAGTTGAGTTCAGCACTGTGTTGATTCTGCAGACTTTGACAGTGAAGAAAGACCAGTCGACCCTCATACAAAAAAAACTGGATCTGCCTCTTAGCCAGTCAGGAACTCTTCTCACTGAGGGTGAGATCCAGAGTTTAATATCCCATTTGATCTTTCTTGTATTGTTCCCATTATTTGTTTTGTTAGATAGATAATAACATCAGTCTCACTACTTTCCCTCTGCTGTTGTCTTTGCTTTCTGTCCCTCAGTGATATTCCTCGTATTTTCCCACATAAAGTCTGTGTCTGCCCCTCTGAGAGGTGATGCTCTCCTTAAATGTGGCTTCAAGCAGCAGGAGACACCCTTAGCTCAGGAGGTGGGCGTTGAGTGGCGACTGCAGCACAGAGGAAAAGGGCGGAAAGTGCTTGAAATGAAGACAAGGCTGGATGATGCAGAAGGGAGCACAGTGGGTAAGTGCTGTGTAAACAGGTGTGCTAAATCTCTTCTGGTTTATCTACCGGGTCTTTAGGAGAACTCTGAAGATGGCATCTTCTAAATTTTATTTAGTTTCAATTAAATTCAAATTAAATTATTTAAATAAATGACCGTGATATCATACAAAAAGCCTGAAATTAGCTGTTGAACCTACAATAAAAGTCCTTGAAGACCTACTATTTATTATGGATAAATGCAAAAGTTACAGATATATGAATACTAATGTGATTTTATGGTGTCTAACTTTAGTGTCTGACATCTTCAAGACATCAATTTGTGCGGTCAGTTGCTTCAATTCCTCTCAGTCACATGATAAATGGGTAATCCAAAGAAATTAAAATGTATGTACAAGCTCTGATGCTATCTAGACTACATCCAACAGCCACAGCTAAATGTAATAAAACTGCACAAAACACAAAAGGAGAGTTCTTGAAGAGCACAATACTCAGCTAAGTATGTCATTGACATAGTATGGCCGAAAGCTGGAGAACAAGCGAGAAAGTGGACTTTTAGTTTTGTCAACTGCTTTTTCCAAGATTAACGATGAACTGTTCAGGATCACTGAACCATTCAAATACAGTTACCAGAAGCAAATAAAGAAGACGTTGAGAGTGTTTTGTCAATTCCTGTTGTAATTCTTTGTCCTCAGTGGTTGCAGAAAGGACGGGCTCAAGCATAGAAGCCGCCCAGGTTGTCGGTGAGGGTGACGCCTCTTTGACTCTGAACAAGCTGAAAATTTTAGATGAAGGGACGTACATCTGTACTGTCAGTATAGGCCATTTTCATGCCCAGCAGGTCATTCAACTCCACGTCATTCGTAAGTTTCGCCCTAATCTCCTAATTCAGAAAAATCTGCGGGATGTCTTTTAATGCTTCCTCTGTGGCTGCTCATTTCAGAACCACCCGATGTTTCACTCTCAGAGGAGAAGTTGGTTTTGAAGGCAAATTCACCCCAGACACTGAGCTGCCACTGCGCCAAATACTATCCACTGGATTCTCAGGTCTGTAACTAGTATGTTCCCAGATGTTAACCAGTACAGCCTGCTATGTTGTTGTTTTGGGTGGATAATGCAAGTAGAGATGGCATTAAAGGTTGTGTGCTTTAGTCTTAAATTGTTTTACTACCTGTCAGTCAGCTCTAAACCACTTGTTTGGATTATCCTGTATGAAATAAAGTTTGATTTGATTGATTGATGTAAAGGCCATAATTATGTGTTTTCCTTTCAGATGGAGTGGTCATCCCTCTCTCCTACAGACACAGAGCCTACAGTGTTTCGAGATCAGGGCTCTCTGTCCAGCCATCGACAGCACGGTGATGGGACTTATTCCCAGTCATCTCACCTCACTGTGCCATCCAGTGTCTCCCCTGGAACTAAAATCATCTGCACGGTGTCCCACCTGGCCCTAGACACTCCAATCTCTGTCAGTCTGGTGGTAGAAAGTCCACAACCAGGTATTATATATGTGTCTGCATTGAAAATATGAAGCTATAACCAGCAGCCTTTTAGCTTAGCTTAGCATAAAGACTGGAAACGGGGAAACAACTAGCCGGGTTCTGTCTAAATGTAACAAAATCTACCAGCACCTCTGAAACTCACTAATAATATCTAATTTCTTTAATCCATAACAAAAACAAAAATGCAATAGCAACAGGGTTATGAAGGTTATTTTTCTGTTTCCTATAATATTAGAGTGGAATAAAATACATAATGTGTTTGAAACAACTTCAATAAATCACTCAAGACACTGCTCTGGAAGTAGTAGTACTCTCAGAGCAATGAGGAGGTGACTCTGGGACAGGTTTCATTTTGTCACTCAACCAGCACAACATTATTAGAAGCAGGGAAATAAAAATCATGTTTACTTTGCACATTCAAATCTTGAGACTATTGATTTGCATTACATTAAATGTACTGTATCTTGTGCTTAATGTCGACCATGTATAAAAATCTTTTCTTTGTCTTTCAATCTACAGATTCCTATTGGTGGGTTTTGGGTTTCCTGGTCGTCACTGTGATTTTCTTCTACCAGGTCATGAGATAAGTTAGACTGAGATAGCCTAGTAGATAATCCTGACTTGAAACTGAGCCCAGAAAAACTTCTTTTGTGTCATTTGTGTGTCTGTAACTTCTCTTTTTGCCTTCTACTGAACTGAAAAATTCTGGGAAAAAATGAATGTATTTGAAGATTTAGCTGCATCATTTATGCATTCAAGCAGGGGCATGAATCATGTGCATAATCTCCACGGGGAAACTGGGTTCGATTTTTCCATGGAGACTTCGCTCGTAGCTTGAATGTAATGGATGTTCATTTTTATGTAAAAAAAAATCCTGCACTCTAGTTTTAAGCTTAAGTTTTTACTTTATTTTTTTACTTTATGCACATAACAAAATTTAGGTTGGACCACTCAGGCAGTGGGCACTCTCAGCTTTTTTTGCATTACTGGACCACACCAATTTTATTTTCTTAGCAAATATCACATCAGTGAAATGAATATAAGATCTGAGACATGAATTAGTAATGTACTGTATGTGCAGTCAAATATATATTATTTTATAAAAACTCGACCCCTTCTGCTTTAATGTTTAGAGTTATACATGATTTATGATGCTGTTGTCCAAAGTTGCATAGATCCTGCACAAGAAGAGCAACTTAAAGCGAATACAACTGAAATCAGCTGTTATACAGTAACAGAACAAGCAATAAGACACGAGATTATTGGTCTGATTCAAACAGTATAAAGTTATCCAGGCCTTATGTTCACAGGATCTCTAACTTGCAACAGCTGATATATAATGTAAATTGATGTATTCCTTCAAAGCCTTTTACCCTTTACCCTGACCTGTAAGATGGTTATTACAAACATCCAAGCATTGTTTAAACCGACAGAACTTTGTTTAAACTTGCTGAGATCACAAATATGAATTTTAGGAAAATATGTATAAAATGAACATCTAGAATATTTCCGTGTGATGGGGTGTTGCAACTAGAAAAAGTTTTGGGTTTGAATATTTGAGTGTAAAACTAATACAGTGATCTGTGATTAGAGAAATGTCCCTGATGTTCCTGTTGGAGTTTATTTTGTTGTATTGTTTTCATTGGTACTATTTTAAATTCATGTGTTATGGCTTCTTGCTTGTCGTTGGTGTGTGATATTGATATTGTTACTTCAGATTCTGACCCAGCGACATTATTTAAGGTATTTAATATTATCGATGTGTGTACATTTCTTGAATTACATCTGGACACTGATCGAAGCTCTGAAGACAAATCACAGGATATCTCTTTTGTAGAAAGATTTCAGTCAGAATCTGCTTATTGTAATGAGAAAGCATCACATGAGGAAGAGTACATTGTGGTAAAACATTTTCTAACAAGGTCTAAATTGGCTCAATGTGTTGAGAAAATATAATAAAGGTCAGCACTCAGTTCTGTTGATGATTTATTTATTGGCATCAGCAAAAGTGGTAAGCATGCATTTGTTTTTTTTCCGCAAATCCAGTTGCATTTCTTACTGCATTTTCAGGTTGTAAATCACAAAACATGTTCTCATATCTCACGTGGTAATTACCTAATAATATTGTTGCACAGTATCATCAGATAATTATGGCTAACTGCTACAAGTATGCATAAATGCATTTTGCACATAAAGTTGTTCATATTTTCTTCCATTTTATCAACTCTCAAAATCAGTCCAAAGAGAGGAAAATTAGCTTTTCTATTATATCCAACAACCCCCCTCCCCGAAAACCTGAATGAATTTATAAAGACATTTTCAGGAGCATATTCTGACAGATGTGTACTATTGTTCTATCCATACAATACTACGTTTTTAACAGTTCACTATTAGTAGCAGTTGTTTGCAGTCTCTGAATATTATTTTTCTCTCAAAAGCAAGTGAAATTAACCAAATTTGGCAAACTCTTGAGCATCATTGCATTGCATAAGCAGTAATTATCAGATCAGAAAGACATTATACACAGGTCCTTTAAACCACTAACAAAAGAAAATGTACAATCGGCAGTTAGATTCAGAAATGGCAGATACACAGGTCACACAAAAAGGCAAAACTATGGACACCGTTTGCCATGCAAGTTAGAAACAAACACCTCATTTTGGCCGTTACCATACTGCAGGTGACAGGTGAGTCTGTTTTTATGTGAGTGGGAGGGGGGGGGGGAGTGGGAGAGCCAGGTGGCTCTGGGTTTCTAAATTACGTCCTTTCTCCCATTTTCCTGCTTTTTGACAATCAGGTCAACTTAAACAACAAATGCTTTGTCTGCACAACTTTCCAAGCAAGTTGGCATTTGTACCTGTTTGAAATGTGACGCTACACATTCATCTGTCTATGGCTGTGACTCTGTCCACATCAGAGTTAAGAGACCTTCCTCTGGGTCGGAGCACGAAGGTTCATGTATACAGTAGATTGTCTGTTAGTGGCTGCTTGTCTGTTTGTCTTGCTGTGCATAATTACTATGCCACCACCTGTGGTACAAAAACCAAGGTAAAATGAAGCATAGTTATACAACTACATTATCAATAATTGCTTATCAGTCCAGAATTAAATTTGTTTGATTCATACACGAAAGAAATGCTGCAATACTCTCACTATCTTTCCCTGAACCACTTCTTCCTTGCCTTATATTCTCACACAGTCTCTTTCATTTTTTCTTTCTCTTATTGTCATGACCGAGCATTGCAGAAATAGGAGACTACGTAAGAGAAAGTTAGGCAGGAAAGGAAACGAAAAAGGTTACTAATAAAAGCCTATCAGCTAATCTTTGAAAAGACTATTGGCTACAATGCTTTGGATCACAAATACACACACGCGCAAACAACAAAAATGTTCATAATCTTAATCTAACATGACGATGTGTTAGTAAGTAGCAATGACAATAGGAGTTGTGACAGAAGGAGTGTGTTAGTTCGGCATGTCAGTATCAATTTACAAATGTGGGACTCTCAAAAAAGGTAATATGAACAAGCTTTGGCGTATCTGGGGTAGAGAGGACTGCAAACTCTTGTTCAAACTCCCTGCACACATTCACAATCTGTACATTGTACATTTCCCCCCATTGCTCTGTTCAGAGGGCTTAGCCCTGTGTGTTCCCGTGTGTCACAAGAATTTTCTCTCCCTCCTTCCCTTTCTTTCTTCCTCTTTCACTCTGCCTGCTGCGTCCTTCAATAATACATGAGGTGCAGAGACAGTAGAGAGTGAGACTTGATGCCAAAAGAGTGGAAGAAAGCAGCAAGAAGGGAGGGAAAGGGGGGGACAAAGAGAGCAGAGACACCTAGAAACACTAATGTCATGTTTAAGTGCAAGATGGTTTGATGGAAGACTGAAGAGAGGAAGGAGAGGACGGATAAAAGGGGGCGCTTGGGTTTCTTTTTTTTTTCTCTTTCCTCTTATGTCATTCTCAAGTCCATATCCATCTGTATCGATGGGCTGAGCTCAGTAGAAGAAGTACACTGCGAATGAAGAGAGAGAGGGAGAGGAAGTCGTTAGTGTTGATAGTGTTTACATTTTAGTTTTTAATAATAAAATGATAAATTTGGTACTAAGTCAATAATTTACTGGAGTAAGAAGTCATGAATAATTGACAATCAGAGCAAAAGATGTAGACTTGTTAGAGCAGAAATACAAATAATACATTGGTCTTTACTTCTTCCTGCCAGCAGGGGCGTAGTGGGGCGTATAACCCACTTAAACTCAGTTTAAACTACAGTTTACCCACTTCTGTATTTGACACTACAATGTTGCTTGACAGAATCCTTTAACAAAGTCACAAGAACATCTCTGTATTTTAATTTTCTGTAAAATTAACAGCACTAATACGTCAACACTCTTTTATACTAACAGACTAACACCATAAGAGTGATTGCCATTTACAGAGGATCCTTTTCTTCATATATCTGTTCCTCTGCGGCTGAGAAAAAACAGAAAACCTGCCTTTTTAATATTATTATCTGTTTATAAAAGCTTATACGTCAACCTATGTGTCAGTCTTTGTAGTTGTATCAACATTTTCTACTCACAGAATATTATTCCAACCACAATGACTCCAATGATCCCCATCATGATCATCATCTGAGAGGAGAAAACAACATTTACTATAGAGGGACATACTTTTGTAAGTAAAAGAATAACTACAAAACATTTGAGTTATTTGCTTTTTTTTTTTCCTTCAGTTATGCAATCTCTCGAGTATTTATGAATCTGTAGTGGAAACGCTAACAATAACAGACCTATTGTTTCCCCTGTTTCTCCAAAGCATCTGCTCAGTCTTCCACAGCAGCTCATTAACACATTAGTGTGTGGAGAGCAGGATGATGGCATCCCCAGATCAAATGTATGTTCACTTCAGTGCACCTCAGCATGAACAGTTGTTCATCGTTTGAAAAAAGAGCTGAGGAGCTGATTCTCTCTGCTAGCTCTATATGCATATTACATCTCTGTATGAGTAGGCTCAGACTATATATATATATATATATAGATTAAGTTGTGCGTTTCTTTCAGTAACAACAATCTGTTTAATGGACCCACACTAATGTGCCCACCTTGCAGTTCTTCCACCAGTACTTGTTCTTTAGCTTGGCTGCGCAGCTTTCAAACTGGGAGGCTCCGGCTTGGAGAGCATCCGCTCTGTCATCCAGCTCTGAAAGCTTCTGGTCCCTTTCCAAAACCTTGTCCACATTCACCCGCATGATATCCACCACCTAGCCCACAGCGGCGAGGATGAGAAAGCATTTGGCAGTAGTGGAGAGGAGAGACAAAGAGGATGACAAGCACGGTTAAAGGAAAGCAGCCCAGGGGACAAAGGGTTTTCTGAGGCTATATATCATAAATGAGCAGTCGCAATGCATTTGCAAATTGCAGCAGAGCCCATATAACAAGGAGGCCAGACATTTCCAGAGAACATAAAAGCAAGAACAAAGCATTTTTTCATGCTTGTTTGTCTCTGGTCTAAACATTCTGCATATGCAGATATTTCATGATGTAGCCATAGATATGGTTACCTAACTGCTTTAATATCAAACTCATCATCAAACTCTTAGACTGGCCTGGTCCAGCTCACCTCCTCGACTTGGGCCTGTGTCTGCTGTAGCCTGCGGTTACTGGAGGTATTTGGTGGGGCGGGAGGGCCACCGGCTGGGGCTCCATCTGCACCGGGGGCTCCTGGAGCGCCAGGGGCTCCAGCTGGGGCAGCATCTGGGGCAGACCTGAGAAGAAGCACAAAAAGGAGGACGAGGACATTGAGATGGGAGTCAATTCACTAACTGATGCACTTAATTTGAATCTAACTTCAAAAATGTTAAGAGTAACTAACAGTTGCAGAGCAGGGATAAAGCCACCACATAGCCAAAGGGTAAAACTGCATACATATTACACAGGGGAGAATGGAGATGTAGGTCAAGGAATGCAAATAAAGGGGTAAGAAAAGAACAGGTGAAGAATCAGGTAGGATGAGCAAGAAGATGCAATGGGAAGAAAGAAAATATAGGCCACAGATGTGAAGCTAGAAGCAGAAAGTCCTCTCAAGGAAGACGCTGGCTGAATAATTAGGCGCAGGAGATTTTGGTGAGGGGAGAAGTTCGTGTGATGGATTACAGAGAGTTGAGTTTGAGATGAAAATGTAAGGCTGGAAAGTGATGGGAGGAAAAGAGGAAATGGTTAATCCAGCAGGGGTGGGAGGGTGAGGAGTAGGTATAGTTAAAACTGAGCAAACAAGCTCCTCATGGGAGCAGCAACTGACTCGGCCTGATGGACAGTTTAATACAAATCATAGTCACTGCAGCAGGACAGAAAAATGTCTTAACCTCATGAAACATCAATCATCTCCTCAGCAAAGCAGATGATTGTTACCTCAAACCCAATGAACCGCAATGCAATGTAACAAATTATTATTTTTTAGGTATCAAATCATCTTAAAAGCTCTGTACCTAAGGTTTTAGAGTGGCAGCAGTCAACCCCTGCATACATAATTTAGTGATGCTGTCAGAAAATTTCCCTTGCGTCAGCAAAATCCATCAAGCTGAAAGAAATCAGTTCAGTTTCAGACCTCCTCCTCTCCCCCAACCATGCAAGGAAACAAACTGGACTGAATATATAAACATCCAGAGCAGCTTGAGAGAGATTTTTCATTTAGTTATAGTGAAAAGAGCGCAGCAGAAAAGCCGCATTAATACTCACATCTTCTATGCAGTTGTTTGAACTGACTCACGGACAGCGGAGGAGGAGGAGGGGTGACGGGCTGTGAGGCAGGAGAGGGAGGGTCTGAAGTATATATATAAAAAAAACAAAACAGATCAAAGAAAAAAACAGGAGAGATTCAAGGCACTGATCCAAACGAAAAAAGTCCAAATTTTCAATTAGTAAAGTGATTAAAGTGGCGTGCTAACAGTAAACACAGACGGAGGGGGTTGTTGGCGCAGTGGAGCCGATCTTCTTAGCGGTGCATTTATACTGCAAGTCGTCAGCAAAAGTACCGCAATACCGAGACACGTAAACGGGTCGGGTGATAATTCACTGTGGGACTGGACTGGAGAGCAGGAAGTGAAGGAGCTCAAGAGAAAAGTACTTCTAAATTATAATCCATTCAAAAGAGAAATCCAACGGATGTTTTAGATTCCTGCAGGGCTGCTTCCAGCTTCCTCCAAGTGATGCTGAGTCCTTATAGAGCTGCTCCTGGATGCTGAGACGCAGCTGCTGATTGGCTGGTTGTTTAGTTGCCTCTTCTAAAAAGCTACTGGCAAATACGAGCAATTTTTAAAATTAAGGGTGGAAAAAAAAAAGTGCAGTCATGAGAAATCAGTTGTCTCTCTTTGATTTCTGTCACCCCCCACCTCTCTCTCTCTCTGTGTCTCTCTCCCTCTCTCTCTCTTTCTCGCTCGGATGTGCGTCTTGTGGGAAGTGCGGTAGTTTCGTCCGTGTAAAGTGCTGTGGCACTGTACGCTACTGCAATAATGCGTCTCTCCTCCTGCCTTCTCCACTTGGACTCGTAACGACAGTGCGGTACCCCCTCCACCCCTCCCTTCCCCTCCTCTCCTCCCCCTCCCTCTCTCTCTCTCTCTCTCTCCCTCTCTCCCTTCACACTTTGCAGTACTGCAGCTTTCTGTGTCGGATAGGGCGGCAGGCAGGACGACACTGCGGTACAGTGGATGCCTACAGAGTGTTGACTCGACTGTTTCCTCTCTGGCCTGGGATTCTCCTGTTTCCCTCCTCCTACTGTGTCCATATAATATTTCCCTTTGCATTTGCTCTCAGCTCTTTTATTTATTTATTTATTTTTGATTATCAAATCAACTGTGCATATTTAAGAGAGAAGTAAGTCAATAAAAACAGGGAAAAGTCTCAGTACAAAATGGCCAGTGGAGGAATGACTCGTAAAATATGAACCTCTTTAAGAAAAACATCACTGATGTGGTCAAAAGTATATGGACACCCTTTACTTACTTGTATCATTACCTCAATTTAAGAAAAATCTTAAGGCTACAGTGCACAATGTGTCTCCAAACCTTTTCCGACTTGTCATCCTTTAAATCAAAGCATTTATTTTTCTCATGACCCCTTGTCAAAGGTTGCCTATGTCAGTGAGCTCTAACTATCCAGTCTTCTACAAAAAAGCAAATATTAGACAGAAAAGTCATACAAATAAATACAATTTGTAGCAAATATATGTAGTTTTTCTTTCTCTAATCCTTTTCTCATCTCATCATCTCATGGCCACTCATTTGTACGTTATGATGTCAGGTTGAGATCCACTGTTTTAGGCTTCTCACTCCATGGCTACAACACAACAACGCCCCCTGTGCACAAAGCAAGGTCTGAAAACTAATTACTTCCCCAGTTTTGCATCAAGGGACATGGCTGGCGCGTACAGAGCTCTTACTTCAAACCCATCCATCATCTTCAGGATGAACTGGAACACCAAGCCAGGTTTTATGACCAAACATCTGAGCATAACCTCACTGATGTTTAATGGGAGATTATTCCTGCAGACAGGTTACTAAATATTGTGGAAGGTCTACCTGGAGGAGTGGAGGTTGTTGCAGCAGCCATGTTTTAGAATGAAATATTCTTGATTTACAGTTTACATAGTGCATGTCCTCATGTCGGCTGACTTTATAGCAAATTGGAGCACTAACACTTCTGTTAATTCTTGTACTGCAAATAAGCAAACTCACCATTTATTCATTATTGTAATGGTTCCTCTCATCCTGATCTTTATTGCTGACGTTTTAACTCTCTGTGGGTTGGAACTTCTTCTTTATTCTGAGACACTCAGACAGGACCTTCATAGCATTTGTCTACAGCTACAGAGCAAAAGTGAGCAGCTTGTTGCTGTCTGAAAGCCAAATGAATTTGTGTTGGTTAGAGGGAATAAAACAAGTCTTCTCCAGTCCATTTTTATAATGTATTTTCAGGCTTTTGTTAATGGGACCAAAAACAATCAATAAACAGAAGTACAGGAAGTACGCTACTCTGAAACACAGACATCTCTTTATATCAGTATGATAACTTAGAAAAATGGCAATATACAGCACTTTGACAGCATGAAATCACACAAATAGACTCCAACAGTCCTTATTGGCTGGTCATACGTATTTGCCAGTATGACTTGTGCAATATTAGCGGTGTTTGCCAACGCGGTTGAAGCGCCTGTAGAGGAAGCGAAGCCTCTTCTCCAAATTGTGTCTGTCCAGAGTCATCATTCTGTCTCCCACCATCCTCTTCTTTCTAATTAGACGCTGCAGTTCATTGCCTTTGAAAGCCTTCAGCCAGCAGGGAGCCACAATGAGGTCTTTGGGATGGGCTTTGAAGTCCCCTGAAGACAAAAAAGTGAGGAGATAAGTTTGTGCACAGTGTATGTGTGTGAAAGAGGAGAGAAGGCAGGAAAACGTGTGGGGAAAGTAGAGTTGGGAACTTTGGTACAGATGAAAACTCAGCAAGGGACCATCTGTGCCAGGGTGTTGGATTAGTCTTGAATTTATTCGCCCATATTCAGGTATACACAATTTATCTTTTCAAACAGTCTCCTAAGAACTTATTCTGCAGTTTTTTGGAATATATTAACACTGCATGCATGCTCACTGATTCTCATCATCATGACCTAACACAGAGTTTGGTTCTTTGGTAACATAATCAGCAAACTAATCACATGAAAAAGTTGCATGGTGCATCCTAAGTTTTATTATGTGCTGAGACAGTCAAACAAAAACTGTCTTCATTCAACTCGATCAACATAAAAAAGGTAGGGGCAAATTACACAGTCTTTAACTGTTTCTGTACACTTACCTAAGATGCCTATGTTATCATAAACTCCAAACATGCTCCTCTTCTCAGTCCACCTGTCCACTTTCTTCGGCTGAGGGATGGCATGCATCCTGATCTGGCAGCATGTACCTGGAGAGAGCACATTGTTTCACATCAGTATTGAGGTCCTGAGTATCTTTTACACATATACTACATTTATTGCTGCTACAATGAGCCGATTCATTGATTACTGCATCAACATAAAATTTATTCTGAATTTTTTTCAATTGTCATTTATAAACCAAAATATTGACTGGTTAGGCTTCTTGAACGTGCTGCTTTTTCTGTTTTATATCACTCTAAACTGGAAATATTTGGCTTTTAGATTGTTGTTCAGACATTTTAAAAGATCTATTGATTATTTGAAAATATCACTAATTTATTAATGCACATTTACAAGAAAGTACACTGACCTCTGGTGATGTTTATAGCAGTCTAATTTATATACGTTGTACATTATCCCTTCTTGGTGTAAATGGTAAATGTACTGTACGACTCCGACTAGTCAAGGCACTTTTACACCACACATGACTTTCAACCATCCACACACCAATGGCACAGCCTTTAGGGTTCAGTATCTTGTCCACAGACTTTAACATGCAGACTGGAGGAGCCGAGGATCAAATCATCAATCTTCTGATTAGTGGATGACCTGCTCTACCTCCTGAGCCACAACCACCTCATGTGTACTCTTTTCTACTTGTTTTTCCCCTGGCAATAAGTTTGTAATTTTGATTCATGGTGTTTTGGATCCTTGCATGACCTGGGGCGGCAGTAGCTCAGTCCATAGAGACTTGGCTTGGGAACCGGAGGGTGGCCGGCTCAAGTCCAGTATGGACCAAGTATGGAAGGTGGACTGGTAGCTGGAGGGATGCCAGGGGTACTGCAGAGGTGCCCTTGAGCAAGGCACCGAACCCCCACCCAGCTGCTCTGGGTGGCTGCCCATCACTCCACCATCTCTCTCCACATTTGCATGTCCCTTTGTATGTGTGTGTGCTTGTATTTCGTTGTATTTATGCATGTAAAAAACTGAGTGAAAAAAAGAATTTCCCTTTGAGGGATTAATAAAAGTATCTCTTCTTCTTCCTCTTCTGTTTCTGCCCAATTTCACCAGTAAAGGGGAGAATTATCAAGTCTTATCTGCTTCTATTTAATCTAGTAGTTATGCAAAGTCTTCATAACACAAGAAGTAATACTGCACTACAGTACAGTCACAAAAACAAACTGGTACTGAGATGTGTTGGGAGGGGTTGTGAATTGGTGCGGGACTTTACACATATATTTTGGGATTGCCCAAAGATTTTAGATTTTCTATTGACTTTACTTTAGATCCATCACTGTACACATCGGGTATAGCCCCAGATACTTTCATAGATAGGAACTTGACTTCCTTACTGAGAATTCTGCTTTTAATAGCAAAGAAAACAATTTTGCAGCTTCAACAGCTTCTTGGTTGAAACCACAGCCACCCCCAGTATAACAGAATGGAAAGAAAGGGTAAAAAATGTCTTCATCATGGAGAAAATCACAGCGAGGTTACAGTTAAAATCAGATAGGTTTGATCGATGTGGGTTACCAGTAATACAGACAATGTCAGAACTTTAGTCGCCTCTTTTTCTTTTCTCCATTTTTAGTCGTATTTTTACACTACTGCAGTACAATTGACAATAAATGTATGTACTCAATGCTACATGTTGTTCATGTCAGGAAGAAATATTTGAAGATAGGATGTGAGGACATGATTATATGTTAGAACTGAAACTGCAATAGCGTCTCCTAGTGTACGTTCCTAATGTATATGTGACGTGTATGTATGCATGCTTGTTTGTCATTTCATGTGCAATAAAAAAAGTAAGTTAAAAAAAAAAAAAAACTGGTTTAAGCTGCACATTAAAGTCAGTAACTCACCGGTAGAGATGGTCCTGGCTGTGTGGAGCAGAGTCCCAGCAGACTGACACAAGGACGCTCCAGCCCTCAGTAACCCTCCCAGTACAGACATGTCTGAGGTTTTCTGCGATAAAACAATAACATTCAAATTAGATGTCTAATTTACTCTGGCAAAATGATTAGTAGACGCTTATTAACTGTATTTTTAAAGCTTTCTATCACACACAAGTTAGTTTACATTGACCCTTAGCTTTAGCTTCAGTTAGCATCAAATGCAGTATTATGAACGTTACCAAGGTTACCAACGTTTCAACGTCCAGCGGCGATCTTGTGCGAGTTTAATCTTTCGCTTCTATTACAACAAATCATAAATTATAGTGTTTGGGAGAGATGTGACACTTAAAACTGCATGTGACTGCATGTTATTGAAGCTAAAACATGGTGCTAGTGGTCGCTTCCATCTTACTCTGTGTCCCACAATGCATAGCGCCGGTACCGTATTGTCTTTAAAGCAGCGCAAAAACAATCGTTTAACGGTCTTTGCACCTTTCATTTTTCACCCAGTAGAGGGAAGTAGCGGTACCTCAGGCCCAAATCCAGCAAATGTAACGTTTGCAGCAATGTCCCCTGCCAAAAAAACCACTGCCAGTAAAAGTTAAAGTGCTATAACTGGTTCCGGGCGTTGTTTTAGCATTAATATTAGTGGTGCTAATGGTGCTAATGGTGCTAATGGTATATGTATGATCCATTTTTACTGCTGTAGATGTTTAAGGTTGTGCTACTTTATACTCAGAGCTGTAGTTGTAAATACAGAGATGAGTAAATTGTTACCCACTGTGATATCTAGATAGATTTGAACATAGATAAGTACATTTGCAGCCTTATTTCAAAGAGTAGGATAAACTGGGACTGAGTGTACTTGGGTTTACTTTCCGCTACTCCCCAGTTTATACTGTTGGGTCTATATATTGAGAGCACTGCATCTATATTATCATATATTATATATTAATTATTATATTATTATAATATTATATTAAGATCATCATATGTTTGTAGTGTCACTGTAGTGTCATGTAGTGTTTTCTGTCTAAGCCAAAGGGTTGAAGAAACATTATGTAAAAATTGGTATTTTTTGTGATTTGGTGCCCCCAGTTTCTAAGTGCACTTCCCTTATACACCACTGTCATGAATATGGACAGCTATACATGTGGGTTTGTTATGATTACATTACTTGTGACCATGTCAAGCAAGTGCAACAATACAAGACAGAGCAGCTAATACTAGTCCCAGCTTGTTGTCTGTCTTTCAGACTTTTATTTCACAAAGGACAAACGACTGAAAGCCAGTCTGACATTTACTCTTGTCCAGCAGCCTCTTGCTCAGTCACTATCTCTTTTTCTCTTTGCAGTTTCCTCCATCAACATCCTCTGCCTCTTCGCCTTTGCCATTATGACATGTAGAGGCTGCTCAGTTACATTGCATGCTCTTCTGGCTCCAGTTCTGGCCTTATGGACACTGCTCTTTGCAAGCATTCTTCCCAACAGCAGCTGCAGTTCACATCACATACTTTACTGTCCATCAGGAAACCACTACTGGCTGAGAGTTGAGGTGGAGCAGCTGAAAAAAAAAGTAATATTTTTTATAATACAATATAATTATGATCCAGTTTCACCAAAATCAAACATGGTTGGTAGTGTGTGTCATAAAGGGAGACCCACAATCTTAACCTGTATCTGATAAGTAACTTGTAACTATAGCTGTCAAGACAATTGTAGTGACATGAAAAACACAATATTGTGCAATATAGTTGCATACAATGGAAATAGTCATGTCAAAAGTACCTCAAATATGTACTTAAGTACAATACTTGAGTAAATGTACTTAAGAACATACCAGCCCTGCAGGCTAGAGGAGCAAAAATGGCAAATTGCGTTATAGGCCTGAATGAAGGATTGAATAACATATTTTAGCTTGCTTTGTTGTGATGCCCATCTGAAAAAGGGAGGCTTTCATTCATAGAACATACTGATCAGTTTTAATCAGTGAGATCAGCTGTTAAACCTTTAGCCGGAATGAAAACATGAAAACCTGCAGACTCTGTCTCTCTGTTTCTCAGACGCACACTGAAACTTTCAGTCTTACTGTTGTAAAGACCTGGATGGAATATTTCATCATTTTCAAAGAAACAAGAGCACAAAAACTGATGTTTGTCTTTATTTCATTATTGCTAAGACGTCATTGAGTGTGTGGAAATTTAAGTCAAACAAAACAATTTTCAACTCTAGATTCCATTCAACTTGAACAAAAACCACACTGCAAAAGCCTGTGCAGAGAAGAGTTACTGTCTTACTGTAAGTGTGCAGAGTGTGCTCAACTCAATCTGTAGTAAGCGTATGCTGCAAGAAACGTCTTTTTTACATGTGCAAATGCCCTGTGTTGAGATACTTCAGATCCTCTAAATAAAAAATGCACACAACACAAATAATGAAGTAAATGTTTTTATTTATTTTATTTTATTTTTTAATTTATATGTGCACAAAAAAAAGGGATTGTCTTTTGTTGATTATAATGTGCAAAGGATTTATTCACCAAATACTATAATATCCTCATGCACTTAGTTATGCACTTATGCACTTAGTTTTCGCATCACAGATACACAGTCATGTTTCCATGTGGCACTCAACACAGCGCTGAACAAAATGCTGACTTAACAAAATTAAAGAATTTCTCAGCAGAGCAGCATTTTTTTTTTTTATCTCTGTGCTCTGCTTCCTCTGCCAGTAAAACTAAGCGGAACATTACATTTCATCACCTACACGCATGGACTAGTATACGTATACTGTGATATAATCATAGCAGTTATTGAAATTAAACCACCACAGCCTTTACAATAAGAGCCTTACGCCTGAGTACTGGATGTGTTTTACTGCTTATTAAGGGTTAACGCTGAAAGACTGTGTGTGTGACAGGAACAAACATAATGCAGTGACAGCTCGACACAGGAACAAACTACTCACTTGTTGAATTTCTTCTGAACTATCTAATTTGACTATTTTCCAAGCTCATTCTTATTAACATAATCACCTACATTACCTCAAGCTCAAAGCTCAATTGTTTCCGTGTAAGGGGCATTTTTTCCTTCAGAGCACGTTCCCCTCATATTCAGATACAGTAGAGGTGACTAAACATCAGTTCTAGGAAAGACCACCACACACCACGGGGTGACACACAAATGCCCCCAACAATAAACTTCACGGACACAGTTTATACACAGTCTGAAACAAATAATGACATTGTTTTGAATTAGAAAGTTGACAGTGTTTGGCGTGAGTAGGAAGTTCTAAGTGGATGACATGAAAAGATTTAAGACTTACAATATCACTCACCCAGCAGTCACATGGTTGTTACCAAGGAAAATGTCTCCTCAAAATGACAAACAGCTTTGAGGTTTCACCCACACTTTCTCTGTGTCTATCCATCTATGTGTCTTTCTCTATCTCTTTATCTATATAGCTGCGTTTTCACACGCCTTTATAAGTACAGTTTATCCAAGTTTCTACTAATTTCTTTGTTTGTTGAAAAATGCAAAAAGAAAAATAGAACAGACAGACGGACGGACAGATAGACAGATAGATAAACAGACAGACAGATAGATAGATAGATAGATAGATAGATAGATAGATAGATAGATAGATAGACAGACAGACAGACAGACAGACAGACAGACAGATAGATAGATAGATAGACAGACAGACAGACAGACAGACAGACAGACAGACAGACAGACAGACAGACAGATAGATAGATAGATAGATAGATAGATAGATAGATAGATAGATAGATAGATAGATAGATAGATAGATAGATAGATAGATAGATAGATAGATGGACGGACGGACGGACAGACGAACAGACAGATAGACAGATAGATAGACAGACAGACAGACAGATAGATAGATAGATAGATAGATAGATAGATAGATAGATAGATAGATAGATAGATAGATAGATAGATAGACAGACAGACAGACAGACAGGCAGGCAGGCAGGCAGGCAGGCAGGCAGACAGACAGACAGACAGACAGACAGACAGACAGACAGATAGATAGATAGATAGATAGATAGATAGATAGATAGATAGATAGATAGATAGATAGATAGATAGATAGATAGATAGATAGATAGCATCTTTGGGCTGGATATAAACATTTAATAAATGGTTTATACTATAATAATATTGTAGTTAAAATGGAGTTAAACACAGATATAAGGACATTTTAATATCCAGTATTTATGAACAATAACAATATCTCCTACATAGACATGTTGATACTACAACTGTGTTTGACTACTTTGTCATTCATTATCTGTTTATACTGTATACCAGCACAAGAGGAATTGGGGATTACAGTTACCAATCAGGCTTAAAAAAGATCAATTATGCAAATAAGTATTGAAAACACAAGCAGATATAGCATAAAATAAGACCTCATTTGTCTATTAATTTCAACCCATTTTACAATGAGCTACTGAAATATGCAAACAAATGCTTGACTGGCAGTGTAGGCCTGTTTCTGCTGCAGTGACAGAGGTATAAGAATTGACGAAAAGGAAAACAGAGAAGCGAGAAACAAGTGGATGATTCATTTTCATGAATATCCATCAGGACAAGTTACCAGATTAGTAAATGGCCTTGTTCTCATCATACTGGTGATGATGATGGTGATGATGATGATGATGATGATGATGATGATGATGATTATCATGAGAGTTGGCAGTTAAGCTTGTAAACGTAAATTACTGGCAATGACGGAGGAGCGCGATGGTGGTTTGGTGTTGCAGTTTTGCCATGTTGGTTTCAAGTAAACAACTAGAGCTTACGTGAATGATCCCAAAATTATTTGTAACATACACTGCAGTGTGTGGAGAATAACTGTTTTGTAATTTACTGCTTTTTTTGGCATAGAAGCATTTTAAAGAAATATCTATATTTTGAGGTACAAACACAGTATGTCCTACTTTATCTACTTTATGCTACTGTTTAATCTCATATACTGTGTTGGCATCTTCTGTATGCTCTGGCATGCAAATTAAATTTTGTTACATGTTGTGAAATAATGTATTTGATGTGAAGAAAGAAACACAATGAGGTAGAGAGAATCCGTGGGAGGATGTGGGTCTCCCTGTTTACATCTCTGTCTTACAGTTTCCAAGCTGACATAGACAGACCGCATCAAAGCCTGGCTTGTAGCTGAAGTCACAATCAGCAGAGGAACTACGAAACACTCCACCCTCCGCCCCCATCAATATATATACCAACCCAAATCAGAAAAACACCCCAGAGAACACGTCAGGCAAAAAGAAAGACAAACTTCAAGAGGTGAACTAAGCTGATAGAAGTTCAAGTCGGGTAAAAAGGCTAAAGTGATTTGAAAACAACAAAAAGAAAGATGCTGTTTGAGTATTTAATTTTTGGAGTGGCTGCCTTTCTCATGACAGGTAAATTTATGATTCTTCTACCACAACTTTTTAATCTTTTGGCAATAAAATGTACATATGTATATATATATATATATATATAGACATATTTCCAAGCTGAAGATGCATATTTTCTTTCTAAAGTGAAATTTGTCATGTTTCTTCCCCCAGGGGCTCAATGTGAGGTGACTGAGGTGTTTGCTGAAGCAGGCTCTCAGGCTGTGCTGCCCTGTAAATGCAGCTCTTCAAACTCATATTCTCCGACCATCATCTGGACTAAAGCCAACTCAGGGTAAGACACAATTTTTGTTTGCTGCCTCTGTTTGTCTATTTTCTTCTTTGCTTTATGAATCCAGCTTAAAACACTCATAAATCCCTCAGTTTCCATCAAATTCCAATGCTTCACCATCCATTCCTCTTTCAACTTCAAACTAAGGACTTGAATCTATACACTGATGACACTGGGTTGTTTGTGACTGTCCACAGCACTGTTTGGAGGAAGCAAAGGAGCGGTCTGCAGCACTGGGGTTCGAGCTGGTATCCCAGAGGGCTCCAACGCACACGATGCCCCCATTCCCAATTCGAAAGAGGCGATTGCAGCCTTGAAATCAACAATGTGAGGGAGGAGGATGGAGGAGTTTACTCTTGCAGGGTGGAAACTGGACACAAGGTCACTGAAATTGTGATCAGCCTCAGAATCATTAAAGGTAATAAAATTATAAATTGAAATCCAAGATGTTTTGACTGTCTATACCTAAATCATGGTTTCTCTAGTGTGCTGACCACTCCATGAGGTTGTTGAATCAGTGCCAAAGATTCAGCTTAATAAGACATAGTAAAGTTGTTCTTACCTGGATCAGAAACTAGCTGTAAAATACATCAATGTTCTCATTCTTGTCTGTATCCTTTACAGTGTCCGTCTCTCAATCGGTTGCCATACGGGGGACCGAGGTTTCAGTCAGCTGTAACGTGACTCCTTGGCCTAACGGAGCTCGTGTGCAGTGGACGTTGAACAGCAGTCCATTTGTGCCCCTCACTGGAATCCCCTCAGTGGATACCGTTGGAGGTGTTGTGAAGGAAAGGGCAACTGAAAAACTGACTGGAAACTGGACCTGCATCGTTGGCTACAAGGGCAAACAGGGGCGAGCTTCAGCAACTCTGACCGTGAAGGGTAAGCTTCAAAAAGATGTAGAAACTGATCTTTGGTTGAGCTTTTTCGCAGCAGATGTTCTTATAATCTTATCTTTCATTTCCCCTTTTCTCACAGGAATCATCCAACCATCCAAAGACAATACTAAAGTGTATGCTGCTGTGGGATCTGAGGTCACACTCCCCTGTGTGTTCTCTTCTGGTTTAATCCCATCGAGCTCTGTCTGGGAGAAACTGAAACCCGGGTCTGGTTTTAATAAACCTGCTCCTGGACGCCTTCCTGCCTCTTTCTCCCCATCCTCGCCATCCACTCGGCCCTCTTTGGATAACTCTGCCAGTTTGAAAGAGGTTGGGTTTGAGGACGAGGGCAGGTACAGATGCTCTGGCATTGTGGAAGGACAACAACTGACCCGAAATATCCAGCTTGTTGTTGCCAAAAGTAAGCTTCCACGCATTTAGTTAGTAAAATACAGTACATTAGTAGTCATTTACGTGACTTTTTCATTGCCATTAACAATACGTTTCATTGTCTTGTTTTTCTCTCAGTTGAAAGCAGCATCACATCAAAGAAAAAAGGCTCCATGGTGTTGACCTGCCAACTGACGGACACGAGTGAAGTCACAGACTATGAGTGGGTTCATGTGGTCTATGATCTTAATGGCACCCAGTCATTTGAGTCCATCGAGAAGGGGAAGACTCTGAGTATAAGCAAGGTGTCCGAGGAGAACCGGGGCGAATGGACATGTCGTTTCTCCGGGAAAGAAGGCATCTTGGGAAATGTAACGTACCAAGTTCAACTGATGAGTAAGTTGCTACAATATGTTACAAATCAATATACTCATATATACAAATGTACTGGATGGATGGATGAACATATAAAATGTCATTTTGTGCCTTTGTGTAACTGTTTTTATTTTGTTTTTCCCTGCAGGTGGTCTGAGTGGACAAAAATCATCAAGTCTCTCACATAACACTGTTGCCGTGGTCGGTCTCAGCATTCTCCTTGTTGTTCTGCTGCTGATTTTGATTCAGATGTACAAGAACCACCAAAGGGTAAAGACCCGCAGTTTACAGACTTCATTCAATCAATCATATTTTACTGTTAAATTGTAAACTTGGGGGAGAAAAAAAGGAAAAACAAAATCAGTTGTATGAGATTATTTCAGTTACAAAATCTTTAAATAAGGGAAATTATTGTAAATGATTTGCATGAGTTTCACTCTAAAGAAATGACCATATCTCATTAACTGATTACTAATTCTATATTGAAAATATGTCTAGAAAATGAATACAAAATAATAATTAAAGATACATGTAGGTGCGCTTTTATACATCACACCTTGAAGTGGACTAGTTGCTCATTTTAAACAATTTTGTATATCTTTTTCTCCCACAGAGGAAAAGGATCTTTCAGTACCCTGCGCTGGAGACGATTGTTCACACCACCTCCAATGAGCGGGAGGAGAGAGAGAGGAACAGAGAGAAAAAGTAAAGACACATTAACGAAGAGGCAACGCAGGAAAGATCTCACAAACTGAAGTGAGATTCATCTTCTTCGTGTCTGAAATACGTTGAAAGACTTTTGTTTGCACAAGTTTTGTACATAATATTTTCAGAGCAGACGTTGTAGCAGTGTTGTTGTTGAATGTGAAATGTTGTATATTGTAACTAGAAGTGAAAGCATATGGAAAGTACAGGAAAAGCCGAGCAGTCAGAGATGGGGAAATAAGGAAAGTACCAGCATTTAATGTTGATCTGGCTAAAAGTTGATCATGCTCTGGTCAACCACATATGGTGAAAATCCCGTCTGATCACAATGGTAACTGGAAAAGATGTTGATGACAATGACCAAAATTAAGAATCGTGTGTTTGGTAACAATGTATGAGCTAATGTAGGATGTCAGAAAAGTATATAAACAGAAGATCTATGAGAGTAGAGGGAGACTTCTCAAACCTTCAAAAAAGACTCACTTCTCTACAAGGGAAAAGAAGAAGGGGACCAATAGATTGAAGAAGTCGACACTGAAGATGCTTCCATACCCATAAGGGCCTAAGGGTCTCCATTATGGGTTGGAGCCAAAGCCTGACAACCCTCATCGTATTCCTGCAGCATCTACAGCAGTTGATGCTCATTATTTTTGAGATTCTTGGACTCTTTCTGCCCTCAACCTTTTCTACCAGAGTAGATTGTTTGTTGATTGTTGTATCTTTGATATTAATTGTAAATGTTTATTATCTTTTGCTAACTAATAAATAAAAGAATCTATCTGCATTTATTGTAAAGCATTTATTGAAGATAAAGATAAGTTTCTTTAAGTGTCAGCAGTCTCTCCTCAGTGAAATAAAATTACAGAATTTGTGTGACTTAGCTGGATTCATAGATGAAAGCTCTTGTAGGTTGACCTAGAAAAGTTTTTTTTTGCAGTTTAAATATCATCCAGCAACTATAACAACTGTTACATACCTGAGTGTTTTCATTACTATCATTAAAATCAGGCTAGTGGGGGTGCTAGTGAAAAGGTATTAGGGAAGACTTTGGGATGAAGACAGTTAGCAACTAAACTAAACACCTAAGCTCCAGCCCATAGCATTGAATTAAGATTATGAGGCCTGATATCAGGGAGTGTTAATCAGGCCTTGAAGTGAGGGCTGAACAGGGCTCCTGTACTGGAGTGCCTGGGTAACAATGTATAACTGTTGAAAATAAAATGTTTTACAAATTAAATACATTTAACAGAAATAAAATCTGGTTTTATTTATTACATTTTATACAATGGGAAACTCTCTGGTCAATAAGAGGAGAAAATCATTACAGATATAAATAATATAAAGTAATTTATAAAAAATAATGTTTCATTATATTTACACAAAATACTGACCACATGCTTATGTATTGTTCTAAAAAATATGATACATTATTTTACATTAATAACAGAATTATTATTGGCCATAAACGCAGATATAAAATTCCTATAAAACATCATCAGCAAAAAGTATTGGAAAGATGTGTTTGTTCTGTTTGCAAAGGTCCTTTTCCTCTGTCGTGTGCTCCAACTTTTCATAGAAAAATCTACTGTCCTTGTTAATTTTCCCCTCTGTAGTTCACATTCATGGACTGCGTTTTGAGTTTCAGTCCAGTTTAGTCTAGTTTTGGATCCACTCGGTGACTACAGGACTCTGTAGTGCAGCTTCAGTGCTACACCTGACTACACTCCCCGTCCTCTTGCTCTGTATATCCGTGGAGATTCCAAAAGGCCAAAGATCTGCTGATGTCCTCCAGAAGTCCCTCGCCTCCAGGCTGTAAATAATCCATGACTTCATCATCATCAAAGCACCAACCAGACCAGTCCACATTTACACCGTCTGTAAAGACAACACTAGAGAAGAGATGAAAACAGAAGGTCAAAACAAATATTTTTTTCAAGACTTTCCACACTTATGAATACTGTGTGTGTTCAGGTTCACTCTTCCTTCAAGAGCTGTCTCTGCCTCAAGCTGTATAATGGATCATTTTAGCACTATGAGTGCATGAACTAAATGCTGTTTAAAAAGTATAAAATACCTAAAAGGATACAGTAATTACTATAGTATGCATGGGATATGGGAAATCATTAGAACATTAAAATAATCCAAGACTTTAAATAATGCTCTAGTAAATTAGTAGAATGTATCATATAAACAGCTAATTAAACTGGTTTTGTTTCTTTCCTGATGTAAACCACATTTTAAAAGTGTTGTGAGATATAAAACATGTTAATTAAGACACAGTGCCTTGTGGTTAGAAACATGAAAAACACAGGGTAATTTTGAGTTTCCATTCTCACATAACAGTCTGTCCATTATATGCCTACTCAACACTGATAACTCATTTCAAAAGTAAAGATTTGACAGTTACATTTCCAAATTAAGGGGAATACATATATATTTAAAGTATTAAGCGGACACACATGCTGACTGCCAGAGAAGCAAAACATTGCGTGAGACTGATAAAACCGTCAGTAAATGTTAAAAGTTAAAAGCGGTAAATTGAGACACTGACTGTTTGGATTATCTGCTGACACAAACTTTATTTGAATGTCAAAAAAACATCTAAAGTGTGTGATAGCAATATGTAGAGCAGCAGGATAGCGGACCTGGGCTCTTGCCGTCCGCCCCAGCTGAGCATCCGTGAGAGAAACACTGCCAGAGACACTGCTCTGTAGCTGAGGTTGACCTCAGAAAAAAATAGATTGTTGTCAAACTTCAGCTTTGTATATCGTGTTTGTTTTCCCCTTGTGTTTTTCTTTGTATATAACTTAATTATTAATATATTATTTTTTAATCAACAAATATACTTTGTATATCAGATTAAGGGGGGTTTTGGTAAAGTATTAAAGTAAGTAGTATTAAAGTATTTAGAAAGTTTGTCTTTCATCACAGCTGAATCAAAAATATTACAAATTTCCAACAGCTCTTCTGTGGCACAAAGAAGAAGAAGAAGAAACTTTGAAGTTCTCCATGCAAAGCTGTGGTTTTCAGGGCTTTACCTGCTTTACATTATCAGACATCTATTCTGAGGTGGAAATATTGAGAATACTAAAGTCAGTCATACTATAACTGGAAAGATAAAAAGATGTTCCACTCACACATGTAATTTTTATGAATGATGCATGATATTTGCATGTTTTCTTTGAAGCTTGATGTGCTGTATTTTTTGACATACTTTTAAAGCTTTAGTTTCATAATTATTGCCAAATGGGCTAAATGTGTTACTTTGTGTTTCTGTTTTAGTATTGTAGTGGCAGTATGTGGTCCATATGTCATCTGTTGCTGTGTTTTGTTGTTTTTTACTGTGCATAGGCAACTAAATCATTAAAGTTAAATAATGAGAATATAATAAAGTTATTAAAATCAAATCCATACATTGCCTAGTCAAAGAATGAATCACATGTGAAAGTAAAATGACACTTCGTCATACTAACCTGTCCCTCCTCTCATCCTCATCTCCATCCACCAGCTGCTCCTTCCATCCTCTACTCACAGTGAGAGCTCTGTGTCTCATTAGCTCCACCTCTTCATCCCACTCTGTGTCTCGGTCTCCATCGCTGGGCGATGGTGACGGTGTGGTGGAAAACGAGGGGGAAGGAGGATGATACCTTGACTTCAAGTTGGCCATTTTCAAATTTCTGTCTCTTTTTAATACATCTCTGTCCCTCACTCTCTCTCTGGCTCTTACCAAAAGACCCTCCAGAGGCGAGGGGTGTCCATTTGGATTATGTCCTGACGTGGGGAATAGTGTATCATTTGCTTGGGGTAATGTGTACAGACTACTGGAGTGCAAGCGAAGTCCATGTCCTCCTTCAATGATGATGTTGGGGATGGAGGCACTCCTTTGGGTTTTCATTTTGGGCCTTTTGTTATATAAGTTAATATCAGGCAGCTCAGGTTCAGACAGTGTTTGGGAGTCAGGAGAGACTCTGTCATGAATGTTCCAAAACATCCCTTGGTTTGGCTTCAGGGCGCCCAGCTTTAGCACCCGGTGTGATTCTGGGTTTTTCCCAGAAGCGATAGAGTTTCTCTTGATATTGAGATTTTGTTCTGAGTCAGAGTTGGAGTAAGAATCTGACCAAACCACTCCTGAGTCTTGAGACTGCCTAGACGCCTGAGAAGAGGAGGCCTGATGGGTGCTGTTTGGTCTCCTCCTCCGTAACCTGGGTGACTTCAAATTTTTGGAGAAACCCCAAGCTTCTGGAGATGTCTCCATGTTTCCAGACTGGGTGTAGCTGGAGTTTCTTCTAGTGTTCTGGTTCACAAACTGCAAATCTGAGTCTCTCTTTGTTGATATTCCTCCTTCAGCTGGTAAAAACTCAGGCCTTTCCTTGAATATTGTTGGTTGGTAACTAGGTCGTGAACTAATCTCTTCATTCATTGGGTAGTCAATATCTGGATATCCACCTAGTAAAAGCGTATGTGGTCCAGTTGTGTTGTATTTGAATTGATCAACTGCAATACCGTGAGTTAAATGATCCAGATTAGGGGCTGATTGAACCCTGTTGTTCCAGGTCACCCTTCGCTCCTTTGTCATGAGAGATTCAACCATTTTTTCTCCTTGGATTTCAACTTGTTGTCGCCTCACTCCCATTTCTATCCATTCATATCCTTTGGCTGGTTGTGGCCGACCAGCAAAGCCCTTAAGCACAACTTTACGGTTACCGACGTTGGGCTGGGAGTGCAAAAAAGGTACAACATTATCGTTAGTGACCACATCATCTGGAGCTAGATACTGTTCCTCTGTTTCTTTAGATGCCAGCATCCCATTTATTGATTGGGGGATTATATATTCCTCTATATATTCATCCACAAAAGTCTCTCCTCTGGATTGCGTAAGAGATTGTTCTTCAGTCTCCATATCTTCAGTCTTGGTTTCTGGAACAGGTTTAACCTCCAGCTGCTTTTTGTTTTTCCAGTTTTCCAGTTGTCTGTTGCTCTCTGTCTCTCTCTGCCTCCTCAGTGTTTCCTGACAACATAACAAAGGAGTAAATGTAATTCATATAACAAGACAACGTTAACATGCTGATGTTAAGTAGGTATAAAGTTCATCATCATCTTAATTTAGCCTGTTAGCATGCTAACATTTGCTAAGTAATATAGTTGTACACAAGCAGAGCTGAGACTTTTTGTAATATTATTAGTTTTGCGTGTGAAAAGTTGTTTAGAAGTCCGGAGGTCACTAAGGTGAGAAGTCATTCTGAATCAAAAATATCAACCTCATGATCTTCAGGACTCATTCTTTAGGAACCATGAATGTCCACACAAATTTAATGGTAATCCATCCAATTGTTGGTGACATACTTCAGTCTGGATCAAAGGGTTGGACAGACAATCGACTGACATTGCACACTCCACATGTAGACTGCAAGTTAGACTACTTTCATTTTAAAACGTTTAATCAGTTTTTACCTTTGCCTGGTGGATGGTGGAGACCCATGTGGAGCAGCTCTCTGAGGTGCTGGATGTAAATATGTAGACATTCATGGCACTCTGAAGCTCACCTACCTCCACAAGAACAAATGAACCTGAGAGAAGAGGAGGAATGATTGTGGGATCGCCAATGTATCTACAGGTATGTATTTTGACCAAAAGAAAGTGTTACTCACAGCCATCTTTTAGTGCAATGCAAAATGTTCTGTCGAGGGCCAGAGGAGGTCGGACTACCTTCAGCCGCTCTCCTTTCTTCTGGACTTTAGTCATTAGAAGAACATCTGAGAAAAGTAGAGCCACCACCTCCAGCTGCATCACACCATGTGTGAGGAAACACAAGAAAGTTATAAAGTACAGACAACAATATTCTGAAGAGATATAGATTTAAATGTACAATAACGGAGTGCTCTGCTCACCTTGCTGTCTTTTCTAACACGAATCTTCAAATTCTCCTCCAGCAGCAACCTGCGCACGACTTCAGGGCCTACTCCTCTGATAGGGCATGTCAGGTCAAACTGGCAGATCTCTCTGACATGCTGTCAAGGAAATCCATCATGAGTAATCATCAGTAGCTCGTTTATTTCGAAATCTATAAAGTTCATGATTGCTATTATAGCCTGAAATCTGAACTCTCACATCTTGAACGATGAACTTTCATATCCTGTCTGACATTAAAGAAAAAAGAAGAAACAAAAATGGATCACATTTGGCTGAAATAGGTGGATTTATTTAGACTGAATACCAGTGATTTATTAACCAACAAATTGACCTATTTTAATTGACCTATTTTGTCTGTTTTGATGAACACTCTGCCCCTCCGCTTTATCATAAATATGTTGTCTAATTTTAGTATTGTTTTTTTTCTAGAAACAAAAAGCTACAATACCAACACAGTGTGATAAACGCAGAGTCAATACCAGTTGACATTAGCCGAGAGGCGGGATAATCCCTGGACGGGTTGCCAGTCAATCATACTGCTTACTGTTATCACTGAGGTATATAATTATTTTTGCACGTACCACTCTACACAGTTGGATTAATGAGCAGACCTACCAGGCAAAAGGCCCAGAGAGGTCGAGGCCAGACCAGAGCCTCTGCATGAAGTGACTATTCATATTCCACATTGGAAGGTCAATTAAACAATTACAAAGACCAAAATGACAACAAAGAGAGTGTCCCTTTCGGTCTGGGTGTCTTGCTCCTTATGTGGAAAAGGTGATGGGGCACAACTACAGAGAGACACAAATCAACTAGAAAGAGAAAGAAAACAACTACAAAGAGATGCAAAACAACTACAAAGAGATGCAAAACAACTACAAAAATACCCTAATTAATGACAAAGAGACACAAAACAACTACAAAGAGAGTGTCTCTTTCAGTTTCAGTTGTACATGTCTGTGCCCAGGGGCATTGTCTCATTGTCCATGCATTGGTCTAATAGTAGCTCTGTCTCAAATGGAGGAGATCTATGATCTATGCATAGGATGTTTTTTTGTACTCCAGTACATTCACAGGACAAATATGTCACAAAAAGTTTGTAACAGACAAAATATACAGCTTTTAAAGGAAAACAATCAGATTTTACCTTGTCGATTTCTTCATTTATTCCCTCCACCTCGTATCCCTCCACCCTCTGAGCAGAGATGGTGAGCGCGAGCTCCTCATCTTTTAGCTTCAGGTAGTCATTGATACTCTCCAGAAAATTGTTCACACTGGATAACTGGAGAGGGGGCAAGAAGAAGATGGTTAGTGTGAGTCAGTAGGAGTTTCTTTACTCTGCAGAAACTACATTGTTTTTTAACTATTACAGTGTTTCAAGCAGACAGCAAACATGAACACCAACATACTGTATGTCAAATCAGCCACAGCAACAACACAGGCAGAAACACTGAAGTAATGCATAAAAACTACTCATCTAACAAAGCTCATTTAATCGGCGATGGGCCCGTTCATATGTAATGCATAATCTAGATATAGATCATAATCTAGCTCTATAACTAAATCACATATCCTGTTGGGCTTTATGTGCTTCTGTTTGCAGTTTTTTGCAGTTACCTTACATACTATAGCTGTAGCTGGCTGAGTTGAACTCTCTATAACACCTCAATGTTCTCACGTGTGATAGATCCAACCTGTCTTGCCTTAACTGGAGTTGGGAGTGAGACTGCTTCGGCATTATAGTCATATTAATGATAAACAATAAATAAAAGCAGTCAAACTTCTACCACAAATACAAGTGCAGAATGCATGTATAGTAAATCCCTGTAAAAGCCCTTTGACATTTAAATGTTTCTCACCATGCCTTTGAGTGTGTGCTGTACATGAGGGTCCTCTGTGGTTTTCAGCACAGCCTTGAGCAGTAGAGGGTACTTTGTGATCCTCTGATGCGGTTTGGCCTGCATGTCCCCGAGCCGCATCCGGTCACACTGAGGGTGAGTCTCCACCCACTGGACACAACAAATACACACCAACATCGCCTCAAGTCAGTGTTTTTGGTCAAAGGTATTTTTATTACATAGTGTCTTAAAACCGTGAATAAAAGTGAAAAAAGTCTAAATGTATATGTTTTTTTCATCCAAATTAAAGGATTTAATGTCCTGGTTACTCAATTTAATCTGCAATACTTGCTGTGGAGTGTTTTCACGATTGTTAGTATAGTACCAAGCCAAAATTGTTTACAGTGAGGTCTCTGGATTGCCTAGATCGGAACATTATTCTTTCATTCGCCTCCGCAGTACTGAAGCGGTGGTACAACAACTGTATCTCGAAGCCTTTGACGCATAAAATTTACCAAAACAAAGACTTCCACAAGGGTGAAGTGAGATGTTTTTGTTTTGTTTGGTTTGGATGAGAAGACCCTTTGACACCCACCCCGTACCATTTCCTGGTAAGATGTGTTTAATGCGTTGTTAAACAAACAAAAAAAAAATATCACCTCCCACTCATCACCTTACCTCTTGAATGGTGTGATGAAATGACATAAGTGAAAAAGCAAGTGTTGATTAAGTACATTTGCAGGAGTGGTAACTGGGTCTGTACACAAGTTAGCGTTGTTAATTGTAGGGTGTTAGGTTTATATAAAAATGCTTTTAGGCTGTACGACAGAACACTCATTTCAGTCATAAATGTTTTGAACAAGAAATTCTGTGAAACCGCTGTTAAAATCTGAATCATTTGGAGAAGACGTTGGTGTGTGGTTGGCCATCAGGAAGCGGCTATAACAAGTCACCCACGAGGTTATGAAATCATCACAAACCACACTGTGCCTCCATTAATAACTGCAGACTTAGTCATTACAGTGAATTCCATTTAGGTGTGCTGAATGGTAATAATGGCGTTTGTATACGTGCGTGTTTCAGTGTGTGAGCTTTCATCCTCCCATGCCTGTAGTGTTCACTATGCATGTTGTGCATATGTTATGTTTGCCTGCTGCTTACTGTACCTGGACGTAAGTGAAGAAATGTGGGCTGCTCTCCATCTGCCTGCGAGTGAACTCAAGATTGTTTTCCTCCTCCCAACAGTAATGCTTGTAGCAAGAGAAGCGCTGATGGAACTGAGGACAAAAATGAAAGGATGATTGACAATGTGATAAACCTCCATTACCTCCAGACCGTCGTGTAGTCCTGCATCCAAAATGTTATTTAAAGGGGAACGTCACCAAGTAAAAAATGTTTAACTCCTTTTGTGGCTTTGTTGTTGCCCTGTGTGAAATGTGATTTTAGATAGTCGGTGCTATGCATTGTGGGACACAGAAGTGATGTCTTGAGTCAACGTCGGATGGAGCTGAAGACTACAAGCTTGAATAAAATGGAAAAAGTCTGTGGGTGTGAAGTTAGAAAGAAGTGAGCTTACGAGGCCTGCTCCTCATCTCCGATTGAGGTCAGTGGCTCAAGGCTGACTAAACGAACCTCCAACAGAACTGTTGGTGGTCAAATTGCATTGTGGGTAATGTAGGTGTCAGGTTTGAATGAGCATGCATGGAACAAAAAAAATGTTACCTCTGGTTGTGCTGCTTCAATTTTTAGCCCTTTCTTTTTTTTTTTCAAAAACTGTCGTGAGTCTGACAGTGTTACAGGAGTTCAATGCTAAACTCTTTTAATCACACAACACACTCAACGCTGTGACTTCATTTTGAACTTTGACATCTAAAGCGTCCTACTTTACACGTCAGTCTAAAGCGTTGTTTCCAACAAAAATGACAATGAGAACGAGAATACTACTGGTGACTTATAAGAAATGTCCTTCTAAGAAGTTGCTGACAAACGAAATGTCCTACCTAGTGTTGATGTGTACTGTAGTCACGTAATGGAGAGAATTAGTCAGAATTCGAGAAACCAAATGGATTAAAGGACCAAAACGCTTAATCACTACTCATCCTCTATACCAGACATGTTTAAATATGTTTGTTTAAATATCATAAACACAAATCTTGGTGTGTTTTCTAGGCTTCTGATGTGCATGTATTATATTTTTCTCCCTCAAGTTAAAAAGGTTAATTTCTTGCTGATTTTGTTGTATTTATTTGCTCAAAAATTACTTTAGTAAAAGTACATAACTCTTATCAGCCAAATGTATTTAAAATATGAAATTAAACTGGTCATTAAGCAGCAGAATGGCTTCTGTTGGAGTTATATTATTACATAATGTCATTGCATTATTATTTCTGATCATTTAACATTTTAATGTTGTAGATGGTTAAGTTGGAGCTACTTTTAACTACCTTATACGTGGATAGGTAGTTTTATTTTCTGTTTTTAACTTTTAACTCTTACTCTTTACTCTATTACAATTAGAATATAATTATAAATTATAATTACCGTTATAATCCTTTTCTATCTTAGAAAACCTGCAAACTAACTTTAGATAAAGATAAAAAAGTTCAGTATTCCCCGAAGTCAAAAGTCAAAATGCAACATACCTCAATGCAATACTGTATATAAGTGTACTTTACAGTTACATTGCAAAACTGACAGGCACAAACAAACCTCTTGCAGACTGTGAATTCATACCTGCAGACAGCCGGCCTCTAACCTCTTGGGGTCAAAGGGCATGCCTGTCCTCCGGACCTCCTCTAACATGGGGTAGATCACCTCTTGCCAGAACAGCTGGTGTGCGTTGAGGATGGAGGGAAGGTTTGAGAAAAGCAGCTCAGGGGTCACCTGTCACAGGAGGAAATCAAAACAGAAATAAAAATCATAGTGTTATAGTTCAACTCCCCTGCATTGTGATATATTCCGTCGTCTCAATGGAAACTTGTTGTTGTGCTGCATTTTCCACTCGTGTTTGTATTCTCTTCAAGCCAGAGAGGATGTTTTTATTGTGCCCGCCAGTGTATGTCAGTGCTATGCTTTGTGGAAAATAGGCCTTTAGATTAAGCCGCATGTTTATGTGTTTCCACTCTAGACGAGGCTGCATGCTTTGCAGACTGACCTCCAGGAGAAATCCATGCTGGTGCATGTTGACAAGAGCCGCAATAACCAACTGTGAAAAGAAGACACACAGCTACATTTAACATCCTGTGGAAATTCCTCTGACATATATATATAAATAAGAGACTGTATTTAAATGAGACCATGCGTGCAGGTAGAGAATGACATATTACATCTTTTATGATAATTAGCTTGTTGATGTAGGTGAGCTCAGTATGAACAAACTCCCACAGCGCCTCCTGCTGGTGTCTCTGCATCTTAGACATTGTCTGAAAATAAAACAAGAGAAGAGGAGAGAGGAGGATAAAGAGACAATTATTAAAGATGCTTCAAGAATGTGGAAAATTTACATACAGGAGGAGGTATTTTTAATATTAATAGTAGTATACAAGAGACATAAATCTTTAAAAACATTTTCATGTCTTTTTATATTTAACTAAATAAGTTCCTAAAAAGCTGGGCAGTAAATAGTACATCTGTTGGGGACTATTTCCAACAGCAGATTTGGTGCTCTGGTGAGTATTTACAGCAGGATGGTGCATGTTCGACTGACTCAAAATAAACTACAGTATCAGTTTATGGTAATGAAGGAACATGTCACTCTGTGCATCATTTTTCTTTATAACTTTGGACAACAGCAGACCTCTATAGAACAGAGGAATAAACTACAGTATGTCAGGCTTTATATATACAGACAGTACTTCAACTAATTGCTGGTTGGTCTTTTCATGGGATTTGTTGACAGTAAGAACATAAAGTTATCCTATGAGGGCCTGTACCGAATGAGAATCCACTATATCTGTCCAGTTCTTCTCCAGCGTCGTTCCCTGACTTTCCTCTTTCCATCTCCACTTTAGACTGACTGGCACAGCGTAGGTCCCCAGATCCTGCTTCAACACATCCAGCTGACCTCGCTCCTGAGGGGTGGTTGAATGTAGAAAGATAAGGAAGAAAAAACACAGGAGTCAGGTAGGAAAAAAAAGATGAAAATCTGTCATAGTGAATCGGTGATTCATTTACAGTTGTTCTTTTTTTCCATTTGTTTGAGAGTGCGGGCACGGTTAGAGCAAGTCTGTATATGTTTCTAAGAATGTCAGCATGTAGTGTGATGAGCAGGACAAAACATAATACCTCAGACGGCTGGTTTTTCTCAGACACTCCCTGGCTGAACAGGACCTGTCTCAGTGCAGTTCTGGGTTTAGTTCCTGCAGATGTTCCCTTCGCCACTGTTGCAAAGTCAGTCACAACTTTCTGCTTGGTCCGCCTCTGGAAAGGAAAAATATTGGCATTTTATTTTCAGCTTGTTTTCAACACTTGGACACTTGATAATTAGTGTAAAAATCCTCGATTACAAGTAAAAATCTTGTAATTCAAATCTTACTAAGTGAAAAGTGCAGAAGTTTTGTCAGTAAAATGTAATTTCATAGAGTCTTATATATATATTATAGGATTGTTATCACTGATGCATTCATGTGTAAGCAGTATTTTTTGTTGTAGTCAGTCGAGGTGGATCTAATTTAAACTACTTTATAAACATTTAGCTGTTTAATTTGCAAACCTTCAAAGTTATAAGGACATTAATGAGCATAATTGAGTCCTTCGTAACTTATATTGCAGTGCAGAGAGAATATTTTTTATGTGTTTTTAATGATTAATTATTAATTGTTATGTTTTATTAACAAGGGTCTATATCTGGAATAATTAAAACATTAATATTCCTTAAAAAAATGAGATAAAAGATAAAAACTTTAAGGACTCAGTTTCAGACTAGATAAGAGGGAGAGGTTTGTCAGTTATAGAAGATTATTATTATATTCTTAGTATGAAAAATAGTCTGCAAAATAACTACCAACTACAAATGATAGTATAAGTGCAATACTTCTCTCACCTAGAATTATAAAATAACATATTTACTCAAGTAAAGACGCTCAAAACTGCACTTAGTGACTTTTCATCAATGGTAAAGTCAGTACAGGAAGCTGCCACCACCCTCATATTTCTGTCTCATTTCACTTGCCTGATAGCCAAACGTATTGAACCTGTGTTTGTCTGCTGACCCCCTGTGGTGATTGTTTATGTCTGCAGCTGCTGTAGTCCCATCAACAACATCTGGCTCTCTGTTTTCCGTGTCCCTCTGCCTCTCCCCGTCCACACCGTCTCGCAATGGCACCATTGCTTCTTCCATCAGTGATTCATTTCCACCACCGTTGTTTACATGCGGTGCTTTTGAGGAAAGGCTGTGGATAAGCACACATGGTTACTCATTGCCAAAATAAGGTGTGTGAGAACACAGAGGAGAATTGTTTGTTGTAAGAAAAGGCTTTACAAGAGAGGCCTTGAAGTGGAAGGCAGAATGGAGGAACTTTGTGTGCACTAAAAAGTTTACTTAGGATTTCCTTTCTGGGTTAAAGCTTTAAAAATGCTACATAAACAAACACAAATGATAACAAAAGAGAAAAGGCAAATTATTGTAAACAGTAGGATTAGTTCATCTTTTAAGACAAGAGTTCACAACCGTTTTGGCTGCTGGCCCCTCAAAATAAAGCATGTCCGCTTGTCACCAGTTTCATGCGTCTAACAGTTGTGAACAACTCAAACAAAGACGTTTAAAGTTTATTTTCATAGGGACAAGTATAATGTGGATCAGTGCCACATACCACAGCATTCAGAGTCAAACCTAGTTTGTAATGACACTGGACTGACTTCAAAATACATAAAACTTAAGAAGAAAATGCATAAAAAAACAGCACAAAACACAAATTATATAATAAAATTACCATAAAAGTCAATAACAAGCATCAGATCATTATTAGCCACATGAGTGTTCTCTTTTTGAAAAGTTTAAAGTGATTACAGTTATGGTCCAATTCAGTTTGACGTGTTCATCCCTCAAACAAAAAGATATCACAGTCAGTGCGGCAGAAACCCTGAGTCACTGTGCACATGTGAGGCCTGGTTATTTAAGCATTTGTGGAGTTTTATATTAGCAGCGTAATGAAATGATTGAAAAGATTTCCAGTTAACCAGTAACTTACAAGGAAAAAAGGAAAAATAAGAGCAAAGTTAAGAAAAAAGATAGCAGAAGCATCATTTTCTGCTTCTGTTTAAATCGATCTTGCAACCTATCCTGACCCCAAAGTCACAAAAATAAAATTTAATTTACAAAACAGAAACAAGATCATCAAAAAAAAGAAAAATATCTATAGTAATAGTATACTATATATATATATACATACAATATATATATAGTTTTGAGAAGATCTTTAGTTAAATGGGATGCTATAATAAGATGGTAGGGTAACCAGACTGTCAGAGGAGTATAAATCATTACTGTAGCATCTTACAGGCAGTGACGTTCACTTCATACAGCTCCAGTTACAGTCATACGGGTCAAAATGTAACATCAGGACTCATCTGACATTAGTTCCCACAAATTCAACACCATCACAACTGGCAGAATGTCCTGCTGCAGATATAAGTTACAGCGAAGAAGAATGTGTCACCATTGTCTTTAAGCTACTGTCTGTCATTGAAAAATGTCCTGTTTACTGGTGCCGCCATGAGAAAAATGCCATTTTTACAAACTGCTGTTATAGGTACAGCTACATACTATAAGTACAGTGTGAGATTACTGCTGTAACTCGTATGCATGATCATATATATACAGTTTTTTTTACAAGTTATTCCAAAAGTAAACACACTCACAGGAGCAAACACACCGCACAGGTACACCGCACTAATCTGCTCAGGCTACACTGTCAAACATCAAAGCACTGACGAGAATGCTTTCATCACGGTGTCATACCTGTTTACAATTACTCTCTGTATACCACAGTTATACACTTATGGTGTTAGATTATATTGCAACACTTAAACCTATTCAAAGACTGATAATGGATCAATAAAAACAGGCCTCCTGGTAGTTCATAGCCTCAGTAAATCCAACCAAAACAGCCACAGGACAGTCGGTGGATCCGCACAGCTGCTCCAACATGAAAGTGACTTACCATAGTGAAGACATGAAGTAAAATGATCCTCTTACGTATCACACACTCCCACCTCCTCACACACTACCATGCCATTAAATAGACAAAATTATAGATTTTACCTGGGCTTGGTTGGATCCATTTTGTTTCACCCAGTCATCTTTGGTTTCTGTTAGCTTTCTCCTCCTCTTTCTCTCTGCTTGGATCGGTCCCTCCCTCTCTCTTCCTTTCACCTGCACCCCTGCCCTCTGCAACTGGCCCGACGGGAACAACTGGATTCTGCAGCCAACAAATCAGTGCTCAGACCTGGTTAATGTGTCGCAGGTAAAAATGCTTAGTGGAGGGGAGATGGTGACTGATTCCTTTGAGGATGATCTATTGTTGTTTCATGTCAATCAGGGTTGTTGATCACTCACAACAAACAGGAGGAAATCATTTTAAGAGGGTAAAAAATGGTTTTGTGTCTATTTATAGCAAATCAGAAGTCGTTTTTTGGTCATTACCTGCCAGAAAGAGAAGCTCTGATGTGAAATCAGCCATGAAAATCTGGTGTTTGATTGCACAGTAAAGTGGAAAACAGAGCGGCAAGTTTGTAAGAAGTAGTGAGTTAAGCTGAAAAGATCAGATCAGGTCAAAAAAGACTTGACAGTAAAACTTATTGGAGGAAAGATGTTGTTACAATTGATTAAATAACGCTTCGAGCTGGAGTGTAGCCTGGCATTGTGGCTGAGGTTAAATGCATGATTACTCGTTAGTAAATATTTTTTCACATTTACGCTCTATCCACACCCCGCAACATGCCTGTGAATGCCGTCTGTAGCCTCGAGACAAATTCATGGCACAATTAAGATACACGCATAAAGATACATGAGACATTTATTCAAAGTTCAGCGGTTACAATAACATTGTTTATGCTGCTCAACATGATTGTTCAATACATGGTTGTGTTAGTATAATAGTTTCATACAGGGTAAAAAGTGCTTTGTGAATGACACGTCCACAGTCAGTCCCAGAATGACTGATTCATATCTGAATTTGCAAGCCAGGACTGGTAAGTTGCTTAGCTGAAGCATACTGAGACAAGGCGTGTCCTGTTTTCTCTAACAGTCATGAATAATGCTTGTATGAGGGGGCTCAAAAGAATGCTAATTTGGCTGTGACAAGCCGTGATCAGTGGCAGGGGTCTGGTCTACATTAAGTAAGAACTACAAACTTCCCTCGCTTTGTTATTGTTCCCAATAAACCTTTAAAAGAGAACATCAGAACAGGTTCAAAGGTATAACCAGGAACTACTATTACAATATAACCAGTTAACCTTATGGCTGAACAGAGAGCTTTTGATTTTGCACTTCCCTCTGCTCCAAAAATGACTGTTTGCATATTTAAATATATGTTTACAATTGGCACCTTTGACTATAAATGAAATGGAGTAGCTTGCTGTTCAGTAAAAAGCAACATTATTACAAAGTACTACGATATGCAGTCAGCAAAACTCAAATCATGAATGCATGTGGTATAATAAAAAAAAAAAGATCAGTCTTAATGATCAGTATCAAATCATAAACCCATATTCCCACGGATATAATGTATAGTTATACCAAAGACACAGCGCATCTTATCTTATAAGAATTAGTTTAGCATTTTGGGAAATACGCTCATTCACACACTCATGTTTGTATTGTATGTACAAAGCTAGACTTAGCTTAGCATAAAGACTGGAAATGGAGGAAACAACTGGCCTGGCTTTGTCCAAAAATGGCCTTCCTGTACCTCTAAAGCTCATTGCCCCCAGCCAAGAAATAGTTTGAACATGCACCTTGTACAACCACAAACCCAAACCTTTACACTGTTTTTCTTCAGATTAAACAAATGAGATATAACATGTTAATTAGCAAGCTTTAAAAGGTCTTGGGAGGTGGATTTTGCCTTTGGAACAGAGCCAAAGTCTTGCTAAGCTAACTCTGTGCAACAAAGTGAATCAGTGTAGTTCCCCAAATGTCTTACTATTCCTTTAGGATTTTAAAAAAACATATATATATAAATATATACACTGGTAAAAGTTTCTAAAAAGCAGAATTTTTCAGTGCAAAATCACATGTTTGGTGACTCTCCCTCCCAGAGCCATTTGATCTGTTGCTCTCAGTAGTTTGACCCTGTCATCTCACTAAGTGATCAGCAGGACGAGAGGTAGAGTGCTTAGCGACGCTGGTTACTGTGAAATGAAACAGCTGTGGTGATAGCACCGTGTCCGTTTGTATGCTGTGAGGCTGTCCGTGAGAGGGTCTCTAAACAATACTTGGTTTCAGAAGCTTTTTGTCCCACTTGGCACGCGTTGCAGAATTACTGAATGCCGTACTTTGTCTCCAGCTCCTCGGCAGCCCGTCCCAGGTGCATCTTTCTCAGTTCGTTCAATAGCTCCTGCAACAAGGGCTGGTGCAGCATTCCACCTGCCCGTGACCCCTTCTCAGTCCAAATCCTCAGCATCTGGTAGTGAGCTTCACGGCAGGATCGGTAATCCAGCTCTGCTTGTTCGATTTCTGAATCCTTCACACTGAGGGAACGCACCAGTTGCTTCACCCGAAGCACAGGAACCAAATCCAGCACCGTGTAGATCAGGTCAGGGACTGAGGAGAGAGGAGGGGGGGTGTTGAGGGAAAGAGATAAGACTTAGTACAATAGTTTTTTGTATGTTTGAGCTGAAACACATTCGGTCAGGAGCATGCGCTGTGCTATGTGGAGTATAAAATACACTCACTCTTGATTTCCAAGGGGACACAGTCAGGCAGATTGGACAGCTGCTCTTGTTCACTCAGATTTAGAGGAACAGCCTCCACACTGATGTTGTTTGAAGATTCCACCGGCGGTATCAGGAGTGTAAAACTCTATAAAACAAGGATAAATCAAATTTTATCAACTGTAAACATATCCAGCAGGAAAAAGTAACCACAGACAGTTAAATCCATGTTACCTGAGACGAGTCTGGGGAGTCGTCACTTGGTTGGGAGGACGTTTGCAGCAACCTCTTCTTGGTTAGCCATTTTGTGACCACATAGGTGATGACGATGACCAGCACCAACATTACCAGAGCCACAGCTCCAGCTCCACAAATTATGTTAATGAGATATTCGTTTCCTTTGCCGGGACCTTAAGGAGCACATAGGGAACGAGACATGAAGATGGACACACGTTAAAAAACACAGCAGTTACTAAATATCTGACCAACTCTTTCCTTCACTGATTTATCTTGTCACCTCTTGGACAGTTCAAGATGGCGCCGCGGATGGTTGCCTCGGTGTGTTGGTGCGCGTTGTTTTGTTTTGTTTTGTTTTGTGTTTTAACTTCATATACTTGCACATCAGCTCGCACTACAGCTCCTTTGTTCTTAGAAGATACTGTATATATATATATATGTATATATTTAGATTTATAATTTAATTCTTGTTTTTTTTTATCTTCCTATATTTTTTATATTTTTCTTTTTACTTAATGTTTATTCTGCGCCAACTACACCAAGTCAAATTCCTTGTAAGTGCAAACCTACTTGGCAATAAACTTGATTCTGATTCTGATTCTGATTCTTTGATGCTAAGCAAGGATATTCAGGGTTTCTGCAGGGATCACAAAGCCTAGAATTTTTCAATGTATTACATTTATTTCACTACTTACCAGCAGTAAAATAACACAATTTGGACACAGATAAGTGGCAGAAAATGATGAACTAACCAAATGAAAATGACTGATTCATTTAAGTTTTTGCTAAAATTGACATTATGATAAAATGAGCTTTCCTGCTACTGTGGCTAACAGTAGCGACATTGTTTGCTACAGGTCTGATGCTGCTAAAAAAAGGATTGAACAGCCTCTTGCATGCTCAAGCCACTGCTGCAGCAATCACACTTTTTTTTGTGTATATCAATAGGATATAAAAAGATACTGCTGCAGCAGGCAAGAGAGAATGAAATAGACTTTTGCAAGTCTTTCATTGCTTTTTTAAGACTTTTGAAGACCTGCAGGTTCTGACAAAAATGTCTAGTGTGTCCATAGGACAATGAAGCTGTGTTCACCGCCATGTCAGACTGCTGTTTAATACTCATTCATTCCACACACACATCAGATCTTGTATACTTCATAGTGACAGTTAATTCAACAATTTCTGACATTATATATCAGTAGTTTTGCAAGAAATATATGTCTAAGTAGGAGTAGAGGTCACTGTATTTATATATCAGGAAACCAGTGTATTAACCCTTCAAGCTGGCCCGATAATCATATGCCTGTTACAAGAGCTCACCTGTTCCGGGGGCAGGTGTTAAACAGAGACGTCCGCACTCAGCAGTACAACTGTGGAGAACAAAGAGGATGTTTCACAACACTGAAGAGGAAGTAACACATATAAGAAGGAAGTGCTAAACACACAGGGCAGATATACTTTTTTAAGAACACGAGTTCACACAACTGTATGTTAACACTTCAAGTGCTGTTTCACAGCCACCATTACACAGGAAATTGTACACAATGAAATAGAAATAATGCTTCATCTGTCACAATCACTAACTACAGTCATGTCTTTATCTGAACAAGACACAAGAACTGGACACGTTGCTCATTGAAATTTTTTGGCCACAACTCTCTTAAGAGTTGCTGCCATGTTTATATTTGAACTAATAAATCTATTTTCAAATGTCTACATAAATAGTTTTATTTTTGTCTAACCTTGGCCAAATGCAACTTTACGATAATGTTTAAGATTTCAAACAGCAGTTTGACACAAATGTCTAAAAGATTTACTGTAGGACCACAAAAGGGATTTTCATTTAGATATTTTAGGGGTCCTCCCTCACATATTATCTTTAACAAATGATCGCTTGTTTAGTAAATCTTAAAATGTCAGCGACCCAGTTTTAGTCACGTAACTTCTCTCTTCTGTTGCCAACATATGGAAAGATTGAACAATGACCAACATGTGCTGCAAGTTTCAATTCAACAAATCAACTTCCCCATGAACATTACACATTAGTATACGCACTTTTTGCAGGGTTCGCACTTGTTGTTGACTCTGTAGTACATCTCTGTACATTCGCACACAGTGTTTCTCTCTGGCGTACCTGTGCACAACAAGAATAACTCTACTTGAGCCACACAAATAATAATTGAACAAAGACATAACTCAGTATTAGCATAACTTATTACACTGCCAGATCTTAAGACTTACATTTCTGCTTTTCCTTTTCATCAGGTCTACACTGGGCACATTTGCGACACTCGTAGGTTTCTGAGTCGATGACAGATTTGTAATAACCTTTCTTACAGCGACAAATAGTGTTCTTGTTCCTTTCACATGGTGATACCTCTTCTTCATTCTTTGATTCTGCAGAAAAGTTCAAAAGAGAGAAAAGAGAGAGTGAACAAAGCAAACCATCATAAAGAGAGGAAAGTGATTCAGAAAACAGACAATGTTACTCTACCTTTGCAGGTTCTGCATCTTCTGCAGTTCTTGGAGAAGTTCATCTGGTCTGTGTATTCTCTATTGGGACAGGGTTCACAGGTGGTTCTGTGACCCGGAGAATTACACTCTTTTACAAACTTAGTACCTGGAAAACATAGAAATCACATGTAAACACAGTTAAGACTTTGTAGATTTAACAGTTGAATACCTTCTGTCTGCCTGTGTGATCTATAACGAGCATGTGAATCATGTGCGGTGTGCAGGAGGCCATACAGTACCTGCAAAGCATTTGTTGCAACAAAATCCATTTGAACTGCGATAGTCCTCATCTGGACACTGCTCCTCTGAAGGTAACAATGTCGAAGTGGACACGTGCTTGCACTGCAACATAGAAAACACAATATAGTTAAGCTCATTTGTCCATCACAAGGAAGTTGTGAGGTATTCGTGCAATTTCAAAGTTTTGTGAATCACCTCAAGTTTTACCATAAGGAGCAGGATTATGCCAACAAGGGCACTTTTGTTCCATCTTCCTCTGTGGACACCTCCCTCCATTATCTTATAGGTCTCACTCAATCCATCTGAGGCCACCTGCAAGGAAAATAGTCAATATAACAATATGCTCTGGGCCCAAAACTAATTAAAATGCAATTAAATTGCCTTAAATTTGAAATTAAATGAAACTTATTAATGTCATAGGGTTACTGAACAAGGTACTTCTTCAGCCAATAGTGGCATTAGGATGTCATCCTTTGCAAAGTCTTTACAAATACTGAATAAATTGCCACCAAATTATGTACAAACAATCGTGTACCTGTGATGCACCTTTCATCTAGCACCACCAAAAGGTCACATTTGGTCATACACTGCGGTTTATGAGTGGATACTTTAGCCTGCTAGCATGCTAAACATCATCATTTTTTTCCCCAACATGTTTGTGTGACATGGAATAAGACTATTTTAAACAGAAGCATTCATGATGCATCTTTTTTACTTTATCAGCTTTGTATTGATAAATGAACCTACAATGAGTGTACAATCATGTCTAAGCTTTTCTATTAAGGCGCATAAAGAACTGCCAGGATCCATTATTGGTCCCATTAACTCCGGACTCTTCCCATTCTCTACTCCACTGCTCGACCCGAGGTTTACATTTTATATAGTACTTATATATAGGCACTTTTACACTACATATCTCATTCACACATTCATACACTGATGGCATTGGCTGTCATGCAAAGTGCCAGCTGCTAATCAGTAATATAATATATAATATCTTGCCCAAGGACACTTTGACATGCAGGCAGGAATGTGATTAGTTACCCGCACTACTTCCTGGTTATATACTAAATTTATCCAAACTATAATGACTCCTGACCCTTGACCTGATTACGTTAAAGGATCAATTCACCTTGTGGCCTATAATTGAGGTTTCGAGACATCCACCTCTGAGATTACTGCTGTTAACCAAATAAAAGATCAAATGAGTTTCATCTGACGTGCTCAAAGCATTAAAAAAAATACATCTTGAAACAAAGTCCCAGCAGAGACATGGATTTCATAATCAGTGGAGGGCTGGGGGCCCAATGCCCCAGGATCCGCCCACGTGTGTCTGAGTTATTAAAGTTTTACTTGGAATTACTTTCAACCAAACAAAGAAAAAGTATAGATGTAAACAGTTGTTTTGAGTAACTATAATATGATATTGGGGAGTGGGATGAAGTTTCACATGTGGTTTTTATGAACATCTGACGAAAACACAACTACAGCATAAGCAAGAATGCCAGCTATCACTATTTCATTTACCCTAAAACAGATGAGTTTGATATTAATGGGAATTTTAGGCAGATTTTTTCATTATAGGGGTCATTTAAGGTTGTTTCCTAAACTGTGCCCTGCCATAAGAAACATGTTTAACACGATTTAAGCGTATTGGACACACATGTATGGTTATTTTATAATAATACATAAAGACACAATGAACAAATTTATCTGCTGTCAACTTAAAACGCCGACTTTAGCCTTCATATCCCTGCGCCACTTGTTTGCCAACCTCACTTCCCTGTCGCATTCAGACGCCGAGATTAAACTTTGACTGACTTTACAACCGACAAAACTCGGATATAAGTCTTACGTATTCAGAGATAAGCTTGACGTACATAAAAGGCAAATCTACAGTTAAGATTTTACTGTTTTTTGCTCTTGTCTCACTAGTTTCGATTTGGCTTCAGACCACATTACGCCCACCTCCGCTGATATCAATCTCCTCTTCCCACAGACTGACATGCAGAGAGGTATGTAACCGTCACTTACCTGGACAACCGCTGTTCAAGCGAGGGATATCTCTTCAGTTCAGGTCCATATATCGACATTAATCTATTTTATTATTTAATATAACTTACTTATTTTCCTAAGAGCTGAGCGGAGACGGAGCCGGTAGGGTACTCCTGCCTCTCTGTTGAGGACGTACGGAGGCGGACTCATACAAGAAGTAACGCGTCATTTCAGGGAATCGCAATTTGGCAACAAGGCTCCGTGAAAAACAGTCACACTCACACTTAAACCCGTATAATGAGAGGTGAGTGCCCATAAACCTGTTAGGTTACTGTGTCTACACATGCGCCTGGCTTACCTCACTGCATTGAGTTTACATGAAGGCAAAACAGCCTTAAATAAAAGTTATAAGAAGGAGAAGTGATAGGAGGAAATAAATGCATTTTACATAATTTTGCACCTTTTTTCCCATTTAAAAAAAAAAAAAAAAAAAATTATTTTGCTTTTTCAACAAACAGCCACACATTGACAATGGAAAATCACTCACAGACAAAGACATAAAAATCAAAAATAAACGCTAAAGACAATAAAATGAAATAGATTAAGACACAATAGCAAATAACAGTACAGAAAAGTTACATTAAAACATTTAAAATAATAATAATAATAACAACAATAATAGTCCATCCATCCATTATCTGTAACTGCTTATCAGGGTCACTGTGGGACTGGAGCCTATCGCAGCTGACTTTGGGTGAGTCACCAGCAGGGCACAACAGTAGTGATGACAATAATAATACAATTGAGTGGGTTGCCTCACAGCAAAAGTGTCTCTGGTTCGCACCCCGCCTGGGGCCTTTCTGTGTGGAGTTTGCATGTTCTCCCTTCGTACTCCGGCTTCCTCCCACAGTCCAAAGACATGCAGGTTTATAGTTTTATTGCACGTAGGCGTGAGTGTGAATGGTTGTTTTGTTTTTTTATGTGTCAGCCTTGTGATGAACTGATGACTTGTCCTGGGTGTACCCCGCCTTTCACACCCAATGCCAGCTGGGAGAAGCAGTTACAGAAAATGGATGGGGAAAAAATGGGAAAATGTTTTTTATTGTTTTGCGAGTAGGTTATCTTTTCCAAACAGCTCCTCGCCTCTGAGAGCCAGAGAGAGAGGGAGATCTGATTTCCATTTCATTGCTATACATTTTTTGGCAATAGCTAGCAGGATTTCTGAGAGCTTAATAAAATAATTATGTCTGTAATTATGTGTAAGATTAGAGTTTAAAAGATGGTGCAAAAAGCATATCTCAGTAACTCTGTGGACTGTGGATAAAGCACCACAGACCCCTCTCTGAAACCCTAATAGTTTGCTGCATTGCCAAGTGGAGTGGAGATTTGTTCCCTCAGCTAGGCCACAACTAAAACTAGTGTTTTGAGTTCATAGTGAAAGTTTGCCTTCAATTTAGGTTTATTTATGTACAGAGGAAGTGCAGACAATGTTGAACTTGATGCACTGTAATTACAGGCACTATAATTAAAGAAAAGAATAGGCTGGAGCTCTTCTAGTGTGACAAGCTAAGACACTCATACTCAGTTCACGGTCTGTAATGATGTTTAAAAATGAAGTTAAAAATATTGTGCACGCAAATAACATTCATAAGACTGCTCAAAACAGTCCCATCTTTAAAAGGATAGTTAAAATGCTAAGAGTGATTTTACATTGTTACTTTATCCGTTATTGTTAAATTCAAGTAGTAATAGTATCGACCCCTGATCTGCAGAATGGTCTATATTCTGAGATCTGTTGCTTTTGTCTTCGTCCACATACCTGGAGAAATCACATTTCCTCATTTGGGTAAAATTATCGAACAAGAAATTACACAGCGTCACTCTTGTGGTTATTTCTCCCATATTCAGGTATGTTGTGGATGTAGAACTGAGTTCATGAATCTTTGGCAACTTAATGGCATATGGAGAGTAATGTAGATAATGTTTCTGTGACATTTTGCGTAAGTGGAGTTGAGTTTTGTCAAGTGTGTATGTATGCCCGCGGGTCCCAGCTTCGTAACAGAATGAGTATGGCCGCCATTTCGTGTTAGCTATGAATGTACACATGTAGTAATGTATTCTCTGCTTTTGTTTGCATGATGTGTTTCATGCACTTTGAGTTTTACTGTCCTGTAGATCTTCCTGTAGTGTGTAAATTGTTGTATTTTTGTTCCATTTCATTAGAGTAAAGTTCTCACACAGGACACTGCACAGCGTCACGTTTCTTCTTTGATTATTTCTTCCATATTCAGAAGGACAGTAGCAGCAGGCCAGTAGAGTGAAACCACACGTGACCTTGCTCTACAGTACATGAAAGAACTCAGTCAGCAGAGCAAGACAAGTGCTTCCTCAGAAAAACCACATCCTTCATCCTTCATGTCTTCGCTCTTCCTCCTTCTCTCTTTTTCTTTTCACATTTGTGCCACATACCTACAACGCCACACGCTTTTACGCTTTTAGTTGGTCTTCCCATACATGCACGTGTAAACACTCATACATACAGTTTCATACAGCCCGTGAGGCCAGCTGTGACGACCAGACAGCCCAGGTCTGAGTCTGCAGGTAGATTTTGTGTTCAAAAATAGCTTTTGTTAAGTATCTGTTTACTTCAACACAACACAGTTTACATGTTCCTGGCATATTTCCTTTGAAGTTCTCAAACATACAAATCCTTACAGTCAAGTAGCCTAATACTGAAACCTCAAGATAAGCATGACTAGGTTTGCTCTAAGTCAGTTTAGCGTGATTTTGATGCTCAGTCATCTCTTCCAGTCATCTCTATACTCTGTCTGAATGTTGCAGCTCTCCGAGAGACACACTGGGCCTGTGAGGCAGCCCCTTTCAGATGCTGCTTCGTCAACCTTATGTCCCTTTTTACAGTTGACAGGAAGTCACGTGATGTGGTCTAGTTTCTGCGAAAAGTGACAAGGCTGGTAAGAAGAGCCCACAAGAGCTGAATGGTAGACAAGCTAAAGAAAAGGGGTGGAGGCACCAGGATGTAGAAAGTTGTGATGCATTTATGATTAAAGAGTTACAACCCCCCGGATAAGATTAAAATTTTTTTTTTGATGTGAGTATACATACTGCACCTCTGCAATAAAACAGACAGGGGAGCTATTAACTTTTATATCATTTATTTCAGAAAGACACATGATGATGTCAGTGAAGATGAGCTGTATATTAAAGAGCTTCAGGGTGAGCGCTAACGCCTTAGACAGCACTTTATCACAAATCCACCAGTGCTTTCAGTGTCTAATACAGTTTTAAGATGAAGATATTGCTGAAGAGGAGACAAAAAAGACACCAGCAATGAAGAAAAACTGTCTCAAGGTTTAGCATATGTTTGGGAAAGATCTTTGCACAAATTCAAATTAGCTGGTTATCACTAATAAGTAATAACACAAACGTTTTTCACTTCTTTCTTTAGTCTTTAGGGTAATAGAAGGAATTTCCCAGGCACTTTCTGTGCATCATTTTACTCTCATCTGGACAACTGAAGCCACAGCTAATGAGACCGATAATAATTTATCTACAATACATGAGTTTGTCCATATGTTGCATGTCACTTCATCTGAAGGCAGACTTATAAGATCGATGAGGAGATTAATATGGAGGTTTTGTCTTATCTTTGCATTTGGTATAATTAAGAGACATTTCCTTTTATTGCTCACTTCTGTGTGTCATAAAGGTAAAGAGCAGCATAATCTGTGTATTGTCATTTCTTGGAATAATGTTTATCTCCTCACGAGCTTTCTGTAAGAGGACAAGAGTTGAATGAGTGGTATATCATATTTTCACTGAAATGATCTCGTCATCATTGTCTAAGAAGGAGAGAAAGAGGCAGAAGCAAGAAAGAGAGACGGAGAACTAGGTTGTGTGCAGCCAAGAGACTGATTTTTGGATGAAACGAGAGAGATGGTGCCTGTGGAAAAAAGTGGAGGCTGAATGAGGGCATGTTTTTGTGCAGAGCCAGGGGGTCGCAGCAAAGAGACATAAGAAGGATTTCAGAACGGGGCAGAGAGATTTCAAAGACAATAGTGAAACGTTCGACTCTCAATATGACTCATCACTTGACATTTTATGAATAATCCCCTGACACACTTCTGGTCCACTTCAGTCTCACACTCAGAGGGTCCCAGGTTACATCTTGTCTCACCTTCTTGTCCGCGGTAAGTGAAGACTGTAGCAAGAGATTTTCTCTGCGATAAGTGTCCTATGTGGTTGAATGTTAGTATATTTGTACATTAATGTTCCTGTAATCTCACTCACAGTAGGCTGTAAAGTTAGTAACGTGTTTGTGTGAGTACAAGGTTGAATTTCTCTGATGGTACTATTGAATGTTTGAAGTCTTTCATATCTCAAATGTGTCTAGTATTGTGCATCGGTTCACTGCCAAATTCAGTGTCTTATTATGACCTGTGTTAATACTATGAATGTGAAATACATTAGACCTTTGTAATTCCTCCATAGATTTTATTTCACCCAGTGCCCTCTACCTCCTCTTACTCCTCTGCCGCTGCTCCTCTTCTTCTTCTTCTTCTAGTATTCCTCTTCCCAGATGCTGCCACTCTGTTATTTCGTTTTCCTGTCCTTCCTCTCTCCTGTGCTTTCCATAGAGTGCAATGAGACACAATACGAGTGGCCGGTGGACAAACCACAGTTTTGCTGTGAAAAATGCAAGCCAGGTAAAATGACTCCTTTTCGTCTGAAGAGATTTCATAATTTTCATGCAAACAGGTTCTAACTGTAACTTTCACCTTGTGTGTGTGTGTGTGTGTGTGTGTTACAGGTCAATATTTGGATCGGCGTAACGATAAAGTTTGTGACAAGGAGTGTAAACCTTGCACAAATGGTCGTTACAGCAATACCCACAACGTGGACATGTACTGCGGAATTTGTGATGCATGCATTAAACGTGAGTAATTTCACAGCTTTCATATTTATAGTAAGAGTGAGGTGCTAGTATGTGTGAGATCTGTGTGAAAGTCCTACAACAGACCTATAATAGAAGCAGCCTTTGTAACAACAGTGGTATAAGTAACAGTAACCTACCATACACAGTTTATTATTATAACTTATTATATTATATATAATTTTACAGCCACTGCTCACAGAAATTCAGGGATGCTTTAAAGGTATGAAGTCTAGCTCATTTAGGAGATTTGACCCCTCCTTTATTTTGACAGTTTGCTCTGTTATAATGCATGTGTCATGACCCATAGATCATATCAGATGCAGGTTGAAGAAGAAAGCTAGACATCTTAAAATCTTAAAAAGTAGAGCCAAAATGCAGAGCAGTAGATGTCACATAGTCATATCTGTCATATCATAACATTACTCTAAAAATATGTCATTTAGCCCCTCCCCTCCTCTATGAAACATGTTTCACTGTATATTGTGTTTGTGCCATGTCTGTGTTTCTGTCTTTTAAGCATGAGTGATTCATCGTTTCTCTCTAGTCTCGACCACCAACAGTTACGGCACAAAACCTTAGAAGCGACAGGCTTTTAGTTGTTACTCAACTCTTTCTGTAGATCATGACTTCAGAGAGGTTTGACCGTGCAAAGCTAAGGTCACATATGCATGGGGGGGGATTTCCCATTTTTCTGTGTCATGGTGGGACACAGTCAGAGAGAGATTAAAGGAAGGAGGGGGTGGGGGTCTGAGAAAGTCTCAGGGAACCTGTTCAGGTGGGATTCTTCAGCAGAAGTTCGTGTTTACGTGGTAATACATCCATCAGCAGCACAGCCCACCAAGAGTGGCAAAGAGGAGGAGGTTCAAAAAGTAGACCATAGTCATGTCAGTGGAAAAAAAAAGAAAAACACTGAAAAGTGATAAACATCGGAAAGAGCAGCAGACATAAATGTCATATTCAATGTTATTACTCAGGTCTCTGCTCTGCAACAGGTGAGCAAAAACAGCCTGTTATGCTTATTTTTAAATGTCACTGTGGAAAACATAGAAGGCACAAAACACAGAATGGAGAGAAAGTATGTGATTCTCAGTCTTGGAACATGATTAATTTCACATAGTTTGACTTTTACATGTGCACCAAGACACACTCTCTTACATGTCACAACAGTGTTAGTGCATTTCAATCCAACATCACAGCTGCAGCTTCAAAACAAACCCTTTAAAAGGTGACTACATGCAGCAGCTCTTGTAGAATTTGGGGGGATGAAGGTGGGTGTTCGAAATGTCAAAAAACATCTAATCTTACATATGCAGGGGCTTTATACCAGTTAACGGCTATGGAAACAGTTTTATGTGGAAATGATTCAACCCACACAAAAATTTCACACCGCTCTTGCAATACCGCCGTATTAATCTTTATTTTGGTTATACTTTGATCTTCATCAGAGTGTTAACGATTCACAAGGATTCGGATGTGCATAGAGAGTTTCAAAGGAGGCATCATGCTTCACATTTTAAACTTAATTACTAATATTATCCTGCAATATAACTTTTAGTTCTCAGATCCCCTTAAATCAGTTACATCAACGCTTACATCTACTGCTCAGAATCTGCAGTCACCCCTAACTTTTACACTCATGTATATCCTGTGCTATAATAAGAGCAATTTGAAGACTTCTAAAGTTGTTTTGTTTTTATTGTACTATAATGGATCATAGTGGGACAGCAGAGTGAAGCAGTGAGTGGGATAACAGCACACTCTCAATCCTTGCAAAAGCCAGCTCCAAAATCTCCAGATTCGCTGCTCTGTGGTGAAATGTGACAATAACAAATGTAAGATTATATTACTCACCTGCAGAGTTTTTGATCATTTGTACTAAATATTAGATTTAAATTGTGCTTGTAGAGCCATTTGGAAACAGTGGCCAAAGCATGAGTGTACTGAAGATAATAATATTGTAATAATGTCATAAACATGATGAAAATGTGTGAGGTTATAATTAAGTTTTAGCTGTAGACAGTCTGCATGTGTGGTTACATCAGTTCATGTACAAAATGTGCCTCAGATCTGAAGTTCTCTCTGAACTATGACCTTAAATGACACGTTATGATGAATCCCACTGCTTTTCTTGGCAAGACACGCCCTGAGTAGCATTTAAGCGCCTCTGGTTGGCTTGTAGTTGCTGCGTCTGTTGGTTAGCTTGGTTAAGGTTAGAGTTAGGGTTAAGGTTGGGGTTGGGGTTGGGGTTAGTCAATCAGAGGTGGAGTAAGGGCAGGTGTTTGCAAAAAAGCAATAGGAATCATAGTAACGCACAGATGACATAAAATAGCTACATATGACTGTTATTGTTGTAGTATTATAAACTATGCTGGATTAGTCATGAGAACAAATGTTTTGTGATGACTATGGGGGCTTCATGGGGGCTCATATGAGCAGTTTTCTCTTTGTTATCTTGTAAATTCACATTTGAAGTATGCACGTTAAAGCATTTGGAGAGAAAGAAGATGTTTCATCAAAGTGAAATTCTGCTCTCATACTGAGAAATAACAGCTGTTTCTAAAGAAAAGGTATCCAAAGTGATAATATAACTGCCTTTGACTTAAAACCAGAATCATTACCTGCCATGCCTAGTTTATGAGTCATTTTTCATTTTCTGATTTGTGTCATATTTTAAAGACATCCTTTGTGCATACGTACGTGTTTGTCACACACACATTAACATACTCAGAATTATGATTGGACTTGATATATTTTAATGACAACTATTGTTTTCTTGTTTTTACAGCAAACATGGAGTACAAGTCACAATGTAACGCCACTCATAACGCCGTGTGTAGCTGTAAAGCGGGCTACAAGTGCAAAGACCAAAACTGCAAAGAGTGTTTGCTGGTACCAACCACCACCATATCCTCCACCACCCTCCCTCCATCGACTACAGGTAGGACACTCCTGCTCTGGACATTCAACCAAAGTTGACACACAGCTTAGTTTTTTGTTCCGGGTGGGTGTGGACATCGTACACCTGAGAGTCAGTATATAATGCACTGGGAAACAAACTTACCGGCAGTTACCATAGAAGTAACAATATTACCGTAGCTTGTTTCTCTAACCTTCCTGGTTTCTGGTCAAGAGTTTGTTTTTTTGAGCACATCACCACCACCATTATCTGTACACTGTGATGTTTAAGTCATAAATAACTTGATTTATGTATTTTTTGAAGCAAATAAAAGGCATAATTAATGTGTCACAAAGCTTATCCTGCTTATCATGCTGCTTTTTCTTGAGGGGTTTTAATGATTGAAGCTCTCATGGAATGACAAACACTTGATTAATGATTGGATATGTTGAAGCTGCACTAACCAATATTTTTATATCATTTGTATATGAAAGGAGTCACAAACCAACAGAGAGTTATAACCTAGCTCACTTCTCCTCAGATTATTGATTTGGTTTTATGGCCTGTAACTTTATTGTTTTGGTTCAGTTCTCATCAACCTTGTTTTGGGGCATTTATTGCCTTTATTGGACAGTGACAGGTGAAGAGGCAGATAGCAACAGGGAGACAACAACAAGGTTACCCACTCGAATCCTTGAACCTGCACAACCAGCTGTTTTGTTTGTTTGTTTGTTTGTTTTTTTAGCAAAAAAAATAATCTCTGATACCTCACTGTACATTACCTGCTCAGCTCTAAACACTAGCACTATCAGACTAGCTGGTGAACATGGTGGAGCATTTAGCAGCTAAAGATCTAACTATATCCCTGAGGAGTTGGTGGAGAACAAAACAGAGCTGAAAGGCGAGTGAGAAACATGAAACATAACTCCAAATGAACACTAATGTGTCTGCTGGATGTGTAAATAGGTAGTTCTTTATTAAGTTAGATACCAATTTAAACCCTCTGTTTCATCATTTGGCTCTATAAAAAAGTTCTTTGGTCGCTTAATGGGCTTCCTCACTAGAACCATGGCAACCTGTTGTAGCACTGCTGAGGGTACTGTAACCATAGCAACACACGTGCACACACACACACACACACACACGTGTTCTGTGATAGTTGCCAAGTTCAACCAAAACAGTTTGGCGCTGTTTACATTTTTTTGTTTACATGTTCTCAGTTAGCAACTGTTTACTCTGCAGTATGCACCCATGTAGAAAGGTTAACCTAACACAAGGTGATATGAGTTAATCATGAATCGCGCTAAGTGATAATGCTGTGACTGCCTGACTCAGAGTGACTAATCTGGATCATGTGTGTTTCCTATTTCCACTGAATTATTACATTATGTCTGCACTGAGTTAAATTTCTTAATCTCTTCCATCCAGTCCTGAAATCTACCGCCCTCCCCACACCGTCGACACCCCCCACACCACTCGGAGGTAAAGTAAGCTACTGCTTCTGTCCGTGCCAATAAAAAGAAGGAAATGCTTGAACCCTTTCTCCAGTTGGTGTTCCAACAATGTTTCCCTTACACTTTCTTACAGACACAGTCTGGTTCCTGGTGATAATTGCCCTCCTGTGTATAGGATTTGCATTTTTTGTTGTAACAAATATCGAGCCCTTCCTGCGCTGGATCAGAACCAAACACGGTTAGTAGATTATTATGAAGCAATAACCCTTGAACAAACAGAGTACACTGAGCATAACAGTTTTATCATTTTATAAAGTGCATGAATTAATGTTTTTTCTTATCTAAAGTGAATATTGACTTGTATTTCAATCTAATTCCTAAGAAATCTTGCCCTATTCTCTTGTTGTTCAGGCTACTTTTTGGCTAAAACAGCTGCACCAGTGCACTCTGAGGACGAAGAAGTATCCAAGCCTGTCCAGGAAGTGTGTGGGAAATGTGAACAACCTCTTGAAGTATGATTAGTTAAAGACTAGATCCTGAACTTGGATCAGCAAAACTTTCACAAGCGGACATTTAGAGACATTTAGCAGATGCAAAGCATCTCTTGTTGCTTTGGATTTATGACAAATGGAGGCAAGCGTCACTCAGTCCATGCTGACAAATGGAACTACAGAAAACGTTTGTTTCAAGACTGATTCTGTTTCCTGACAGGAAAAATGACTGTTTGACATCTGTGACGTTAAAATGATGAAAGTGTATAAAAGGCACTGATTAAGCATCTGAAAGACAGTGTGACACTGTGACAGTTAAGCATGAGTGTGCAGCTATGCAGTTGCTGAACAGTGGTATGTACTATGGTACACAGAAGTTAAAGATATTTCACATCTTTACATGTGTATATATATAAATAAATAAATGTTTTCGCAGTCAGATTATACATATATTTGTGAATGTTTTTAACTTAAGATTCATTTCTGCTTCTTTTAATTCAAAATAAAGTTTTATTGTAATCAATAAATGTCTAATAATTCTGCAAATCATTAAACATTCAGGTGTAATACAGCAGACAGAGCTTATTTAAGAGTATTTACATGACATTTTAAATTATAACTTACAAAGGAGATCACCTTCCAGCTGTTCTTCCCAGACTTAAATTTTCTGGTGTGTACCAACCACAAGTTTTCCCAGAACCTGCAGATGAAAATATTTGTGTAGAAGCCTGTGATTCACAGTTTGCCAGAGAAAGATGACTGTGCTCTACCGTCAGTTGTGGTTTCACAGTTGTATGGTTCCTTCTTTTTAAAAGAATGTTTTTAGGATCAGTCTGGATGCCAGTGGCCACAACCACTTATACAAATCTTCTGAGAATTTTATGATACATCATAGCGCTTCCTCTTTTGATATGTGGCAGTCCTTCCCTTGTTCCTGGGAGGGAAAGAATATGCTGTCAATCTCTCCGCTCCTCTCCTCCTCAGAGAGAGGAATACTGGGTGAAGACGTGGGATGAAACACAGGACAGTCTCTCTCGTCTTCTCCTTCGCTGCACTCTTTCTCTGCCGTCTTCCCACATTCAATAGTCGGACCAACTTGGCCTGTAAACTGACTGAGCAAGCTAAAGATGACCGTCCCCGGATTATGGACATGGACTGGACCTACAGAGACAAAAAATAAGCAAAGAGTGCGCTTTGTTTTATTTGAGCTGTAGAACTGCATTAACATGCAGTTTACAGAGTGGGGTGATGAGGTACAACTCAACTCATAACAGTAACACAGCTGCATCTTTTACATTTTTTATTTTCTTAATGACCCTACAAAATGAGTCAAGTGAACATGAAAGTCTTTCTTTCACTCATCAGTACCCAGATTAGCTGCTGAAAGGGACGATGGCTGCTGTTTCGCACTGAATGAGTCTCTGGGGAACTGATGAGTTGACTCCTTCGACTTGTGAGAAGCATCTCTGCCGCCCTAAAGAAGAACATATCCATGAGTGCGGGGCAAACGAGAGAGAAATATATGTATCATAAATGTAGGTACATGATAGAATGAAGCTTTGAAATGAGCTGCTTACCTCATTGCATACCAGCAACACTGAAAAACAAGAGATAAATCAATAATAGAAAGTCAGTGTCTTCACACATGATGAATCAAAATGTACATGGTTTACATACCAACTAATATGTCTGCAAAGCTATGACGCATTTCCAAGCACTGTAATTTCTAACAGCTTTCAGTAAACAGTTTATTGTTTCCCAGATGTGATGTGCTCAAAAGTTCAACGGTTCGACTGATTAAATTGAAACACCAGAGACTGAACCTGCCCTGTGTGTAAACGGCATCTTACCTTGCTTGAAACATGATTCATCTCTGGGGCGGCGAACAAAGAAGAGGATCACAAGGGCCACACATCCTACAGCAACCACTGGACACAAGATGGCTGCCAGATGACTGTTTGTCTGTTTGTCTGAGAAAAAACAAACAAGATAAGAGTCTATACGCTGATGTATCTGGTTCACAAACACAGCCTTAGCTGTGCTTAGTTTTCTACATGTCATTAATCACAAAGTACAGCTGAGACTGACTGGAGTGTCATTTCACCAGGCCATAAACTAATTAGACAAATTGAAGCTTTGAAATTATGGTCTTAGAGGCTCACCAGTTATTATAATTCGTCCTGAACGTTAATATCTGTATCAAATTTCCTGGCAATCGTTCAATCAATAGTTCTGGAGACATTTCACAAAAAAATGTAAACGTGAACCTCCTGATGGTGCCAGAGAAAAAGTCAGAGGATCACTAAAGTCAGTCAGATACATCCTCTGGGAACGACTAATTGAGCATAAGGACCTGTTGCTGATGACATTACAGGAAAGGTTAGAGAATCTCCATAGTCAGTAGGATTTATCCTCTGGGCACCATGGATATATGTACCAAAGGCATTAGCTGTCTAGACATTTCACTATAAAACAAAAAAGTCAACTACTGGTGGCATAAGAGAATAGGCCCAGGGATCACCTAAGTATGTAGGATTCATCCTCTGGGGGTCATGAATGTCCATACAAACTGTCATGCCAATCCATGGAATACTTGTTGGGATATTTCGAATGTAGAATGACCGGCATTGTCAGTCGCTGTAGTGGCTAAAAGATTATCCTTGTGCCGCAGAACAATAAAAAGGATTGTATGCTCTGCACGTGCTCTTCTCACACTCATAGACACTCACCTGTTACCGGTTTTGTACCATTTCTGTCCACTTGGTCTGGCTGACGGCCACACCTGAGTGAGATAAGAATGAAGTATCTCAAATATGATCACAATATGTGTAACAGCTTTTCCAAATGCTAAAATAGTCCTAATGTGACACACTTTATAAGTCATCCAAACTTGAGGTGAATCCAGAGTTTTAAAATATATTTATTATGTGCTGTTTCTAGGGAAATCCATGACTCACTTTGGAAATGTGCAAGGTTTGGCAGAAGTGCTGCTATGTCCTGAGGAAGCTGAAGGCGTGTGTTTATCCTTGACTGAGATTGCTGCTGCTTCTGCAAAAGAAAAAAATGTCACAGGTTTGTTCTCAGATTATTCTCAGGACAAACACAGGGCCAAACAAAAACTCAACACTGGTCTTAGCATTGGCAGCAGTCTAAATGCAACAAATGGTACTCAAATGTGCCTCACTAAAACTCATAGAAGAGCAAGTGAAAGTACAGCATTAGGCAGAAGAAATCTGTGAGGCTTAATTCATTTTTTGTGCTGCTTAGAGTCTTAAATAAACAACGATACATTGAACATTATTCCTTAATGTCATCCTCTTTCACTTACATTTACTTCTACATCATTACATCTCAAATTAGCTAAATACATTTAGCTGACAGCTGTAGTCACTACTAGAATTTTACATTCTCCTCCATCTTCTACTTGAAATTAGATTAAAAAAAAAAAAAAAAGAGTAATTTTGTGGCAACTTGCCTAGAGAAGAGGTTAACACCCTGACCATGAACTGCACTAACTACATCCGGCGAGGAACCATGTCTCCCTCAAAGCCCCCGCCGCCCCTCATTTCCTGTAATTTCTCTACTGTCAACAACTGAGAAAATAGTTTGAAGAGTTAAGCTTGTCTGATGCTGTAAAAAAAGAGACTATCTGCAGCTCCTCTGAAAGCATATTATTCATTTCATTAGTGTCATGTCTCATATATCTATATCCGCCTGTTTCAGTATTTGTGTTTATCAAAATCAGTAAAATTGCTTTTAATATATGAGTATATTTTCTTGCGAATACTTGCTTATGATTACTCAAGTACAACTTAATCCACAACTGTTAGTGGTAATGGTGCATTTTGACATTGTAGTACTATTCTAAGTAAAAGATCTGAATATTTCTTACAGCGGTTCACCTCGCTGTGAGGGGAGCCCCCCAGAGCTCAGACTTGTAAACTCACATGTGAAAGTGACTAATGTCTAGCCTCTGGTATCATTATTGGTGACTCTCTTACAGTCAGTGAAAACTATATTTGGTTTATCATGAGGCCCCCTGCTGGTCTGAGCCTGTCTAATCTGACAGAGTTGAAAGTGTGCATTGCTCTAGCTTTACCAGTTGTAGTTGTTTCCTGTATCTTGGCACAGTATTTGCAGCTTTCTGAGTATGAGACCATCTGAGTGCATCTGTAACCGGTCTCACAGACGCACTTCATATCGGACTTGCTGGTGCATGGCTGAGCCACCATGAGATGAAGACCTGAGCAGAGAATAGAGATGATTTTAGGGATTTTAATCACCGAAAAATGTCATTTCCAAAAAATACACAGAGAATGAGATTAATAGATTTTCTTATAGAAACCAAAAGGTCACTGGTATCATTACAGTCCTGACTGGGTTGTCTGAAAGTGTTAACTCAGTAGAAATGACTCATAGTTTCTTTACCTGGTTTGCAGTCTCTGTAGCAAAGATGGCACTCGCGTTCTCTGTTCGGCTTAGTTGTGTAGGATCCAGCAGCACAGGGCGCGCACTCTGTACAAGACTTCTGATACTCACCTGACAGAACAGAAAGAAACGCATGAGAACAACCGGATGACGGAGGGCAGCAGAGAGTTTGCTTGCCCAGAGTGCATATTAATGAAGGATGTGGTTATACAGTATAAACTCAGAGTGCGTCATTTTTCATCAAGGCAAACAGAGCAGTGCAAAAAGACTGACACAGAGACAAAGATATATATCTGGCTGCCTTTTTTGGCATGCTTCATAGTAATTTCCAAACATGAACCATTGCTGAGTCATTCATTAAAAACAGTGAGTCAACGGTAAATGAGAAAAACACACAAAAATAGAGAAAAAGTCAGATATCATGCTATTCTTACCTGCAGGACACATTTTACATTTTCTGCCACCCCGCTCAGTGTAATACTCAGTCGGCTCTGTCTGTTAACACAATATAGTTTGACATGAGCCACTACACTTAGTGCATAGTTTATACATTTCATAGTTTGGGCTTTATTTTAGACTTGAAATAGATTTTTCTGTAAGGAGGAAGGAACATTGTTACCACTGGAAAGGTGAGCGCCAACTGTGTAGATAACATCAAGACAATCACAAAACATTGCACAAGTCCCATCCTATGGAGAAACATTTAGCACATATTAAGGATAATTGGCAGATATCAAGTGGTCAGATAAAATCAGCACATTGAAACACATGGCCTGTTCTGTAAAGTCTAGTAGTGCAGCAGAAAAAAATTCTTCTCCCATAAATAAGTTGTGATATTTAAATATACCAGAGATATATTAGAAAAGTAACAATTTTTACCTTCAAGATGATGTGTCCTTTGTTTTGTCAACTTCCTCAAGGTGTGACTCTCTCTCTCTCTTTCTTTCTTTCTTTCTTTCTGTCCTCTCGCTCACTCTGCCCATACTCTGTGTCACTGTTTCCTTACCTGGTGACATCTTCCTGTCTTCCTGTCTCCCCCTCCCACTGATCTCTTACCATTCGATCTGCTGCTGTCCTGTTTGTACGCTAAGCTGTCACACATAGACCCATGCGCACTCTGACTAACGTTTCTGCTTCAAAGCCTCATCACTTTCCATACAAACTGTAAGATCTGACGAAGAGTGAATCAAAGAACAGCTCGAACCGTGCAGTTAACTTTTGTCAACAACATGATGGAAGAACAGATCGGTTAGATAGTGACGGTTACAATTTGAAGTCGTTTGTGGGGGTTTTTCATATTTGATGACACTAAATTATGTTTCATTGTTTTAATGGAATCTGAAGGCCCATTAAAGGGTTAGTTCACACAAATTACCACCCAAAAAACCTCAAATCTTTAACATTGACAATCAATGGTGATGGTAGTACAGAAGCATCTTCAGCTAAATATATTATACAAAGTATAAGTAGCTTGTTCTGCAGCATAATAACCCCTGTAATACTGTTAAGTCCAATGGTACCAAACCTAAGGGCCTTGAGATGAGTAATGAGAGTAAGTTTTGCTAACCAAATTCTTATCAACTGTCTTGGGGATTTTCTCCCTGAACTGCACTGTTATTTAAATGAGACGTTTAGAGGGGGAACTGTCTCATGGTGGAACTGATAACAGCTCAGAGACATCTGACAAAGGGGTCCGCACCAGGCACTGGTTTGAAAAATGTTGCTGGTTTAACCTTAAACAATGCATCTGCAACTGAAAAGTAAGCAATAACTAAAGCTGTCGATTACATGTGGCGGAGTAAAAAGTACAATATCTTAGTGGAGTAGAAGTAGCATAAGATTTCCATCACTAACCGAACACAATGGAGAGTTTCATCAGTGGTGCTCACATTTACTAATTTTCCAAGGGCGGACAGAAAAAAACGGCTGAATGGAAATACAAAGAAATAAGAAATAATCACACTGAATTTTGTTGCTCAGTTGTATCTTTTATTCTTTCGGTCTCTCTTGACACGTTACATACTGTAGCTCTGCAGTGAAGTTTGTTGTTTTTTTTAGCCTAGATTACTGTCTTGATATTTAAAGCTGCATAGTCACACATCTGGAGTTATTCATCAGTGCTCAGGATTATCGTCACATTGTTATCAGACACAAATATAATATTTTTCCTCTGTAAAGATGAAGTCATCTTCTGTCATTAACCACCATGGTTTCCAATGAAAAGCTAAATAGAGCAATCAGGTATCTAATTCAACACTTTTATAAGTGTCTTTTCAGGTGTGTGACTGTGGACATTCTTCTCCTGCAGTCTTCGAACACAAGTATATATTCAAAGCTATATTTCCTTTACACATATATTATCAAAGCCATCACACAGTCATTTCGCTAAAGCATTTGCATTTCAGTAGTTCTTCTTCTTTTTTTTCTTTTTTTACTTGAGTTATTTTTAAATTGACTTTGTTTGGCAACTCCATACACTCATAAAGAAACAGTACCAATGGAAAACTCCATTGCCATTTGATTTGAATATTTACAATTTTTCAGATCATAACTGTCAAAAGACAGCTCAGTCTCAAATGTCTCTTGGGAAGTTGAACACATATGATATCAAATTGGACTTGTAATGTTTCTTTCTTCTTCATGTTGTACATTTGCCCTGGTAAAAGTCTTTTTAAAAACACTCACTATACAGACATAACACCCAAAAACATACACACTGGCACATGCATACATAGAGACTCACTCAGTGTGTGAAAGTAAACCTATACAAAGGGAAATGGTGTGTTTTATGTCTCACTCAATTTATCTCTAACATCCTCCTTCTGTATTCCAACAGTAGTGAAACACTGCGATTAGCCATTAGCTGATTTCGACAGCCACACATGCATGAGTTTATATAAGCTTCAAATCTGTCCTCCTACTGTCTTTATTGTCTTGAAGTGCGAGTCGCAGTAGAAGCAGAAGAAATACATTTCACCTGGTTCAACCACACAGAAGAAACTACAGCCAGGACTATATTTAGACAACAGTGTCTGATAGTAGAGCAGTGATGGTAGGGGGGCCACTTTCCAGCAGTATGTTAATATATGTTTGGCTGTAGCGGAGTGTTGGAGGTTAAAGTTCATGGTTAAATGTGCTCAGAAAAAACACAAATAAAGTAAAAATGAGGTATGTGTTCGTGTTAATTTATTATTCTAGTACACCACCTGCAACATGTAAAAGATGAGGAAATATGAATAGAAGAAATATAGTTTACTATTTCCAGCGTGTTTTTTTGTTTTACAAGTAATAGTGCTGATTGTTTCATATACATTTTGCTTTGCTCTTCCTTTCTATGTGCAAATGTTTACAGGCTCAAAAATAGGTTTACTTATATACATCAAGCACCTTGGTGATATAGCTTCGGCAGCTATATTTGTCATTCTTTTTTTCCTGGCTATTTCCTGTTGATTCACACCCTGACCATTTTATTTTGGCACTCAATTGCTAACCTACATTGTTTAGTCACCATCCTTTTGTTCTTCTTTTGTGATCCTTACCTTGATTCTACTCAACCATGCAGCTCTGCTCGAACGACAAAGGATCCGACTCTAATCTAAGCATTATATTATAGCATTCACACAGTACTGTTCTCGTCTGAAGAGCCAACACAGATCAGCTTCAAGAGGGTGCAGGCAGAGCTTTAACTGCACAAGACGGAGACTAGGGCTATATTTAAAACAAACATGCTTCCCTCATTCACACCTTTAGGTTTCTTATGAAGCACCATTAATAGAAAATACACACCTCAACAGTTTTATCTGCGATCTTCAATGCATTTCAGATGCTTTTGATGTTGTAAATATTGTCAACCTTTTTCGCTGTTCTAACTTTCTTTAAAAATGCTTCATTTGCTTCGACTTTTTTTGTTGTTGTCCAACTTAATTTTCAACAATTCTCAATGAAAAATTGTTGTCGTGCCTCTTCTAGGATGGATTTCTCCGTGTATGAGGGTTGCAATGTTGGTGTAGTTTGCTCTGTCTAAGCCTGACACCAAAGTGTTGCTGATGCTTACAGCCAATATTGTAAGTATTGTTAAAATTTATTGTAACTGCAGTGGATATATTGTCACATGATTATTAGCTATTTTGGCCATTTATTCGTACATTTAATGCAGAATTGACTGAGCAAGGAACTCTGAAGTACATCAGCGATGGATAACATGGTTAAACTGTTAAACTGGTGGATTTCTCTCTCCCATTAAAAATCCTATTAGGAGCTGGACAATTCACAGCAGATAAATAAGTGAATTGGTCATTGTACAGACCACCCAGTCCAAAACTTTCTTTTTTTTCTATTGGCAAGAAAGAGGAGGCATGAGACACAAGTCTGCTGCTCCAATATACACACAGCTATTTTGGTTCTTTTGTGAAATAATTTCTCGACTTTATGTTTTGCTAAATAAAGCATAGATGTTATGATTTATTCATGACTTGAGGTTCGCTTTGCCTGTGGTTTAATCTGCTAGTATACAGACACAAGCTCAAAATCTGCAGCTATGAGGCAGTAAAATGCTGAATTATGACATCTTATTTGACTTTAAAGCTCATCACTATCAATACCAAACTCGCCAATCACTTAACTCAACCTTTTTAGCATGACTCGAACTATCTTGCTCCCTGTTTTTTTTGGTTTGCTTGTTCGTTTAAGGTAAATTATCAGACTGTAAATGTGTGTGGAGTGGACTTTATGATGTTCTAGTGACATTACAACAGTTAGTTAGCTTCAGATGCAAGTGTTTTTTATTGTGTGTGGAGTGAATAAGTCATGCTATGCTTTCCTGTAGCCTACTGCACTTAACTGTACATCAGCCCGTTTACTTACAATAAATTCAGAGTCTGCGACCTTCTGAATGTTTACATAACAAACATAATAAGATCCACTTTCTTAACTACTGCTGTCAAACACGAGATGACAGGGTCCAACTACACGAAGACCTCTCCCCTCTGCAGGGCAGTGACATCTGCATGGAGTAGAAATGACAAAAATCCAGCTCTGCTACTCGATCACAGTCCCATCGTTTAAAGTCTCCTTGGACCAAAGCTGATTTGTGTGGACAGCAAGGCGAATAAACAGTGTGACTCAGTAAATGAAGGGGTTCATATGTAAACATGGTGTTGCCATAGTTACAGGTGTGTATTACGTTGGTGTGGTACTGTAGCCGGACGCAGTAGAGGTCACGTGATCACAGCCCTGATTGGTGCCGCAGTAAGGGAGTGTCAAGACCTCCCGGCGCTCGAGGAAGAGGGCGGTGACGCTGAAGACCTGTCGCTCTCTCTCTGGTCACTGTCCTCAGTGGACGCAGGTGCTGCAGAGTTACTGTAAGAAAATTAAGAAATGCAAAATTAATTTTCTTTATGTGGAACTGGACAGACTTTGTTTCATGGAATAGTTTCTAATCATTTTCTAGAAGTAAAGTGATATGTTGTAATTTCTTCTTAGGAAGGTTCCTGGTAAAAATGTGTTTAAAATGGTGTAAATTACAGGAAAATAGTGACAGTGTACAGATAGCAGGTCAGCTGGACATGCAAAAATGTAAAATTGGTTTACAGGCAAGCATACAATTCAACATATATGAAGAATAAAGTTTTGAATTAGAGATAAGACAGAAAGAATAAGAAAATTGTTCAACTGCTAATAAATTCAACACAATCTACCAGACTGAAATAAGTGTTTCAAAAGTTTATCTCTATTTTACCCATGATTAATACCAAATCTACTTTATTTTATTTAGCATATATACTCAAATTAAAACATTTTTTAAAATTATTTATAACTATAATGTAGTTGTTAGCAGACAGAAGTGTTTATTGATGTATTTATCAACTATAAGTCCTCCCGTGGACACCCATAAATGAAACCTGTCTATAAACAGATGCCAAAAACACACACACTTTTCAAAAAAGTCCTCATAATGGCATTATATCATGTGGCTGTTCAATGGCTATAGTGGTACTGAAAGTGTTAATGAAGGAAAATAAAGGACCTTTAAAATAAAGCGTTACATAAAGAAACAAAAACGGACAGACAGGACTGGCAGATGGATGTAGATATGGATAATGTTGACTGAAGGCCAGTGTGAGTGAGTGTTACCTGTCTCCACTCTGTGTGATGAGTCTTCTGCAGGTCTCCATCTGAACATCAAGGCCTCTTTTCATGGAGCACATCTCCATGTACTCGTGCAGATGTCGGTTCATATCACTCTTTGCTGTAGCCAGTTCCAGCTGGAGTCAGAAAACATGCAGTTGGACATAATCCAAACGTGTGATTGCCATAAAAAAGTTTGTTTGATTGAGGTGCTGGCTACGTGTACAGCTAAGAACTGTTGCTGAGCTACACACACAGCTTTTATGTCATGTTTAAGGCAAAAAAGATTTCTAGAAATGTTTGGTTACACAAGAAAAAACACAATGCACAAATGCATTAAGCGGCTCTCAAGCCTTGATTGAGGAATTCAAAGCAACATGATGGCAATAAACAGATAAACTGACATAATTCTGACTCATTATGTAAATCATCTTTTGTGAATGTGCTCGCAACAGAGCTCTGCACAAACCTTATGCACATACTGTACAAAAAAGAAAGCTGTAGTGACTGGAATTCAATGCACAATCCAAAGGACACAAGAATAAACAAGTAACGGAGCATAATAAGAAAGAAACATTTGAATTTATTTTAATTTGAAAATACGGAGGGAGAGTCTGACCTCAATCTGGTCAATTGTCTCTTGGTATTCCTTCTCTCGGGACTTGAAAAGACATTCAGTGTCATTAATCACCTTTTCCAGACAGTCCTCCTGGTGGAGAGAAAGAGAGAAGAGAGAGCTTTCAAGTATGTCTGGATCTGCGCATACATGTGATAAAATCTAGCAGCGTTTTACAGGAAACAGAACACGCCTATATCTGTGTGCTAATCTGCACACAACCAGACACAACGTGATGTTACGTGACTATAAAAGCACAGCTGGCTTTAAGCTCCCATCAGCTCAAATTTCACTGACTAATGCAGCTCCTTCAAAGCGACAGCAGACTGTTCAAATACCACAGAGCCAGTGGATGGAAACAAATACCTACATGCATTTCTTGGAGACAAACACACTGTACGCCAATACAAGCCAGACATTGCATGTGTCTGAGTGTGTGTCTGGGTGTGTATTTGGGTGTGTATGTCTATGCACGCAGTGTTTTGTCCTGAAACGGCCCTGCCACAGTAGAGCTGTGAAGGTCAGCAGATTCGACAGCACATTCATAGTCCATAGTCCATTCATAACATCAGAACTTCAAAAGCTTCCTTGAAATTTAAACCAACAATATCGACACACATGCAGCTGTCTATAGGATGGCAAGTGTCCTTCTTCCAGAGAATTACACCAAAAAGGCGCTGACTAATAGAAAACAAACATGGTGTGCATGTCTGTGGTTGTTTTAATCTGTTTTTAAATCAGCTTCCCATGCCAGAAGCAATAAAATCTGATTTCCTTCTGAGTGGTAGCATACTCAAAACCAGATTTGGATTGTATTGTACACAGACAAGGGAACACAACTGGTTATAATCAGGCTGGTGCATGTGTGGACACAGTAATGCAATCCAACAAATCATCAAAAAAGACCGCAGCGCTGAATCAACACCTCTCTGATACAGTCAGATGTGTACTTTCAACAAATCTGAGCATTATAAGCAACGTTGGTATACATTGCAGCGGTTGTATTGGATTGCATAGATGATAGTGGACTTTGGGGAGAAGCAGGGGAGGAACCATGCCTCCCTTAATATCAGTGGCTTCTTGGTGCCGACATCACTGAGCGGCTGTCCCGGGTGCTGCATACCAACTCGAGGCGGAGACTGTTTCGCATCAGCCGCTTCCAGGAATCCCCTCAAATACTGAGGGATTTATTTGACTGTCTGGAACGGAAACAGCACCAAACAAGACTGCACGGCCCTGCAAAGAGCGGTTTGTTCAGCTGAAAGTACAATAGGTTGATCTCTATCGTGCCTAAAAGAGATCAATACCAGACACTGCAAAAATAAGGCTCTCTATGATCAGGAAGAAGTTTGTGGATACCCCAGGCCAGCTGAGAGACTCAGGAGGAGCTTTCATCCTCAGGCCACTGGGAGCTGCACCTTAAAATCCTTTTCTTATTGACTGCTTACTACTAATATTATTATTGTTGTTATTATTGCATTTATTATGATTGCTACTTATTTAGTTCCATTAAGATTACTTAAGATTTGCTTACTCATTTACTTACATTACCTCCATAATAACCATATTATTTATCGCATTTTCTATTCATATTTCTATCCCACTATTTTTATTGAACAAATTGTAAGAGTTTACAGAATTATATTTCACCACGATAGTATCAGATTATATGTGATCCTTAAATTCAAATGAAGGTAGGTCCATTCCTTAAAACCAGAGCTCAGATGTCTCACTGAAATAAGTTGTGTGACCACAGCCTACCTCTCCTGGTGGGTGGGTAGGGTCAGGAGGCAGAGTGCATCCTGGGAAGTCCTCCCAAAGAAGCAGTGTCTCCTCGGTCTCCTCCCAAGCCAGACTGTCACAGTCATCCTCAAACTCACATTCCCGCCTTGAAATAAAAAAACACACATATACACACATTGAAAAATAATTAGTGGTAGTGCAGGACTGAAGTATACTAACATTATACTCTTCATGATTTAAAGTCAGACCACTCACAGTTGGTTCAGCATTCTCTGCATCTCCTCATTGATTTGATTGGCTGATGAGCCACAGTGCTCTTCGTCTTTGACCACCCCCCCATCACTTTCAGAGGTGCTCACAGGTTCATCACACTCACTCCCATTGAAGGACAGGGGGGTTTGTTTCCGGCGGCAGTTTAGGGATGATTGGTTGTTTGGAACCTGCAGGGACATAAGAATTCAGCTTAAAAGATTGGACATCGCTATCAGTACACCGAACAGCACAAAGTGACTCAGTGGATTTGATACAAAAATAAAAGAAGGTGGTTGAAAAGGTACCTGGTACATCTGGATCACATCTTCACAGTTCCTCTGCTGAGCTACGTCACAGAGACGAGCGGTGATGTCGATCCTGCGGCAGATGTCCATGTCAACCTTCATGGCCTTCTCCTGGATCTTACTGTCCAACTCTGACAAGTTCTACATAGCGGGTGGAGGGAGCCAGATAAGGCAACTTACCAGGACAATATCTCTATGTACTGCTAATAAACCACTGCTACAAATAAGTCAATGACCAAGGCTTTATAGATTGGTAATAAGAAGGTTAGCTAAAAAGACAAGCTGAAGGAGAGATTTTTTCCCTCTAGCAAAAACATGGTAACCCAAAGTTAATGGTTATAACTGGTGTATGAAGCATCAGATGTCAGACTCAAGCCATTACTTATAAACCCTTTATACAGGGTTTATTATGAACAGTAAACAATGATATAAAGAGTTGAACACAGTCCATCCACCGAGAAGCAGAGAGACACACTTTATAATCATTGTTAAAGTGCATAGTATGCAGAGCATGCATGACTTGTATGTGACTGTATAGGTAGTGCTGCGCTCACATTGCTCATGAGGCCTTTGAAGAGAACCAGCTCTGCCTTCAGCTGCTGAACTCTGAGAGCCAGCTCGTCCTGACAGCCTTCACTCTCCTGCAGGTCCTGCACACGTAAAGGAAGCCATTAAGGACACGTACATGTAAGTGCAAACATGCCCACACACACATACAGAGCGGGCCTCTGTTTTTACTGGAACAGCCTTTACAGAGGTTACATTATTTAAGCAGAGTTCATCAACAAAATAAAAGCCTGTATTAGCAAAGCAAAAAGCATTGTAAATGTTCAATGCATAATGTCCTCTGGGGAGCTCTAGACTTGCCTGACGGAGTCATAATTCTTTCTTCTCCCTGCTGACTTACAGTATTCACATGTACTACAATAGTGGTCAGGCTCTTTTGAGTCTAAGGGTGTTTTGCTGCTTGTGGTCTATTTCATTTGCTGCTTGTACTGCCTGCTAAATGGGGTCAGGTGCAGATTCCTGGCAACGGTAAATGTGCATTCAACACACAAGTATGCATACACACGTGCGCACCTACCGACCTACAGACCCACGCATGCATGCACACAGGAAATCAACAAACCATTTTTTCGGAAGGGAGCAGAAATATGGCGATAAAACAGCAGGTGTTGGAGGATATAAAGCTATTGAAAACAAGATGCTTTCAACAACTTTTAAATGAGAATATCCGTGCACTTTAATCAGCTGATGATCAGTCAATAAAAAAAGAAAACCAATTATAAAAGAGTGCAACAGCTTTGTATGAGTCAGGACTTGAACTAATGTAGTAATGACACATGCTGCCCAAAGGAAATGATCAGTGCCAGCAGACCCTTCAACTGTATCAGCTGAAGTATTTAAACTAACTCATCAGTTTAATGAAAACTAAACATCTAAGCAGTTCAACCGCAGACACTCTTGAGACATTATTGTTGACAGGACAGGAAAACACACATGGAACGTTAATGGTATTTTTAAGTTAGCTAAGCCACAGCTGAAATATCACACCTAACCCTTTATTTTGGTTTTAATGAGTCATGTACTTAAAGACGTATGTAAAGTACTTAACGCCTTAATCTTACCTCTTGTAGGTCTGCAATTTTCTGTTGCAGATCCATCCTCATAGTATATTCTTCTTCCCATCTAAGAAATCCACAAATACAAGAAGTAAACAATCTGTAAGTCTGTGTTTTAATGTAAACAAACAGGCAAAGAACATATAGGCCACGTGTTTCATCCATAATTGTTTTGATATAAAAATGTGACGGTGTATTCATTTTAAATGTACCATGTACATGGTACATTTAAGCATCTTCTGGACCCATTTTGAAAGGCAGGTATAAAATCAAAGTCCTCCAGACACATACCATCACATAACACTGCCACCCAGGGTTCACCAAAAGTCAGACATGGCATGATTTAACAGCAGCAATGTTTGCTAAAGCTGCAGCCACTCTGGTGGCCAAATTAGGTCATGGTGACACTATTTCTAAATTGGCATTTCTGTACTGTTTACCCCAACATATATACACCAATACCGATATAACTGCAATAAGCTGCTATTGGGCGTTTTCAACCCCCCTTTTTTTCAGTGATTACTACATGCGGTGATAACATGCCAAGATATGAAGCAATATGCCAGAAAAGACCAGGAATAAGAGGACTACTAGCAAGTAAACATGGATGTAAACAATGTGTGATTTCAAATACTTTAAAAAAAAATCAGCTTTGCAAAAGTTTTATGAGTACGGAAACAGGCTTGACACATTTGTTAGACCAAAATTTATATTAGGGAATTTGTTTGCAAGATTACTGCAAAGGGCACCTTCAAATTCACCCAGTTAAAATGCAATTCCTGGATCAGCCACCACCTTTTACAAAAGGAGGAGTGAAATGAGAGTCTGACTGTCAGGTGCTGGATTTTCATTTTTCGTACACAAAAATGGCAACTGGATTTCAATCTGGCTGCTTGCCTGCGGATCTGATAACAAAATGTAAATGTAGTTTAGTTCAAGTTGCACGAAACAACGAGGTGTAAATGGGAAAAGAGTGAGTGTGTGACTTGCAATATTCACTTACAAATGAATCGCATGTTTCGTGGCTTGTCTGTTACTATGGTGCAGCTCAGACAGCTGGCTCATGAATCTGAGATTTAATACGTTTAAAGGCCTGAGCACAGATCCTGCGTGTGATCTGATTCTGTGACTTCATACAACACATGTGCCCAGGGGAAATCCACTCACTGCAGAGTCTGTAGCCTCTTACATAAATGCCATTTGAAATGCAGAATGCTGCGGCACATAGAGACCTTCAGGGAATACTAAATCTGAAAGAAACTGAGTCATGAAACAGGAGATGTTGTTGTCGTGGAGGATGCTTGTTTGATCAGTAAGGTGAGAGCGTGCAGAAAGAGGAGAAGTACCTCCTTCTGCAAGCCAAGCCCCCATCCAGCAGTTACAGCTTGCAGTGCATGCTGCATTGCAGATACGGTGTGGAGAGTGGTGAGGGGGGGGGTGCGCAGTGGGAGAGAAGAGGGGCAGAGTGCATGAGAGAGGGAGTGTGTTCAATGTGTGGGATTGTGAAGAGTTTACGTGAGAAAGAGAACGTGAACGTGTGAATGTGTGGTGGGCTGAATTAGGGCAGGACAGGACAGAAGGTGGGAGAAAATAAGTTGTCCTTATGCACCAAAACCGTTAAGATAAATGAATTCATAGGTGAGTTTAGGCTCTCAAACAGATCTGAAAACGACTCACAGGGGCAACAGTACACATTTCATTATTAAATTGAGATCTGTTATAAATATCTGACTGCATAGATAATGGCCATGAATCTGAAGGAGTGAGTTTCACTTGGGGAGACAGGCTCTAATGTCCCCATTGTCCTGAAGTAAACTGATACCTATAGTGAGCTCCCAGAGGTGGAGAAGCAGCCTTACACAAAGCTGAACAGAAACTGATTTGACCACGCCAAAATTTAAAAGGCAGTAAATACAAAAATGTTTCTGGGCAAGAGGTCAGTGAGTCATCCTCTCTGAAGTCTCTCCATACAATTTAATGGTGTGTGTGTGATGTTACACACTCTTGGGCAATTTGTGTCCTCATTAACAAAGAGTCCACTCTATACTGTGGTCAGGATCGACTGTGTCACGAATGCATGGCTGCTCATTTGGACATAATATGAAGGAATTCAATGATGAATGCACGGGAACATGGTACTGTACTTCACTCAGAGCAGATAATATGTAATCCACAATGTTCATATATCATTCAAATTCATGGTAGAAGTTATAATATGTGGGTTGTTTACTCCAAGAATTTAGAAGGGGAAATCCACCCTAAAAAGAGAGTTCATGTTGTGCCATTCCAATAATGTGCAAACACAGACAGCTGCCTCCCTAAACTGGGAATCAGAGCATCCAGATTTAAACTGATGATTTCATCTGGTGACACACTGTTGTAGAGTGGTACACTGACTATGACTATGTTTGAGATATTTCATCCTCAGGAAGCAATGAACGATTATCATCTATATCAATTAATCTACAGATTGTTTCTTGATTAACTGTTTTGTTTTTTAGTCTATCAAATGTCAAATCACAGCTTCCCAGAGCCCATAGTGTCTACAAATCGTTTGCTTCGTCTCAACACAAAAATATTCAACTGTATGTCGTGTGAAACAGGACAACAAATTTACTTTATGAGAAGCTAAAACCAGTAACTAGAGGCAGTGACTGTTTCAGGCTGGAACAATTAGTCAGCTACAAAAATAACTCTGATAATCAACTCATCATTTCATCTAAGGCTTGCAGCTGTGACCGACAAATGTCCATATGTTCCAGTTAAATCACTGTTGTTTCAATAACAGGCTCATCTGGACCACCACCAGGATTTGTCTTTAGATAACATCATCATTACGTCTTTCATCTTCTTCAGGTTCACATGATTAAAAAGAAATTTCTATTTCACAATGGATTTTCCCTAATTCCTGTGAACTAAGCCACCCATGGGTGAGTCAGGATCTCGTGAGCTTTGATGTGAACATTCGTGCCACAGACTGATCTTCACACGTCTCTATTAAGCTTTGACCTTCATTCTTCTTTATATTTAGCTCGTGACGAGTTAATTTTTTGGGTGTATTCCTAGCGGCAGCACCTGCCTCTGTGGTCTGACATGAAGTGGATGCAGGGTCAGGCTGGAGGTGATGGATGGAGCGGCTTTGTGCTGACTCTGCTTATGTTGGAGACAGCTGGTCTGCAGTTGCTTTACAGCTCTGCTCGCTCCACCAAAGTAGAGCATTACAAACACACTTAAGAAAACTACATATGCCCTGTAGGCCTGTTACAAGTGTAATAAAAAGGGTTTCACTCCATTTACCTGCGTTTATACTCGTCTCTCTCCCTCTTCACTTTGGCCAGGACATTATACAGGGCCCTTATCTCAGGGGTGATGGTGTCAATCTGGACCCCAACTCCATCAGGGTGCACCCAGGAAACTCCTGGGCTGGTCAGACGCTCCGCACCGGAGCCAAACTTGCGGGTGTGGTTGTAGGACCAGATGGTTCCTGGGAGGAACCTTGGGGGAGGGTTGGTGGAGCATCCCTGGCCTGCACTGTTGGGGACAGTTTTGGGGCCAGAGCCGGGGGAGTCCACACAGGGAGAGCACTGGCTAATGGTGATAGCTGGGTTACAAGTGGTGTTTGTTTGGGTTGAACAGGAGTTTTCAGCAGCTGCAGACGGGAAGGTTGTTGTGAGTGGCGTTGGGAACAGTGTTGTAGGCCTCCTGGCTGAGTTGTTGGTGTTGTGGAAGGGGAGGGAGCCGGGCCTGAGCTGTATGGTCCCGACAAATCCAGTCTGCACACCTGCTTCCTGGGTATGCGCCCTGCTCTCACAGCATCCACCTTGACAGCCCTTGTTGGCATCCAGCGCCTGTTGCAGCTGCTTCTCTAAAATCTTATTTCTGCGCTCTAATTCATGCACTTTTGCCAAAAAGCATCTGAACCTCAGATTGAGAGTTTTGAGGACGCTGATGTTGGATCCCAAGTCGTTTCTAAGAGCCATGGCTGCGGGTTGATGCGGCACAACGCGGTGCTGGTACTGGTTGTGGTGGAGGTAAGGTGAGGTCTGTGAGGGTGCGGTGAAGTCAGGCCCCGGCTGATCAGGCCCCGGGCTGGGTTGATCACCTAGTAGAAAAGACGCCGGGTCCGGTCCACCGAAAACGGCGTCGGGGAGGATGACTGAGGGGGAGTCTGGGTGTCCGGGAGTTTGGCTCTGCTGCGGATGCTGTTGGAGATGCGTATTGGCCCCCAACAAAGGATTCATGCTATGGTATGGAAAACTAAAGCGCTGCAGATCTGGCATGAACACGGACGGGAATGATCTCGCTATAACAGAAGACAATAAATAATAATAAATAGCTGTAAAACGTACCCGAAATAGGTGCGCACCAACCACCAGTATTTACCTGATTATATAACCGTCTCTAAGAAAGAATCTTATCCTTAAAGCTGAGAGGTTTAAACGCTGGCTGATGGATCAGTGCTCCGTTAAATCGTCCGCAAGGAAAACATCAAGAAGCGACTCCAAAACGGGCTGTGAACAAAGACACAAGCATGCGGCAAAGCTGGACGTGCGCCTCGCTGCGATGTTTTTTTGCAAAATAAAGGCAATTAAACGAAGAAAAAAGACGCAGAGCTTGAATGAATAACAATGAAATTCAGCGTCACCGCGTCAATGAAGTTCTGGCAACAAGATGTGACCGCAGGCAGGAGAAAGTGCTGCTGCGGGATTGGAAGAGCACCGCTACCGTAAATACACTAAAAGAGCAACGTTGATCCATTAACTCTTTGATTTCTGTGTAATATACGACGCTCAAAAGAGCAACGTCTACTTGTTGCTCACATTTGTTTTACACAGCAAATAATTCAGATGTGAAATGGGGAGAAATACATATTATAAACACGACCTAGATAGACACCGCTGTCATTTATTTAATAGATGTGACGCTACAGCCAGCAAACGGTTAGCTTAGTGTAGCATAAACTACCTCAACAAAGACTCTGTCCGTTGGTAATAAAACCAGCCTAGCAGCGAGTAAAAAACTCTGTAATTACCACGTTATTTCGCCCGTCCACAAACTGTGAAAATATTGAAAACACCGACAAAAGCGCTGTTTTTACCGGGATGTTATTGTTACACTGAGCAGTTACTTCCGGGAGTCTAGGCTGTTGCTTGGCAACCTCTCATCTAGCTGCTAGCTAGAAAGCTAAAAACGTATATGCCAAAATGTCCCTTAAAACCTTCATCACTGTGTGTATATGTTACATATTTTTACAAGTACTTTGTGTTTAATCAAATAAGCACACAGAAAACTTTAGGCTAAGCAGTAGTCAAGCACAGGAACAGAAAGGATGTTTCTAATGGGTTCACTAGCATGACACCATCCACCAATTAGATTTTAAACTTTGTTATGTACATGACAAGACATCAAGAAAAGAAAGCAAATTGTTTTATTGTTGCTCAGATCTGCACACACCCACACATCTATCTATCTGTCTTCTATCTATCTATCTATCTATCTATCTATCTATCTATCTATCTATCTATCTATCTATCTATCTATCTGTCAGACAGTGTGAGTGCTGGATGTGGACCCTCTCAGATCTCTCTGTCTAAAGATGCTGCAGTGTCTCTCCATGTTGCCTTGAGTGTCCAAGGAGGCAAAGTCCAAAGCCTCCACTGAGATATTATTTGCCCAGGAGTCTGTTCGACTACCGCTCCCTCTCTCCTTTTGTGTCTTCAGATTTCTGTTTTTTTTCTCCACGGACAAGGACATGGTTTCACTCCTTTTCCTCCCCCAGCTCTGGCAATAGGAGAAGCTGATGCGCCCTTAAAGAGAAGAAAAGAAGAGAGACTCAGAATATGATCCATAGTGTTGACAAAGACTCAAAGAAACAGTAGAAGTTTACTCATATTTCTTACTTTCATTTAAGCTCTCCTTCCTCCCTTGCACTCGCCTCCTCTCTGCCATCTCTTGGCCAAACATCATCACATATATGTCGTCCCTGAACTCCCTGTTCATGATCTGGTAGATTAAAGGGTTGATCATGCAGTGGGACTTGGCGAACATAGCAGGAATCAGGGTGACTAAAGGTGGGAGAGAGGAGGACGGCTGTGGGCTCCAGGACGTGCGCTCAGGTACTTTGTCCAGAGTGTACCTGAACATAGCGTCACTCAGGCCGGCAAAGGAGGCTGAACTGACATTGTTCATTTCACTCCACTTGTTCTCATGATTGTAATCGATTTGTCTGTAGTATTCTGTCGCTGTCGAGTTGAGCATTGAGGGGATGTCCAGGATATTTGGAGCATTTGGAGAGTACGAAGCCACACCAGTGGACTCCTCCACCACAGTCTGTAAAGTGCCTTCTTGGTCATCTCTGGGAATGAGTGCAGAGATCAGGGACACAGTGGCATAGGGCATCCAGGCCAGGAGGAAGGTGGAGCATATCACAGCAGCCATCTAAATTAAACATAAAGTTTAGTTTTTTTTCCATGCAGGATGTGTATCAAGGAAAATGACCCTCACTAGGGTTTACCTTTGCAAGTCTCAGATCTTTGCTTGTATGACTGACAGAGGAGGACGATATAGATGCCAGAGTGCGATTAGATCTGTAGACCTGAAAACAGAAGCAACAGTTAATGCTGCTTTACTTTATTCCTATGACAACATATATAAAACTCCCATAGTTTTTGTCGGCTGCACATCCTTGCCACCTCAACACGTGATTAGAGGAAGATGTCCAGTCTGGCTCCAGGATTCCCAATTTGTGAGCTCTGTGAGTTTTTCTGGGTGTCTGTGATTTGATATGGCCACTGTATCTCTCATGTTTGTCTACTGATGGAGCAAAAATGGTAAACTGGGAATCTGAGCCACTCAGATTGGGACTGGGCCAGGTTTAGCAGCTTGTATTTATTTTTACAAACTCATATTGTATGTCAACTATTGTCCAGTTACACCAGAGATAACTGTGATTTGTTTGGACAGTTCAAGGCAGCACAGGCAGCACAGCCAGCAGAGGGTTTATTTTCCTTTTATCTCTATATTAGACAGGTTGTGAGATCTGTCACTGATTTGAAAAGACTCACAGGCTGTTATTCTTTTGTAGCACCTCTACATTGTTGATTATATTTACCCAATTTCAGTTTGTCAAGCAACCTGCTCCTGGAAAAAATAACTTCATTGCCAAACTCAAAGAGACTTTATGTAGCATCTATTTCCCCTACAGACAAAGGTTGTAATTATTGACAGTGTAATTAGTGGACAGAGTTTCCGGGTCTGAAAATTGAAGCCTTCTAACTTGATTTATTACCATTTTTTTTCATGAGTGTATCGTCTCATTTGCTAGTTTAAAGTCTTCTTGGTAAAATAGATCTATGGTAAAATAGATGAGAAATATGCTATGCTTTAGATTAAGATTAATTAGATTTAGATTAATGCTACCTTTGTGACTGGCAAAGCATTCTCCATCCAGCAGATCAAACTTTAAACTTTGCTAATCAAATATGAATAAAATTTGGTCACTGCATTGCAGATTTCTCGCCCCAAATGTTTTCAGAAACACCTTACAGTGTTTAGCTGTAATGCAAGTATATTTATAACTAGGCAGATTGCCATTTTTTGTCTAAACCTCCACGCTCTTGTCCAAATGTGGTCATTTCTGGCTCTGCAAAAGCCAAGATGGCAGCATCCATAATGCCAAACTCAAGGCTTCAAACCAATGGGTGATGTCACGGTAGGTTTACACTTGGTTGTAACAGTGCTTAAGGAGTGTATATCTTAAAGAAATTTGCAATTCATAGAATTCATAGCTACAGACCGACTGACACTGGGGCTCCTGAGCATCTGGGTCAATAGGGAATTTTCATTGCTTGTTTGGTAATACCCTGGGTCCCTGAGGAGGCAGTGGTATGGATTGCTGTCTGCCAGAGTGCCTTTTTCAGGACTATCAGTAGGGGGTGCCAAAGTAATTGTCATATTCTCCACATAGTGGCTTTAAATGAGTGACTAATGTGTCAAAATAAACGTATTACAGACACAGCTTTGGTGTCATAAAGCAGCAGCAGGTGTCCTCACCGTCAGCAGGATGGCCAAATATGAAGTGATGATGGTGAGGGTAGGAAATCCGAAGCATAATATCAAGATGAGGAAAATATAGATTCTGTCATTTGGGGACGACCTCATTCTCCACCTTGAAGTAGTGATACAGACAAACTCATTAACTCATACATGTTTGTCAGCAAATGCATGAAGAATACACGCACAACACAGATGTCTGCAGACTTTAGTGTATGTAAACAGTAGTAGGGCAGGATGAGATTACCAGTTGATGGTGCAGCTGGTCCCATAAGGTTCTGGTCCATAACTTCCAAAGCCAAAAGCAGGCAGTGTGGCCCAGAACAATGTGTAGACCCACACCAGTGCTATGGACAAACACACGTGGCGCCTTTCAATCCATTGACCTAGACAGGCAAGAAGCATGCAAACCAATGAATGAATTATTCATGCTGTACGTTCATGTTTAAGCATAATGTGCACTCCACCTTGTGGGAACTCTTGACATTTCACTTTTCTTCTTGACATTTTCTTGAAACATTAGCAAACATCAAACTGTTGGCCTTTAGGGACCACCAAATGGCTTCGAATCAATACTTTAGTAAAAGAAAAACAGGGTTTCCTACAGAGAATAAGTATGTAAGTAAGGGTTGTGTTAAATTCTTGTTTTTTATCAATGAAGAGACTGAGGGAGGTAGAGATTGCAGTCATGTCTGTGTGGATTGCACAATTTAGGTCTGTGCTCGAAGAAGATGTCAAACTTGCCATATCTTAAGCAGCAGATTTTCAGGCAACGGTCCAAAGAGATGAGACAGGTGGTGAGCAGAGACCCGATGCCAAACACAAAGCCCTGGATGCCGTACCAAAGGCACCCTGTCTCCCCAAACACCCAGGCATGACACAGGCTGACAGAGGGAAGAGAGAAGGGCTTTAGTCTTCCGGCTTAATGGATTATCACCTTCTGTCTCTGACAAATGACTGCTGGTCTATCAGTGTCATCGTGCCTAAATTAACGCCTGGATGCTTATTGGTTGATAGCTGTACCTGGAAATGATGAAAAATGGCGCCCCCAAGAGGCTGAAACCAAAATCGCAGAGAGCCAGGTTGATGGTCATGAGCTCTGGAGGTCTGAGCTTCTTTCTTTTCCTACAATAGACTAACAACACTGTGCCATTCCCCAACACTGATGAGATACCTGCAGGCAGAGACATAGTGAAGTAAAGAGAAGAACATGTAGCTGAAGAATGTCATTTAAATGTGGTCTTTAAAACCTACAAATACCAGTCGGGCTTGATTACGTGACGTAGGCCTTAATCAATCCACAGATTTCACCTGTTTTCTAACCAGCTGCTCATGCTTCTCCACAGGGAGCAAATCAACCCAGGCAAATCCCAGCATAAAGTAATAGGTTTAAGTGGAGGAGGAGAACATCTGTTTATCTGCAGTTTCATTGATTTGTTGTGTAAACCAAACCAGTGAAGGTAATGTTTAATATTCCCAGATGTAAAGAGGATTTCTCAGTTGTTTAGCTGGATGAAGGGCGTTTGGTCTTTTGTGTTGACTAGAAGAAGAAAACATATTCCCATCATGAGTTATTAATAAAGAGTCAGCCTCACAGCACTCCTAAACTTTGAGTTTGCAAAATATTTCCATTCAAATGTCCCTTTAGGTATGTTTGAAGATACCATATCTAAGGTATACTATATTATATATGCTATGTTTGCTTGTTGCAAAGCTCCATTGAAGTAGCTACAGCACATTCATTGTAATACAGACACAGTTTATGATTATTAAAAAACATTTTTATGGTTGAAGCTCACATCAAACTTTGTCTATCACTTTATATATAATGTGGCATATTTGGCATTTTTGGAAACTCATGCTCTTGATTAGAATTTAAAATAAGTTTCATCCTGTTTGTGAATCTGTGGACCTGATTCTGGTTCTCTTCCCAAAAATGAACCTGATTGGCTTAATGATAATAGCACTGTTTTGCTTACCTGTGAAGGTGAGGAAGACAGCAACAGCCAGGTCTGCGTAGGGGGACAGTTGGGAGAGGAACAGCGGGTGAATGGACGAGGGGACAAACCAGGAGCCCCACTGTGAACCATTCTCTCCCATGGATGTGCTGCACTGAACCACTTGTTGATGACCCTGTTTAATAGCCACAGGGGGAAAAAACAGGGACTTTTCTTTCAATCATTTGTGCCTGCAGGACTTAAACATTAAATCAAAAAGGATCCCAGCGGGTAGTCAGCTGAGTCTCATGAGTGACGGGGTACAAAAAAGATGAATGAAGACAGTCACATCAGGACAACATTGAAAACTGAACATAACATAGGTTTGTGAGATTATCAAAATCTCTTCAAAGTGGAATACCACATATCTACACTGTGCAATATTTTCCTCTGAAAAACACACATTATAAAACAAGCATCACTACTCACCTTCCTCTTGTCTGTCTGTCTCTTCCTGTGGGCTCTCAGTTGATCTTTGGAGGAAAGATCTTCGCTTATATTTTCATATCATCTTAATCTGAACCCTCCTCCTGTAAATCCATGTGGCATTTCTCTGAAGAGCTGGAGAAAAAAAACGTTGGCAATCTGTGTTAGAAATGATCAGCGAGAGGCACGCAAACCGAGAAACAGTGTGTGTATGAGCCGGAGAAACAGGAAGAAAAGAAAGAAAGGGGGTGGAGGGTATCTGAGGATGTTTAACCTCCAATCCCTGCCCTGAATCTCCTCTCCAGCTATCCACTGAATCCATAGTATCCCTCCAAATCCACACATCCATCACGGGGGTCCTGTTATAGACCACTTTAATTTTGATAATCATTGTTGTCACACAAAGGATGTACAGAAAGTAAATCTCACTGAGCTCGGTTGTGTGATCATTATAAATGATGGATTGATTAATTGATTAATTGATTATAGATTAACTGTGGTTTCAATTGCGTAGGTCAAAACAAGGGTAGACATGTCAGACATTTCTAAATAAATATGTGCTTCAAGGTTCATTTGTATTTGATTTTAAATTTAACTCTAATTGAATAAATGATTAACCTGATATTAACACACATACAGTATTTCTGCATCCAATAACTGTATGACTGTTATTGTAAAGGCGGTAGTCTCATATTAATGTTTATAATTCTACATTTTTTGTCTTGATCTGACAGAAATAAACATTTTTGCTGTTTCAAACACTTGGGAGCAATTCACATAATGATTTTAGGTGGGTGGAGGAGGTTTGGTTGAATAGAAACAAGAAAATGCCCCAACATTCTATACGCTTATTCTATTATTGAGCATATTCCCATATGTATTTATGTGCGTATGATAAATCTTTCTCATTTAAAGTCGACTGAGCTCATGTCTCATCCTCAAGCAGCTCCCTTCTATCATGTCCAGTAAAAGTGACAAATACAGATGAATCACTGGGCAAAACTGCGATAACTTTTAAATTGCAAGCAAATCACCTGCGGGTATAATTCATAAACGTCTCATATTGAACCATTGCAGTGGGCTTTGGTCAGGTTGTGTTAGCCATGCTACAGTACTCTCTCATATTGATCAGATATTAACAGGACTAACAAACAGGGAGTAGAGGGGGAAATGGATCATGTGACTCTTCTATAAAAGCGACATGGTTGTGTAAGAGTCGATTTGAGGGGCCAAACCCGCAGTAATTACCCTCCACACTCCCACCTAATTAAGAGCTGGAGGTGTATTCCCACAGGAGGGAATGGATCAGATATATGGATAGATACTGCTTGTGTTTGCTAAAAATTACTGACCCATAGAAGAACCCTGTTACCATACAGTATATTAGCTTTAATCCCACTATAGTATGTTTTCTACAGATTTATTCTGAGCAGAGACAAAAGAGAGAAAGACGATGTGAATCTCACAAACAGAGGACTTTATTCCACCTCTGACTGCAGTACTTCAGCACCACAGACAGACTCTCACACAAGAACAGAACAGGGAATTTAAACAGATACAAAAAAGTAATTGGTCACCAATTTAAATCTTTTTCGTTTGCTCTCTGTGGGACTTCTCCTCAGGCAGCTAATGGGTTTGACTATCTGAAGGCACCAGGCAGAGTCATAGATAATACAACGTCTTATTGCAAATGTATAACTCTGGTAGCAGGACAATGTGGGTGATGTGGCATAGTGCAGCGACAGTTGATTGGCTTGTTTGATTTACTCCTTGGCGGCCATGTGAACCATCAGGTCACAGACACGGTTGCTGTATCCGAACTCGTTGTCATACCTGTTATGGAGCATTAAAAAAAAAAAGTCAGTGTGCATCATCATCATGGAGATAGACATGAGGCACTGAACATTAATGAAAGGCGTACCATGAGACCAGCTTGACAAAGTGTTCGTTGAGGGCGATGCCAGCGCCAGCATCAAAGATGGAGGAGTGACAGTCACTGTTGAAATCTGTAGAGACGACCTGCAGGAGAGTGAAGAGAAGACGCCACGTTAACCAGAATAATGATCAACAAAAACAGTTTAGAGATCAGAGATGACAGACACAGACCTGGTCCTCTGTGTATGCCAGAATGCCCTTCATGGGTCCAACAGCTGCAGCCTTCACAACCTTCTTGATGTCGTCGTATTTGGCCTGTTAAAGAGTTCAAATTTAGTCATCACATTAAATTATTATTACATAAATGCTCACTAAATGTATTAAAGCCTGGTGTTATTCAAAATTCTTATCGTCTACAAATTCCAAACCCATGATTAATCTTAATACTTTGTCTTCCCTGCCTTGTCTGTAACACTGAACACACTTCAACCCTTTTGGTTCCTACCGAAGACATAAACGAATATACAGTATAAGTAAGACCAAAACCAAACAGGTGATGTAACATTGACAGACATGAAATTGTATACGTAACCGTGAGACAGGCATTACGTTAAAAAGACCCAGACCAAGGGTCGGGAACAAGTGCAAGATGTAGGTTGATGTAGTGATAAATTCTTGTTTGGATATGATGGTAAAAATGCTTTTCTTTTATACAAATGAAATCAAATAATAATTTCATAGGTGATTTTTTTTTTTTTTTTTTTTTTTTTTTAAAATGGAGTTTGTGGACAGTAAGAATATCAAATATTACCAGACTTCTGTAAAAATTTGTTATGAATTTGCTTCTAGTTTGTGGTCACTCACGGGTTTCTCCAGACGGACGGTCAGGTCAACCACTGACACGTTGGGGGTGGGGACACGGAAGGCCATGCCAGTCAGCTTGCTGTAAAAGACAGACATTCAGTAGATGAATGTTACAAACTAAATTCACAAGAGTTGGTGCCACCCTGATCATGTAATAATGTACTGTACTGAAATTGAATTATTGCACTTATAAAGATGATGGACCTGCTCTATATGAAAAAAGTCTGTTATGATTTGGTGTCATTTAAATAAAATTTAACTGAAAAATTCAAGCATTTTTTGGCACTGGCACTGACCCGTTGAGCTCAGGGATGACTTTGCCGACAGCTTTGGCAGCACCAGTAGAGGCGGGGATGATGTTCTGGCTGGCACCACGGCCGTCCCTCCACAGCTTGCCGGAAGGACCATCCACAGTCTTCTGGGTGGCAGTGATGGCATGAACTGTGCTCTGATAGACACAGGGAGGGAGGAAGGATGATGATTAAATATGGCTTAAACCACCCTCTAACCTTCTAATGTCATGTTGGTGTTTTGGGCTGTTAATCTGGTTTTAGTGGCTGCTTAGTGTCTCTCTGTTCCCAGAGTCTTAATCCTCACCATCAGGCCCTCAACGATGCCAAAGTTGTCATGGATGACCTTGGCCAGGGGGGCCAGGCAGTTGGTTGTGCAGGAAGCATTGCTACGGGGAGGCAAATTGAGAGAATCAGGATTTTTAAAATAGAAGACAAAGGGTGGAGATAAATGTCCATTTGAACTTAAATACCAATAGACCAAACAGTCTGTGATTCTGTCTCTTACCTGACAACTGGAAGGGTGTTGGTGTACTTCTCATGGTTGACACCCATGACGAACATGGGAGCGTCAGCGCTGGGTGCAGAGATGATGACTCTCTTGGCACCACCCTTCAAGTGAGCCTGCAAAGTGTTTTGAAATAGTATTTAAAAATCTACGTTTTAGCCAATTGCACAACACGTCATAACTTTACATTCATCAGGAGCTTGGGACGGGATTGAGTACGTACAGAGGCCTTCTCGATGGTGGTGAACACACCAGTGGACTCCACCACGTACTGGGCACCAGCTTCACCCCATTTGATGTTAGCGGGGTCCCTCCTGCAAACCAGGAGAAAATAAAATTTAGTGTCACAATAAACGTTTACTGCACTCTCCCTTTTAATAATGTGTCAGTTTGTGAAATTGCAACATTTTTCCTCCATTAGAAGCCTGTTAAGAGCACTCACTCCTGGAAAACGGTGATTTTCTGTCCATCGATGACCAGATGGTTACCCTCAATCTTGACCTCACCCTTGAAGCGGCCATGGGTGGAGTCATACTTGAACATGTAGAGCTAAAGAGGAAATTTAAAGAAGACATTAAACATTTTTTAAAACCATATTATGGCAGCTGACAAGAGCAGAAGATATTTGAAAATTATAATCTATATAGAAGCTAAAAAGCACTACAAAATGCTTTTCATTACATATTTATGATCATCATCACATATTAAAATTATATCTGAGTGATTCTCATCTTCCAACTTTTCAAGCCCCTAAAATAACTGAAAAGGCTACCAGTCATCACTAATTTAACCTAAATTTATAAGCACGTGTCTGATGGCTGCTGTGGATTTCAAACCCTAACAAGCATATTTCACTTACCATGTACTCCAGGTCGATGAAAGGGTCATTGATGGCCACAATCTGCACCTTCTTGGAGGTGAAAGCAGCACGGGTCACCAGACGACCGATGCGGCCGAATCTGAAAAGTGAACAGTGTTGTTTCTTAGTCTGGCCTCTAGATGGTGGCATGATACCATGTAACTCTGACCCAAGTCACTGTCAGTCATGTTTAAGAGTCACAGAGGAATGAAGCTCCAGATGCTTATGAAGTGAAAATAATTAGACATGAGTGTAAAATTGGGTTTTTGACATTCATTTCAACCTCAGCATTGCCTAGATCACATTACTGTTGTGGCCTTTTCCCTTTGTGTGGCATACATAACACCCCAGGAGACCTGAAACTACAGCCACAGGAAGGCCAAGGTTCAGGAGGAGTGGCCGAGGGAGGTGTGCGTTGCTCTCACACTCTCCTCTCTGGGGTCTAAAGTCGAAATGAACCTCTAATGTGGTAATCCTGATGACGGCAGTCCACTGTTTGATCAAGCGGCTGAGTTACTTTTTAACTGCGGGTCCAAAATCCTGGCATAGATACACTCTGTCCTCAGACACTGAGGGGGGAGGAGCAGGAAGAGGGACAGTGAGATAAAGAACAGATAGGTAGACTTTAACGTCATATGATGTGTGTTCAATAACATTTAAGTTACACAGGTCCTCTACTGCTTGCTTCACACAGCGGAAAAACACTCCATTGCTGAGTGGCCCCCATGTTGAAGCCCACATTGTTATCTGCTGAGGGGCAAAGTTCAAAGCAGAGTGACTGCCCTCAGACTGGTGCATGTGCACGTCCTCCATTGCAAAAACATGTTTTCTTCCTCAGCTATTGTATGTAGCCATAATTAAATCACCAATTAATCACTGAGAGACTGGTTATCCTGTGTTCAGAGCACAAAGTCGAGACACTTTGGACTCTACATGCAGTGGAAGTCTTTTGAAGTTTCTTACAGCTTCTTATTGGCTTTATTTCAAACTTAGACAAGTTTAGACTTCTGAAAACAATTCACTCATTTATGCACATTGAGAGCAAAAGCCAATAAAGCTGATTTCCTGCAAGACAGTCTGAATATTTTCATTTATATGCCAGTGACGTGGTTAAATTTTCAGGTAGGTGCAGAGACACCATTTAGTTGGATTCAAGCTGACACATTGTCCATTATTCATCTTCTTTGTGTACTTAAAACTCCTCAGCCTTTCTAGCTCTTATTTCTATTTCATGTCATCTCGCTTTGACTTTTTAGGAAAGGTATTTATAGAAGCTTTTAGCTTCCCAAATCTCATGCACAGGTTTTTGTTTACTTCAAATTCGTGTGTATCTGAGTACATGTAAGTAAATGTGTTTTTGTCTGTGTACATCAGACAAGTTTTGAGATGCACGGACGCCTCATTTTGAAACTAAACCCTGTGTGCACAAATGAGAGGGGTGTGGCATTGTGAGTTTGGGGTGCAGAGAGCACACAGTCTGGCCTAATAAGAGACTGTTTGTCATTTAGTCTTGCTAATTTAAGGGGATTTGGTCATTTTCGTCAGGTGATGAGTGAATGAAAACGAGCTCTTACCCATTGATACCGACTTTAACCATTTTGCCTGGGTTGTCTTAGTCCTCTGGAAGGAGAAGAGACGAGAAAAGTAAGAAGACGAGGAACAATGCATCCTGTTAAATATTAATGACGGCACACATTTATGATGCCATATATTAGCTTTCACTTGATGACAGATTCTAGTATTGTGCATTGAGATAAGCAAAGAGTTTAAATGAACATGCAATAGTATTAGTCTGATAAGTTATCTGTGGCCACAGTCCCAAGTAAATTTCAATGCAAATCTGCAGACCAGAACTTTCCCACGGTAAATTAACTGAATGTGTTCACCAAAAAGCAATTTTACATCCTCATAAGTAGCAAAAGTTACATTTAAAACAAGACTAACTTCACTTTACTTTAAAACTCCAATCAAGCCCATGCAGATTGTCCCCAGGTGATCTAAATTGACTTAGTCATGCAGCCTGTTGCTGAGGCCCTGCAGCTTCCTGACCCTCTCTGATTAAACTCATTTCATTGTTAAAGGTATTTACCGTTTGTGAGACTCCTCAGTCTGTCTTGGGACTCCGGGTGTGAGTGGGGAAGAGCAAGGTTTAGCTGTGTGTTTTTATGATTAACCAGAGTTTAGAGCCACGCCCCCCTGCATAGGTCACTGCTCCTCGCTCCGCCCCCTCTGAATGTCAAGGTCATCAGGCTGCAGAGAGGCATGCAAGCTGGCCTCTGCACCTTCATGTGAGTTAAATAACCCAGAAGCTTCTCTCTTATCATCCCATTTCTCCTGCTAATTATAGGCCGAAAACTCTGAAATATGTTGTTTAGATTTGCATTTTCTCAGCAGAAGTTCCAGTATCATCAAGATTCCTCAAGCTTTAAGTGGTCTAGATATAGATAGTCCTCAGATAGTGGGCTGGAAAAAGAGAGGGGTCCTGCATTGACCTTCTCATAGAGACAGACACAGAGACACAGAGGGGGCAACCCGAGGGATCAAATCTCTGTCTTGCTGACTCTGACATTTAATGTCCAAAGACCATGACCCTTCACTTTCAGACTCTCTGTAGCAAAGCTACACTTCCCTCTCTGCCTCTCCATCTCTTCCAGCTGAGTCTTGGTTACTCAACATTAACACATGACCATCGCGCATGTGCAGAGGGGGCGTCTTCGGCCTGTTTGAGTCCATTAACTCAGACGAGTTGTTGCTTTGTCAGGTTATTTAGAAATGACTAATAGAATCTGAGTGCTAAAAACATTTAACTGAAAGACAGTTTCCTTCATTTGAATAAAAGCTGCGCTTGACAGCTTGTTGTGATGCCGTTTATCAAGTCCATTTGAATTCTTTTGTCTGGCAGTAGTGCTGGCATTTGAAAAGAAAGCGCTCCAGAGGAAAATACAAAATGTTAACTCTGAATAATGAGAATGTCAATTAAAACCAGGCAGCTATTCAGGTTGAACTGTGTTGTAAATATCCCCCTGGCTGCATACTGGGCCTCACCAGCAGACAGTCTTTACAGTGAATTGAAACCTTACCCATGGTATGGCATCTTGAAGGTGCAATACATTAAATATCTAATGTGAACAAAGATGACATTCAGTAACTTGTATTTTACATCTCAGCAGATGTTGTCAAATATATTTTGCAGCAGGCTGGCAGACATGTTGCTCTGAACCAAACCCTTGACAGTGCTGGTGTGTTTTATGGCTGCTGTACAGTGGTCCAGGCATAGCTGAACTACCACAACCCCGAGTGCATGCCAGTCTTGGCCTCTGCTTTGCAGCTTAAGGTCAAAGAGGGGAAGTAAAGGTCAGGCTAAGATTAGACGTTGGCAAGCTAGTCAACACTTGGCCCGTGTTGTACTCAGTACTGTAAATGCGGCTTCATACAGATCACATGTTCTCTCTATATTACAGCAGCCAAACTCTACCCACTGCTGGGAGGGGAAGTCAGCCACCATGGAATAAAATATCTAGGGGATTATTGTTTTATTTCAGTGGGAAAGGTCACTGTAAGATACCAAAAGAATCTGTAATTATAACACAATTTTAACCCAGATTACAGCAACATTTCTGTAAATTTGTGTAAATTCTCAAAATATAAGTTTATTTTTTATCTGAAAATGCAGTTACAACAATACGTATTGCAGTTTGAAGATCTATGCACAATTAAGTGCACGTGTAAAAAGGGCCTGTCGCTAGATTTCTACAACTTGTGTTACAATGCAAAGTCCAGAGGGCAACGCTCTGTGGTGAGGAACAAATAAACATGATGGAGTCAGACTGCCATCTAGTGTGCTAAATAGAAACCTGTCTATTTAACTATCAGAATGAATACATGATACACAAACTATATACAGTACAAACTATTCCTAATTCTCGTAGGGTGTTTGTATTCCCTGTTGTTGTCCCTGCTTTCTCTTCCATGTTCATTTATAAATACTGCTGTCAAATCGACAAGCTGAATAGATCCTAACTTTCACAAACAGCAGATGACAAAACAGCCTCAGAGTCCATTTAGTAGCTGTTCCAAAGCTTTCAATCGTATCACATGATCTTCATAGTCGGCTCAGTTTCCCCTTTGAAATCAAGAAATATCTCCACCATGTCTTTTTAATCTTACGGATGCTGTAAGATGATGTTGTGAAAGAGATCCTGACCCCTGGTGCATTGTGCCAAGTGATGAAGACATTGTGAAAGTGTTTTGCTCAATATCACATCAAATACCGACCCACCCGGCTCTCACTGCAGGAGGTGGACGCTGCTTTCCAGCGGGGAGTGTGCTGAAGAGTTAGTAGGGATGACAGGTCAGGGTGACTTTTCCACAAATAAATCTGACAGTTTTTTCACCTCATGAAACTTGCCAAAGACACACTGCTGCAGAAAGTTACAAAGACATTGTGAGTTCAGGTTTTTTGCTCATAATCACCATCAGTAAGCAATGAGACCTACTAGAGTCTTACTACCTGATAAAGAGGCTGTTTTCTCAGGGGAAGAGTCAGTAGTAGAGTAGAGAGCAGAGTCAGTAAGCTGCCAAGAACACTACAACCACATTACTGTTGTGTGGGATGTTTCTATGTTCTTCATTTTTACTGGAGACTCTAGGGGAGTTTATTTGTGCTGGACCTAATTGCTGTGAAACAATGAGAAAATAACGCTTTATTTCTCTGATTCACTGACTTTCTGACTTTTCCCGTTATCCTCTATATTGCTAACACAGAGCTGTTCCTCTCTCTCAAACACAAACCAAAGGAAACTTGGGTTTACAAGTGCAAGACGAGTGCAGCATGGTTTATTTCATGTACCCAGCATCTACGTCTGAATTTGGCTTCAGGCTATGCTGCAGTTTCCTTTGGTTTGTGTACGTGTGTAAACCTGCGTGAACTTTGAGTCTGGGGAGGAAATGGTGGGTGGAGACAACTCTTTCTAGTATTTTGAGTATGGACTGCAGTACCCATTTTAACCACTAGCTGCCAGTGTTACATATTGCTCCTTTAAAGTGCTCGGAAATAATTCTGACAACCCGAGCGAATCGCCTGCTGAAGATCATGTCAGATCATTTAGAGAGTCTTAGTTTGGTTCCTTCTTCAACACGGACTTTCGCGCATTGCCTCTAAATTTAAAATAACTCACGTCTTGTTCTCACACTGGGCACATTGCTGGTACAAAGACTACAAAATGTACGATTGCATCACATTTATATATACATATTTTATAAATATCAGGTGGAAAATTATGAGATTATCTGACAAAGATGCCAATATATTTATTTCCATTTCCCTGCACAAACACTTCAGTATTTTTGCCCTGGGAAATTGGCTGTAACGCCAGAATGAAATCAGTTTTGGACACAGCAGAGGGGATTGGACACCCATACTCCAGAATGATGTGGGAAGAAATGTAACTTCCTCCAACAGCTATTGGAAGATTTAACTAAAAACATCAAGAGATAAAAAAAAAACAACATAAATGTCAGGAGAATTTGAAGCTCCACTTTTAAGGACAAATTGAGATGACGCGTGTCAATTGAGAGTCAACAAACTGGGATGTTGACTCTCATAATTATTAATTTATGTGAGCAAAAAAAAAAACAAACAGAGCAGAGCAAATGTCAAATCCATTTATTCATGCAAATCATAAGTAAACATAAAAACAAACAGCAGGAATTACAAGTGCCATCATTTTTGGATATCCACGTCCAGTACACCTGATTTTACACACACACACACACACGGCCAGGCCACAAAATGTCTAAACACTTTTACATTTACTGTACACAGACAAAGCTAGAAACACAAAGTGCCAATTTAATAATAATAATAAAAAAACAAAACAAGCTCAACAATCAAAGATGATCATTTGATGTAAACATAGCTCACATGTTCTAATATTCAGTTTAATACGTACACATGGAATAAACTACAGCTGTTAAAACAGCAACAATAGCGTGAAGCATCTGATCTATGGTACCTACGCAGGATGAAACCACATTGCTGCAAGTCTACACCATACTACATGTAGTGAACACACATGGACACATCCTTCACTGCATGTCAACGCCTTTACATGTGTGTGTTTTCTTTTAATATACTCTAAGAAGGATGTCATCAGTCTTTTTTTTTTCTCCTCTCTACTAACAGCCTAATCCGCTCATGGACCCGATCCGATCCAGTTTCAGGCCAAAGCATCCTCGGTTCCATCCCCTCTTTGACCGGTCCGGTTCTGCTCTCTTCTGATTGGCCAGAGCCCCCTTAAGCAGACGCAGCCAGGGCGTCTCAGCCTGCGTCTGTGCCTCAGCCCATTTGGGGTACTCTGCCGCTTTGACTCCTGAAGAGAGGGTGGACTGTTCCTCTGGTTGGCTGTTCAACAGGTTCTCCAGGTCGTCCAGGGTCAAAAGGTCATTGTAGCGCTCCAGAAACTGCTCCATAAACTAAAGGAGGGGAAAAAAAGATTCAATTTAATTGTCAGGGAGTGTACGAGGGAGAATAATTTAATAAGTGATACATTTCATTACTCTCTCCTCATTCTTTCCTGCTCCTCCTCCCCTCCTCCTGGACTTTTTTCCTATATCCTTCATCTACTCTGAATCGTCCTCAATCCGTTCTTATTCTTTTCTAGCCTTCCACCCTCCCCCCGTACCTGCACAGCATCAGGAGATGGGTGCAGAGCGCGAGCCTCTGTGATCTCCAGGGGTGTCAGGAGGAGCAGAGTGACACAAAGCAGCACAGGACACAGCATGGCAGCAGAGATGACGGACAGGAAAAACTGGAGCAGAAGGACTGAAAATACACTGGCTGCAAACCCAAATACATAAATAAAATTATGTGGAGAAAATAAAATCACTTGCAAAAACACCAAAATATATACACAGTGTGAATATAAAATCATGGTTTTGAAAGATCTTTGATTGAAAATGATGTGAGTGGTCTTGATGTAGTTTTAATAGTCAAATATTGTTTAAGCAATCCTCAATCTGTCTTCAGGATTTGATAGTAAGTAATTTATTTGTATATTTAACACAGAGATCAACATTGTACAGATAAGTAATGCAGCTGATGTATTTAGGACGTCTAGCCAGAGCTAATTTGCAGCTTGCGTCCCTGTTTAGACTTTTAATTCGGGATTAACACTCAAAAATGAATGAATAAAATAAAATCAGGAAGCCTTTTTTCTGTGTTTTATATAAAGTTGTCATTATTTAAAGGCAAAAACTTTCTGCTGCATTAAATGGTTCTCATTTTAAGGGTCAGTAAATCTTTCCAAAATTACTAATTAGGTCGAATCCCTTGCAAAACCGAGAGGATTTCATTGTTTCAACATCACGTGTTGAGAATAAAAGAAAAAGCTTTTTTTAAATTTGACTTTAACACAAAGTTTTGTTTGTCCTATTACATAATTATACATAGTTTATTTCAGGTGTTAATGCAGTATGCATTGTAGAAATGCTGCTTCTGTAAAGATTTGTAGTTTGCTTAAGAAAAATAAAGACTGACGTTTGTGGCTGTAACAAATGTTAATTCAACTTAATTCAAAGACAATCACCCTCTTTGTTAAGTAACGATTGCAGTGCAGATAAAAACTATAAAATAAAGAGTTTTATTTGAACGTCTAAGCACCTAAAAGAAAAATGTAAGCGTGCTCACCCGATGTTGGTTTCCTCTCAGAGCTCTTGGGTGTCTTCTGCTCTCACAGACTCTTCTCCATCCCCTCTTGTTCTCAGTCTCTCGACTACCTCTCACTTGTTGGCACCTGCTGGGAGCATCACTATCTCACTCGGCTGGCTCCTCCTACTCCCTCCTCGCTCCGTGATGGAATTGGAAGGGATGATTTTCTTCTTCTTCTTCTTGTGTCTGTCCCCTTGGCAGGAGCTGTATGTTGGGGTATCAGCTGGGATGCTGCAGAGGTTTTGTAGAGCCAGAGACGTCCCCCACCCACCCACCCCCCTCCACTCCACTCCACTCCATCCCATCTTCCTCCTCCTCATCTCCTTTTCTTTGGAGTGATGTCATAGGCTTAGAAAGAGTGATTGTCATTGCCAAGGTGACTGTGTGTACTGTGAGCCATACTGATGGCACACAAAGCAAGGTCAGAGGGCAACGGTCAGCTAACACCTCATCAATGAGACTAGTGAGTTATGAAGTGAACTAGCTGGAAAGATTCACGTGTTTTATGTCACGACTTAATCTGATTTATACGTTTCCCATGTGGTAACAATGCTCCTCGTGCATATTAGCCTCCCTCTCTCCCTTTGTCTCCACGGTCTTTCCCAGCATGCACTGACCTCCCCTCTCTGTTGGGTAAGTTACAGTCTGTCAGTGCCATCTGCTCCCTGTACCCCCTGCAGCCAAATTACAACACTAGCGGGAGCTGCATGATCCAACACACCGGCCTCAAAGTTCAGCAGCCTCTGATTATTTCAAGTAAATAAACCCCGGCAATTACACATGTACGTCACACACAGCGGGCCTGCAATCAGGGAATATTTTCTTTTAGAAATTAAGCCTGTTTCTGTGAGCAAAAATTTTGTATTTTCATACAGAGCAGGAACAAGCAGAATTCATCTTTGCATAGCACCAAATAAGCTATAAACAGGGCAAATTTACTCATGTTTGCGCACTTAGCGCCCACTGAATACATTTAACTCAAATTTGTCCACAGATAAAAACCTAAGTGCTGCTGCAATCACACTGTTAGCCTGTTGTTGGCAAGTGTCTTTACATAACATATCAATCACACATACAGAAAATGCACCCCTCTCTTTTCGGAGAGGACAACGTGTGGGAGAAGGAGTAGGCGAGAAGGAGAGAGAGATTAGTGATGTGGGGAGGGGAGGGAGGGGGTTAAACTACCGTGCGTGAGATGTCAGTGAAGAGAGGAGAGCTGCGAGAGGGAAAAGTAGGCAACGGAGAGAGTAGGAGGAGGAGGAGGTGGATGGGAGGGAGGTGGAGGGAGACCTACAAAAGAGATTGATTACAGGAGTACAGAGGCGGCCAACTAGGCAACAGTAAATGTGTCAGACAGAACAAGAAGGAAAAAAAGATATGATTGTAAATAAAAACATGCAGCCACACTCACTGGTGAGGAGAAGAGTGAAAGTGTTTCTCATCTGATAAATCTGACATGTAAGAAAGTTAAAAAATGAAGTGGAAGCATGTGGGGTAGTAATACTGTCTGGGCAAGCTGTGACAACCCATTAAACACCGCTGTCCAAACACATAATACAAGCAGACATTCAAAGCTGCTTGTAATGACGGTATAAATTTACTTGACATAACCCAGCGGACACCCAAAATCTTCACACATTTGTCAGCATCAGCCTCTGGAGTTTTCCTCGGCACGCAGAGACCAGTGAGTGACGGCGCTCAAACAAAGACAGACAGCCGTAAAATTTCTTATCAAAACCAGAGCCAGGTTTATTAAAAACATCTTTGATTCCATGTCGTGTAGATACGTCATCAGGCTACTTCAGTTTAGTGCCAATATCTTAAAAAGAATATACAAAAAAAGATTAAAAGTGTAAGTAAAAAAAATGAAATACATCATTTGAGATAAAAGATTAAAAAGGGAAACACAGAAATAAGACAAAACAACAGAAAAAGACGACAGATCAGTTTCTGAGGCGAGCTCGTCGGGATGTGCGGGCGATTGGTGTCGTCACTTTCGGGGTCTCGCTCTCGGCCATGACGGCATCTGATCAAAGAATGAAGAAGGTTTAGAAATTGTTGAAGAAAGACACCTGAAGTGCTCAGCCTAAACATTTTAAACAAATATTTCAGTCAATCATAATAAAGAAAATGTTACCCAGTATAAACACTATTCACATACTCAACACCTTTTCTAGTTATGTGTTATTATCTTTGGTAGATTGATTTATTTTGTTCAGGTTATATCAAATCGATCCTCAGATTTTGGATCAGTGCTGCTGCCACACAGAGCTCACTTTAAGAGTAACTGAAGCAGAACAGTCCTAAATCTTCTTAGATGACTAGTGCGGCTCAGTGCTCAGAATTTTGGTCCAAAGTATGTTACTGACTTGTGGCAAAATAATAAAGTAAATTCTAGACTGGTGTTTCTCGAACTTTTTACTTGTACCACCTCAGAAGATATTCGTCTCTTCACCATCATGACAGCGAAGGCTGGCCCCGTTCAGCACATCTGAGCTCATATAATCATGAATGTATGCGCGCGACATGCATGACTGACTACAGAGCAGCTGGATGTTATTACAGGAAATCCAAAACTTATTTTAAATTATCTTTTCAAAACAAAGTATTACGGCTGTATTAAATGTTTCTAAATTAATTTAATTAATGAAAAAATATAAATTTCAGAGATTCCTCTGCCCACCACTCCAGGGAGCTTGCCTACCACCAGTGGTACCACAGTTTGAGGACCAGTGCTCTAGACATAATACTAATAGTTGAAATGATAAGTTGAAAGCCAAAAAAATAAACAAACCTGAGTGGAATGAATGAAATGACTGAACTCACCTTCTTCATCCTCCTCTTCATCACTGCTGAAGGTGATGACGGGTTTCTTGGACTTCCTTGGACGAGTTTTCTGAGGCGTCACAAAACTTTCGTCACCGCGGCTAGACACAGAGGGCTTTGCTTGACCTGAAACCAAAACAGGAAAATGTTTAAACCACAAAACATCTGCACATATCAGGACCCTTGAAAGTGAAATCTTGCGAGGACTGACCTCTCTTTGTCCTTGCGCGGCCTCTGGCGGGCAGAGGTGTATGGGTGACCGTCTTCTCGGGGGATCCTCCTTGTTTCTGGTTCTCCTCGTCCATCTCAGGACTTTCCACATTCTCCAGCCCTCGTGTGTGAACTGCAGTCAGCCGCTTTTCAAAATCATCCACCTGAGCCTGGGAGAAACAAAAAATTACCACCGATAAATATCACGATTACATCAAAATAAAACACAGAAATAAACATCAGCACATGTGTGTAAGCACCTTAAACTGGGGTTTGGCCCCACGGCGGAGCTTGGCCGTGATGGAGAGTAGAGGCTGGTAGACTCCAGGCTCTGTTAACTTGTCACTGTAACACTCCCAGCATTCCTGCAGCCTCTTAAAACCACGCTCGCACATGGACAGCAGAGACAGAGACATGGCCAAGTCGCACCACTGACGCTCCGTCCTGAGGAGAGAAGCACAATGAGCCTCGTGGGGATTAGAGACTAAACCTGATTAGAAACTATGTGAAATGCATAGAAATTCTAGATCCTCAACATAAAAGCTCATTACTCATAAATATAGCTTTGCCCTGGTATTTTGACCAAATCTCATTTTCCAGGAACATCTTATACCTAAATTCACTTTGCCATTGTGTAATATAAAATGTCCTTCCTTTGAGCGTCTAGTATAGATGAAGTATGAGTCAGAGGCAGACTCCATCTCCATTCCTCAACTATAGGGGAAGACGGTTTCCATGACAAAATGAGTGAATACAATGTCAGGGTGTAGGTGATAGGTGAACTCAACTGTGAACCCATTTAATTGTGGATCTCTCTTCACACACTGAAAACACCCACTAATTACCCACGCATTGTCCCCTTTATCTTGAACAAATGAAGTACTGCAGGACAAACTGAGAAATGAGCAGCGAAACATAAGGAAAAAAAACAAAACATAAAAGATGCAGGCCAGAGGTGTGAAGAAAAAAAAGGAGGTGGAGATGTACTCACTTGGCAGTTCTAAAGCGCTGACACAGTTTCTCAACCAGAGACTCGGTCTGCCTTTCTTTAGTGATGTAGGAGAAGAGCTGCCTGAAAACACACAAAACAAAGCATCTAAACAAAGCGCTCAAAATATTTAAGTTCTTGACTTTCTCCTCTAAAGCTTCTTAACAAATTTGAGTCCTGCACAGTGTGGACAAAGGCAGAAAAAAAGGGGACTAGACACTACTGAAGAAGACTCACTTCATGATGGTATTGAAGTCCTCTGAAGTCATGCCTCTCTCTGGGTCGGACAGACGACTGATGATGTCTGGGAGCAGGTTGTAGATTGCATTGTCCTGATGAGGAACACCGAGAAGAGTTAAAAACCTCCCCAATTATTCAGGCTCCATGAAGGTTTCCCTCTGCGTGTGTGTGTGCGTACCTTTGTGGCCAGCTCGTTGAAGAAGTTCAGGGCCAGGCTGGTGATGTGAGGCTCAGGGTCAATTAGCAGCACAGCCACCTCGCTGACTTGACCTTTGACCTTGAGCACGTCCTTAAGCACCAACTGAGTAAGAACTGTCACAGCTGTCTGCCTCACTGAAGGAACCTCGTCACTGAGCCTAGAGGAGGAGAGGAGGTGAGATTACTGGCTGATTCATTTATTCTGTCTTCTACGACATGAAGGAGAGTCTGCAGCCATGCCATCGGCTGTGAGGCTGTACTTTGGCACGGAGCAACATGAATTGTTATTCTCTAATTTAAGTGTGTTAGCATGCATGCTACATCTGAAGCTAATGGTCATTTAGAAATCAGACAGATTAAAATCTGACCTGGTGATGGCACAAGATGAAAGCCATCACCTTCTTAGAGTAATACAAGTAAACACATCATCTTATGTCTGTAAGTAAACCGTTTGGATTTTTTCACATTTCCGTATTTGGGGTTTGTCCCATTTATCCTCATGGATCTGAAGTGGGCAGGGCTCATTTGGAAATAAGGCGGTCTCATGCATTTCTGCAGATCAGACCAGAGTTTTAACAACATCTGAGTCAACATGTGAAATGCTGTGGTTGTTGCTTATATTACCAGCACAGTCAATCAAAATGTGATCAAACCACACCCATGTTCAAATATTTCACTGGTTAAAGGACTAGTGTGAAGGATTGAGTGGCATCTTGCAGACTGCAACCAACTCACCACACCCACACCTTTCAAGCATTAGGGTACATTCAGTTGAATTGCCGTAGGGTTGTCCAGCAGTGTGTGGGGGTGAGTGGGGCGCTGCTGGGTGTATCTCTATTTGTACAAAGCATAACCACTGCGGCCCACATCGCTACACCACTACCAAAAGGGCTCATTCTAAGGGTACGAAAACAACGATTCATATTTTCAGGTGATTTTACACCAATGAAAACATTTCTGCCAAAGAATCCACCTAAATCTTACGCACTGGATATTTAAATGAATTTGTTTGACCTGCTGGTGGCGCTAGAGACAGTCAGGATCACCAAAGTCACCAAAGTGTGTCCCATCAATGTCTGTGCAAAATGTAATGGCAATCCATTCAATAGCCAGTCCTAGAGACATATCTCTAGTGTAACTAAAAATGTGGGTGGAGGTGAAAAATTCTTGCCACCTGTTCATTTGTTATTTGCCAGTCCTGGTCAATTAAGCTTTCTGTAAAAACTCGGTTATTAGGCAGAAAGTTACTGAAACCAAACAACTGTCAGAGCCTCAGGCTGAACACAATGGGATTGGACGGGCCAATGTAGTGGCAGACCAATTTAGACTTACTGTCACCCAAAACTACAGAACAAAAGAAACTCATTAACCATTTTTCATTTATGCCAGGGAGCAAGACTCCTGGCAGTGGATCAGACACTCGTACATGGCACTTCCACATGCCAATGCAGGAGCTTACAACAGCAACGAACAGGGTAATTAATTCTTAATGCGCTTATCAGGAAGCTCCAGGGCAGCAGCCTTGAGAACAGTGGAGGTGTTGGTGTGTGGGAGACAATTAGGGGACGCTATGAAATGCTTATCAGGTAGAAAACACTACAAGGGCAATGACGCATTAAAAAAAATGTTTTGCACGTCTGAAACGCCTCAATATGAGCATTATCAACCATCATAATTAAAACCACACTTCAAACAGAGCAACTTCTGCCTCCAAGTTGGCTGCAGGGAAACTAACTATAGAGAAACAGACTGAAACCATTAAGTGTTTTCAAAATGAATGCGTGACTACAAGCGTAACCCCTGGTAGAAACCTTTGACTTGACCCAAAATTATTCCCTTCTGCTCACCCAACCGCTCTGTATAATTACAACACACTAGTCATTGGTTCTAGTCACAATCTGTAACATACTAGTAATTAAGCCGTTCGTTGTCTAAAAGTGCCCTTTGTCTGAGGCGGTCCAAGGCTCCACCCCAGTTCACCAGTGGGAGGTGGGTTTCTCTACTAGCCATGAAGCTCTGGCCGGTTTCCGTGGCAACCGCAGAGGTCAGAATACAAGGCAGATATCAGAGTTTGTTGCTCACATCAGATCACCCTCAAAGTTTGCGCCCCCACCACCATCCCCATTAAAAAAAAAAAGTTGTGATGGAAAGAGTAAACTTTTCCCATCATGTGGCTCAGTGGAGCATTGTGACAGCCGCAACACTTCAGTGGCTGAGAGGAACAACACACTGAGACATCGTGGTGGTGGTGGGATCCACATGAAGATGGCTCAAGTGTACAAGCAGAGGGCGGAAACGTCATTTACAGGACACCCACTCAGCTGAGCCATCAGGCATAGGTTGTTCCTTATAACAAAACAAATCTACGGATGAGATGATATTGTGCATCTAATCTGAAGAGAGTCACTTAGTGTAGGGTGGGGTGATGACGAATGTATTTTATACTGCTGGGCTTATTTAACTGATTATGTCATTACATTACCTGGCGTAGAGATTCTGCGTCCAGGGCTCCAAAAGGTTCGGGAAACGGACGGTGAGGTCTCCCAGGGCGATTATGCCGTTTGCCCTGACCACAGGAAAAGTAGAACGCTCCAGCACCGTAAACATGAGACGGATGTTTTCTTCACACACCGATGGACTGACGAGAAATCACAGTATTAAAGGTTAACCCAAAAATTCAGGTCCGCCTGTTTAGAGTTACATTTCCTGAAGAAAAGTCATATACATGTAATATTTTCATTAATCTGTAGCAGTTTGTCAATTAAAAAAAAATGTATTGTTTGGCCCATAAACGTCAGAAAGCTGTAACAAATTGGCCGTCAAAATTTCCCATTGCCAAAGTTGTCACATTGAAATAACTGTATTTATGTTGCCAACAGTACAAAACCCAAAGATTTATAAATTTAGTGCCACAGAAGACTGATAAACACAGCAAGTGTTTTGCAGTTTTGCTTAAAAAGGTCTAGTGTGTAGAATTTAGAGGCAAATTTGCAGATTGCAACTTACTGAGTACCCCTCACTTCACTATACAGTGCCACTACAGTGGGAGTAAAACTCATGATAACATACAAAAGGCTCTATGTACAGCCAGAGCCAAATGTTACACACTGGACCTTTAATAATGGACTTTAACTATTTTGACAATAGATCATCATTAGTTGATGATCTATATTTGTTTCAGCTCCACATGTACATTCAGTTTATTCGGGTACACTTATCTAAAACTAATGCAACTAATCCAACAGCCCTGCAATAAATCCTACCTCCAAGACGGTTATAACTTTTTAAAAATCATTTTAGGACGGGTGTTGGTTGAACTTTATGATCATTTAGGAGGATGCAGTCCAACTATGTTGCCTTATACAGAGAGTTGTTTCTTTAGTAGAGTTGGGGAAGTACTCGGTTGAAATAATTATGCACTCCAAGTACATATACAGTCAGTTGGTTGAACAGATAATGGGGCACTCACTCAGCCCTATTAGTTAGCCTACCCTCGTTAATATAATAAGCAGCATTATAATAGGTAATAATTAACAGAAACATCCATCAGTATAATGGTATATGTTGAACGAACACGTGAATCAGCAATGTGTTTACCTTATCATCATGTATTGAGAGAGAGCCAGGCAGGCAGCAGTGGTGAGCTGTGGGTGGGAATAGCGTCCTGGGGAGCTGCAGACTCTCACCAGCAGGGGAAGGAATGCACACAGCAGGTTCTCCTCTAAAACAGGCAGAGTGAGGAGGGCCAGGAGAAGATGTTTAATACATGGAAACATTGTAAAATGTGGTGAAGAGCAGATTTTAAATGCAGCTCAACGTGGGGCAGAAAAACACAAGACAAGAGGTTGTCATTACCAGCCAGTAATTCTGTCTCGCAGATCTTCCTGATGAGTTCGGCCTCTGTATCTTCAGCTGAGGCACCAATCAACCCCAGCTCCTCCTCCATAGCACTTTCATTAGCCGCTTGCTGTTGGAAACATAAAAGCGTCACAAAAACTGCAACTTCTCTCCCTAACACATTCCTAGAAAACATAAAGGGAGCGTTCTGACTTTTAGCACTCTCTAACGGCACAGTCAGACAGGATTTCATTTCTTATTCATTTCCGTGTGGAATGAGGGGAAACACATTTACTTCACTTTGAGAATTGACCTGCCTCTTTTGCTTCATGCAGAGTTCAATCTGATTGAGCTTTAAAACGCCAAACGTCACGGCTCGCCAGTGTCACGACAGTTTATTTCAGGAAATATTGTTTGTTGATCTCCTTGTGTTACAACTGCAGCAAAATAATACAGAGAAGAAAACCAGCAGAGAAGAAAGGATGTGGTTTGACATTGACAGTAAAATGTTTGACCACCTGCTAGTTTTCTGCTTTTCACTATGCCACAGAAGTAAATTTCACCTGGTGGATTTCAGTCTGACTGCAGCTTTAAAGTGAGAGAGTTTAAATGAATATTTAGAGAAAATCTTTTGAATTTAAAACACTGCTGATGGACATTAAAAGGTAGCTTTGCACCAGTTAAAGCTTTTACAGGAGAAAAACAAAGATAATTACTCATGTGGCATTTTCCATGGACAACTAAAAACCTCTCATCCTGGCGGGGTATACCATGAGGCAGTGACTGATTCCAATCTACAAATTTTGTTTTATGCCACTCTTTGTCTCTCTGCTTATCTAAGAGAAACATGTGAAAAAATAAATAACAAAACTGAAAAACTTTTAATGCTAATTAAGGAGACATTTATCATCTTGTTCCCTGATGGGTTGAACAATTATGAGCCATCACTCATCTGCCCATGTCACTAAATTAAAAACTTGTCTAGTCATCCTGCGGAGACTGATGATTTGACACACAGGAGGTTGTTTTGGCTTCACTGTAACATTAAAGTGCCTGTAGAAGTACTTTTTCAAACAGGAAAAATTTGAGCCTGGCAAGTGGAGACGCCTCCCTACAGTCCCAACAGTATTATAATATTTTCATCACTGATTATTTTCTTGACTAGCTGATTAATTATTTATTCTATAAAATAGTAAAGCAACCATGATGACATATTTAAATTGCGGAGAAGCTAGAACTACTGGATGTTTTGCATTTCTGTGAGAAAAACGACTCAAGTGGTGAATCGATGTCATAATAGTTGATTTTCTGTCAATTGACTAATCAAATAATCGACTAATAAAACTCACTCTAAGCTCTGCACTGAATGTCATTTCTCAGATGATAGTCTAACTGTGTAAAGGCATTAACATACTTAAGCTTTGTTTACAAACCAAACATTTTGTGTAGAAGCCAGAAGTCAACAAGTGTTACCGGAAGAGTGCCACAGAGCAAACATGGGTACACACAGTATGCTATACACCTCCTCAGTGCTGAAGAACTGTATTTAATTGTAAACTCATATCTAAGGACATATTTATCATCATACTACTATCCGTGTAAAGACAGAAGTCAAGAATTTAGGCCAAATGTATTCTAATGAAACAAAAGGTTAAAAATCTAAAAAAAAAAAAAAAAGATTCTGTTGGCAAAATATTATTCACTCAAATGTAGATTTTTAGCTTCTCATGCAGCTTTTTTGAACACTTTGGCCGGCTTTTTAAAATCTTGAGACATTTTAATAGTAAACATTAACACATTACTCCTTTCTTTTATTTGCTTTAAGCAGGATTTGTGCTCATGTTCTCAGTTGTATTGTAATGAAGTACTGTCATGTTCTGCAGACGCTGGTTTGAACCAAAAAAACCCTTTGATGTTGTGCGTCTTGAAAAGTGGGCACGTAGTCTCAATTGGGAGGTGCACGCCTAGAGGCCATGCTTAATACAAGAGGCACGAGGACATCAGCTCTAGCTTTAATTAATATACTACTTTCCATTTCAAGGGTATTGCACTGTATTGTTTTATCCACCTGTACAGGTGTAATATATACAGGTCTGAGCAGCCTCATTACCTTGGCTTTGCTGGATGGGCCCTTTTCCTTCTCCTCCCTCTCCTCTGTCTCTCCTCTCCTCCTCCGCAGCTCAGTGCTCACACTGCGCTCAAGGTGAGACACCTGCCAGAAAGCCACGCAGCCACACAGAGCCAACAGCTGGGCCAGACACACACAGTTCACTGCAGGAGAGAGACGCACATGTGTGTGGTTAAAAGAAAATATGGAGCACTGCGACAGGTTACACTGTGTCCATGCTGACGGAGGCAATGACACTCACCTTGTTCACCTTGCTCGCCGGACTCTTGAGATCCATCCTGCATTTGGCCAGCGTCCTTGTTGATTTCGCCACCTTCTGCAATCTGATCCAGTAAGAGACGAGCGCTGCGTTGGAGCAGCCGGGAGCACAGCTGGTCAGGGGATTCAGCCAGGAAGTAGATGAGACGGACAGCCTGTTCCATGAAGCTCTGCCAGTACGGGTCCTCCATCACCACACCTGGAGCAAGAACCAACAGATGCAGTGAGAGTAAGAAACCGAGAGTGGTGATGGCTAAGACAAGTAATCCTCAACAAAAGGGAACATTTGTCTGTATTTACCTTCAGCGACGGCCTGTGTGAGGCAGGTGAAGAGCTGATGGTCCTGGGGCAGTCTGAATGGAGCGCCTTTTGATTGCTGGGGGAAACAGTACAGTGCATGATGTTAACATCGTGTTGAGTTGTGTTCTAAATAATAGCAGTCTGTTTATAAAAGTGAGTAAAGCCCAAAATCCTTATAATATGTTTATTTCCATACACGCAAGATTGTTCTTTTTGGGTCTAAGGACAGCAGACAGTTTGTCAGACGACCCCCAAACACTGAATTCAAACCACAGTACACTGAAGACCGTGAAAGTCAGTTTGAATACATCAAAATACTTGAAGAGGTCATGTTGCCTTATGCTGTCGAGCATATCTCAGAAAGGGTGTTACAGGCAAAGGACAACGACCCCATAACATTTTCAATTCATTTCAGTGACAGTGGTTGTGCGTTTCCGCGACGGCAGCGCAGGGGTTGCCGAAAATACAGTGGCCAGCCCGGCAATCCCCGAGACCTTGAGCCAAGATTCAACTTTTGGGGTGACATCAAAATGTCACGCTTCTGACGCCAAATCAAGAAAGTCAGATCGGTCAAACCTCCACAGGCAGCCTGAAATGTCCCCGAAGCAGAGACTATCCAGGTGGATTCACGGACTAAACTCTGATAATCTACCTGTGTGTGTGTTCTCACTTTGTTTATTTCACTAAATATTCACTCAGTGATTCTCAGGAAGGATTCAATCTTAAAGCATTTCAGTTTATACAGTAAACGTTTGAGTTTGTAAAGAAAAAAAGACTGTAAAGTAATAACACATTTGATACATTTTTCTTCATGTTTTGATTTGGAATAGAACGTGCAGTGTTCCCAATGTGTGTATGGAAATAAAAGCCATTATAAAAAGGACTTTGGGCTTTACTCACTTTTTTTAAACACACTATTTTTTTTTAACACAACTGTATGTTTAGACAAGACACGTGTTCCCCCTGCCTCCACCCTTAAAAATGTGCAACAGTAATAATTCAGACAGCAGAAAAATGCAAACCTAACGTGAGATAACTGATTGGAATGACGAGGTTTAATTTAAATCTCTACTTATAGAAGACTTTTGACCCACTGACTCAATCAACAGGTTGAATTCAATGTGGCCATCTGGTCTTGAAGAAATGCTTCGAGGCAAACCGTGGTTTGTGTGTCCTTACCCTGACGTGGTCGGTGATGCTGCAGATGGTGATAACTGCGTCTCTGGCCAGGAGAAAGTCTTCAGTCACTTTTTCTCCCAGAGCCACGGAGCAAAGAGTGTCCAGATTACTGAGGACCACCTCCCTCTCTGCCCTGTTAGTTCACATACATACAAAATACACATTTCACAAAGGGTGCACAAAGTTTACATTTTAATATTCTCCAAATGATCATGTGATTATGCAAAGTAAAGTAATAACATCTCTGCCCTGCATCACCTCAACTGCTGTGAGCTGGCCTTGCCAGTGCTAGCCTGCTGCCCAGATAATGCGTGTAGGAGGATGGGTTAGGAGAAGCACATAAGATTTAATAGGTTATGAATGCTGCCGGCTGGATGAAGAGAGGCAGCAGTGTGGGTGGACTGCAGATAGTCTCTCTTTACTCGCTCACTCACTCTTCCCTACAGCAGTGGCAGTCTTTGAGGTAGATTGAGGGGGAACACTAAAAAATATATATATTCAGCGAAATGCACTGGCAAGGTGCCTAGTTATATGGTCGTGACTTCGATTACAATGAAGAGGAGCCGAGGCTCAGCTTGTATTCTGACTAATGAGAGGATTTGCTGAATGTCAAGTAGCTGGAGGCAGGACCAAAATGCAGAAGGAAGTGCCTTTATGCAGCGAGGAATGTCACAGATTTCACATAATGTTTTGAAAAACTCTTTAGTCAACCAAACTTTAACACAAAACTGTAACAATGTTTTTTTCTGCCAATAGATGGACAGTGTCCTGTTCATTTTAATAAACAGGGAATGGTTTGTTTGGAGTGCAAAGAGATTCTTGAACCTGAATCCAGTTTACACGTGTATTAAAATGCAGTTTGTGCCTGGACCTGAAAAAGCTCACAATGGTGTTAAGCAGAGTTGCAAATATTATCAGATCATCTAATCATGCCAGTTATTTCATTGAAGATTGATTTCTATTTTAATTTGACGTTTACTTTGGGATTACTGAAACTGGAAACTAGACAGTCAGTAAAGCTGAGCGCATTTAATTTTGTAAGTTTAAGTACAGTAGAAAAGAAAAAACGCGACCATACAACCAAGCAGCAACATCTGTGGCTGTGAAGTGAAGCCAATGAGGAAGTGCCACAAACTGCAGTTCCTCAAACGTCCACTTGAGGCTGGCTACAGAACAAATCAGTCTCTATAAGCCCCCATGTTAAAATGTTCACAGCAGAAATAAAACATGTTTACAGCCTGGTACAAGAAGCAGTTTTGGTTCCCCATTCATGACAACTGTACTGAGTCTGATTAATGATATTAAGGCTTAAAGTTATGCATAATTAACAGCATGGCCGCTTTGATTGATAGGTGGGTGCTGTTACAGATGTTTGAGCACCCAGACATCAATTGGTCTGCTGATGCACCTCTATGCCGATTTTTAGTATAGCCGGGAGGTGACAGAGGCAGGACTGCCAACATGGCGGCAGACAGAGCCACAGATTGAGCTTCAAAGCGGCTCTTCATTCTTTATACTGTCCGTGCATACAACACAGTGGCAGGGATAATGTGACAAATTCCAGGACTTTTTCATTGTTGTTCCAGACTATCCTCGCCACAATAACTCCTACCTAGTGTTACTTTATTGAACCGGTGTACATATCATGGTCCAATTCAGCAGAACTGTCACTTTAAGAAACAATGCATCTTCACACTCATAGCACTTAGTAGAAATTATAATGGGAATATAATCAGATTTTAGATAGTCAGCCACATGTAAATGCAATTTACCATGTTGTGAGAAAGGACTGCTCAGTGTTGCAGAAACACCATGACTCAGTCTGAAATTTGCCACACACACACCTCAGCAGAGCTCCACTTAAATCTGTTCTCACGAGTCAACACACCTCTCCCCCATCCATAGTAAACAAGTCATAAGTACGCGCAGCACCTGCAGGCACTACCGTTATTTACAAAATTGGGAAATAAATACAAGCTTTAGAACGTGATGTCTAATTATCCTACAACTTGCCATATTTGTTTTGGTTGACCTGCCCACCTACCGCACTGCGTAGTGTGTTTAAAAATCAGATCAGATGACAACATAGAATGAGCAAGTGAATCAACGTGGGCTGAGTTGGTACAGACCACACTGATCAAAATAACAGGTGTAAATAGACTACACTGTGACTGAATATGAATTTCCCTGGCTTAAAAACAAAGATGCATGTATGCACTGTGACCACTTACCCAACGACTCATGTTACTCTATAATATAGTCAGAGTAGGTGGGGCTGAGTCACTATGGCCTGTTTTTTAGAGTAGACTAGCAAATTTTACCTAAATTACCAGCCAATCAAAGGCAAGAAAAGTTAAATCCTCTCATTTAGTAAACCTGCATGACCTCTTTTCTTTTCTTCATTGTGGCATGAGAAATTTGTTTCTTAGTAGTTGTTTGTTTCTAGTAGCAAGCTGACAGTGATCTATGTCTTACCGTGCAGCCATGCCCAACAGTAACACTGCAGCTCGTCTGTGTAAGCCAGACGTCTCGCGTTTGCCAGTAAACCTCTCCCACAAGACCTGCACTACGGTGGACTGGAGATTGCTGCTGCTGCCAAAGAACTCCTGCACCTGAAGAGACCGCCAGAAATGTGTTAGGGTGGTTACAACTCCCCCATGTGCTTTTTTACAAGGTAATTTAATTAAAAAACAAACAACACTATATATTTTATGGCTGGTACAAACATCTCCTTATGAGAGTAATAACAGTTACTCACTATTTCCTCAAGACACTGGATTGTTCCCAGAGAAGCATCCACCATCAGCTCAGACAGACTGTCCACAAGAGTCTGGGCTTTCATCCTAATGAAAGATGAAACAGCTACTTTAAGAACACAAAACAAATCTGCCAGAAGTGTTTTTAGGCTTGCTTGCACCACAAAATGGCATGTCAGTACAAAATTTCATGGCACGTTGTTGTTTTACCAATTTTCTAGTTACCAATTTTAATCAGCAAGTCAGGCATCCTAGCATTCCTGTCACCTCAAGACTATCCGTCAAAATTATATTAAAATGAGTGGAAAATTAGCTGAAATTACATTAAATTGGCAATTAAACAAGGATTGCTTTTATATTAGTCATGTACATATGTGTTAAGCACTTTCACAGACCTGACGGTGTCTCCCTGAGGGTTCAGATACAGACGTCTGTAGGCCTGAACCACAGCATCTTTAATGGCAGCGTCGGTTGACCAGACCAGAGGCAACATCTTCCTCACCCCGCTGACGGAGTTGGCTACGCTGAACTCGCATACTGTCACACAAAACTGCACAGCCTCCTGGACCACTAGAACCAAAGACTTCAGTTGTCAAATGTGAAAATATTTAACAGGTTTGAATGGGTGTGCACTCTGGTGAATATTGCCTTCTACCTGAAGTGGTTTTCCAGTAGAGCATGGAGTTAATGACAGAGATCGCTCTTTCCACTTGTAAGGCGAAGGTCTCGGTGTCTCTCAGGTACTGCACCAGCATCTCCTGCTTCTTCAGCTCCCCCTCCTCCCCCTCCTTCTCTGCCTCTTTCTGTGGGGTTGGTGGTAAGTTCTGACTGAGCTCAGAGGTGTCCTCGTCAGAGCCTGAGGGGGGAAAATAAAACAAATAAATCAGGGAGTGTAAAGTAAGTTGGGATTAAAAAGCAATCATAAAGTAATTCAGCCAATAAAACGTTTTTCCACTGCAGCTCGATTACTCAACACTTCCTGCAGCTGCTGTGTGGTAATTAAGTTAAATCTGTTCTCTTTACTGTGAGGCTTTTAGTGTGCAAAGAAGTCGCAGAAGTGTTACATTTACATTAAGAGCATACTAAAAAGGTATAAGGAAATTCTGATTGCCTTCGCACCCTTTGCTGTCTGCCAATATTACAGGGCCAGTGTATATTAAATGTATACGAAAATATTACATATATTATGACAAAACAGAGAAATCAATGCTAATCCTGAGGCTAAAATGTCATACTTGATGTTGCATTCAAGTGCTAGAGTAAATAATCAATACTGATTTTTTTTTCTCCCTGGAATCCAAGGGGAGTCTTTTGCGTGCATCTGAAACTACATGTACATGTTTTGTCCTTTTAGGGGACAGACCTGGTCTGCTGGGCTCAAATGAGTTTCTGAATTTGGCCCTCAGATTACCAAAGAGCAACTCATGACCGACTGAAATGTAAAGAGAGCTGGGTGAACTCCTTGCCTCTTACACACAACCACACGCAGACACACACACTGTCAGCTTCATCTCCGTGATTACTCCACTTTAACTTTAATGGAATACTTTCGGGGCGAGCCAATTCACTGTAGGCAGGCCCTTACAGCAGAGCAGGAATGCTCCTCTACTCTACCAAGATTACCTGCCAGTAAAGGCAAGAAGGACCCAGCTCTCATTCAGTAAGCTCGTATTCGCCTTGGTCTCATCACTGGGCAAAATGTGGCTGAGCATGAAGAAAAAAAACCCGTAACTTTTAAGATGACAAACCAAACTGAGATAAAAGTATGTATAAATTCCTCTGAAATATATAATTATATTATATATTCTAACCTGAAACATGAAAATTAAGACTTACAGTAAAGCTGATATTTACAGGTAATTGCTATTCAACTCAATTTGTCATGGTCATTAACTGCCGGATGCCATAACAGAGCCTAAAAATAAAAACAGGGCTTCTCACACGTCCCATTCCGTGTTCATCAATGGATGTGAACTTTTATGTAATGACTTTTTATAACGTGTATCTGACATAACTGTAAATCTGCAGCATAGTGTTGGTGGAGGTTGTGTCATACTCAGTCATCCGGTGTTATGAAATATATTCTAAATCATACGACTGATTTGAGAAGTGTAGTGCTCTGTGCTCTAAAATATATCCTCTACTTTCACTGCAAATTTTACAGACTAGTCACTTTTAATAAATTAACACTGAATGACATTGATTTCACATCATCTTCCAGTCAAGAGGAAATACAAAGAACTGATTGTTAAGTGTGTTCAATCTGGTTTCCATTAAGACTCACATCAGAGAGCACTTTTAAAGAGTATCTCAGATGACCTGAGCGTGGGCTTTACCTTTGAAAATCAGAGCCAGGGTGTACATTAAAGTCTCAGGGGTGAGAGTGGACAGAGAAGCAAACATCTCAGATTCAGGGAAGCATGTGTGGGCTCTTATGCAAAGACGCACAGCGTTCCTGTAGAGGAGGAAGACAAAAAGAAATTCCATCTTTCAAATGGTTGGCTAATTGACAGTGTGGGACAAAGAAATCTCTCAGGTAGTGACAATTCAGTCACATTTTACCCAGGCCAACACTTGGTGATTAGCATCACCTGTACTTGTTGACACGGAGGTACTGAGCAATCTTCACTGCAGTTGCTCTGTCGTTCTCTTCCTCCTTGTCTTCCTCCACATCCCTGTCGCCGTCCTCCTCCTCCTCCTGCTGCTGCTGCTCCTTCTCCGTTTCACTTGTGGGCTCCAGCTCTGTCCTGACAGTGACGAGCAGCTCAGGCTCCATGGCGGCCCACAGCTCAGATGCTTTAATCACCGCCACTGCCAGGAGGGAGAGGGAAAGGGAAAGGAGGGAAGAAAAAAAAAAGAAATCTGATGAGGATGACTCAGGTTAGAGCTACAAAGACAATTTCAGAGGAACAACTGACGAAAAAGGCTGAAAAATTAATTCAATTAATGGCAGGACATTATGGTAAGACAACTGCTCATGTGTATATATCATTTTAGTGTTTTGCTCTAAAGTGCCACCATTTTGTTTGTTTTCCTGCTGTGCCACAGTATTTGTTCTTAGATACACAACGGTGTTTTCACTGAAGCAAAGAAAGAACTGACAGTGGCTGAAATTACACACTGATTTAATATTCATTTACTAATTATGACTCTGCCTACCCACTTTGAAATATATATAACTTAAAAACAGAGACTAATGCTGAAATGTCATAATTAATGCTGAATTTAAGTGCTCTTGCAAATAATCAATTACAATACTGAGTTATCAAATTATTCTCCCTGGATTCCAATCAAGGGAGTTTTTTTGCGTGCATCTGAAACAACAGGACTTTTGGTATTACTTTTAACTTCAAACTCCTGATGAAGAACATACATATTTAGCACAGTACAGACTTGTTAAATCAACTGATTTACTGATTTAGTTCCTTGATCAACAAAATACACATTGGGAGCAGTGCAGACTCCAATCAAGTGACGTCTTACCGCCTGTCCTTTTGTTTGTTTGACTTGACCCCTCCTGTCCTTTGTTACCTACCTTACAGTACTTTCCCTTATCTTTTGTTCTTTACATATTTACATAGTTTTACTGTTTAAAGGTGTTCCATTTAATCTGACCTGGTTCAATTCACTGGATCAGATGCACTCTCTTTTTGCATGCTTCTATAACAGCAAACCTCTGAACTAGGCTTGAATATTTTCTTCGACACTCCAGGCAATAAATAAAAATCTAAGGTGAAGGTTGCATGTGAATTTTGAAACATCTTTTCCCTTTTAGGGGACAGACCTGGTCTGCTGGGCTCAAATTAAATGAGTTTCTGAATTTGGCCCTCAGATTACCAAAGAGCAACTCATGACTGACTGAAATGTAAAGAGAGCTGGGTGAACTCCTTGCCTCTTACACACAACCACACACACACACACACTGTCAGCTTCATCTCCGCGATCACTCCACTTTAACTTTAATGGAATACTTTCGGGGCGAGCCAATTCACTGTAGGCAGGCCCTTACAGCAGAGCAGGAATGCTCCTCTACTCTACCAAGATTACCTGCCAGTAAAGGCAAGAAGGACCCAGTTCTCATTCAGTCAGCTCGTATTCGCCTTGGTCTCATCACTGGGCAAAATGTGGCTGAGCATGGAAAAAAAATATTTTTGAAAGATGGCCGTGTTCGTCATTACCTGGTGCTTTACCCTCCAGTTTCTCTTTCATCTCTCTGAGTTTAGCGGTCTCTTTCTCCAGCGGTTTCTTCAGATCTGCACTGCTCAGCTGAAAGAAAGAACATATTCCAGTGAAACTGAAAGCTGAAAACATCCGAGATTCTTGGTCTAAACCATGTTCCTTTAAGTTACCTTGCAGCTATAGGGGTTGTGTGCGATGAAGGCTGCCAACAGCTGAATGGCGCTCTTCACAGCATTTATAGATTTGTCCATCAGGCGCCCCACGGCAAGCTCCATCACCTCACTGTACTTACACAGTGGCAGTGCCTAACCACATAGAGACAGTTTTTAGTACCAAGTGAGACTTTAATAACATGCATTTATAGATAAACTAAATGAAAACATACTTTGCTGTTGACGATGCGTGTGTAAACCTGCAACACACGTGCTCTGACGTGGGAGTGTGTGTCATGCAGATGTTCTTGCAGTGTGTCAAAGAAGCGGTCTCGGTCAGCTTTACCAGACTCGTCCAGCCCATCACCACACAGCACCCGCACGAGGATCTCTCCCAGCACCTCGCACACAGCAACGCGCATTGTGTGGCTCTGGAAAAAAAGTGGGAAATAGAGAATAAGTCAGCCTCTAATCTAATCTAGTGTCAGCTGAGTCCCTTGAGTATAAACACATTATCTTGTGTGCAGATGAGTTTCTGAATCGGCCCTCAGATTACCAAAGAAGCAACTCATTACTAACTGAACAGCAAAGAGAGTTGGGTGAACTCCTTGCCTCTTACACGCACACACAAACAAACACACAGAAACAAGCACACACTGTCAGCTTTATCCCACCAATTACTCTGCTGTGACTGTAGAAGAATAATTTGGGTTCAGCCAAGTCACTGTAGGCAAGCCCTTACAGCAGAACAGGAATCCTCCCCTGCACTGCCAAGATTACCTGCCAGTAAAGGCAAGAAGAACCCAACTCTCGTTCAGTCAGCTCGTATTCGCCTTGGTCTCATCATTGGGCAAAATGTGCACTGAACAGGAAGAAAACTAAACTTAAGCTGTGTGTGGAAGGGACATTTCACGAAGAATCGAACAGGCTGTCCTCCAGTTCATGTGTTAAGACACTAATCAAGCCTTATGTGAGCAGTGATGCACAGTAGAAGAGCAAAACCTTCAGGACAAAGTGACAACCTGAACCACAGAACTTCTTGACCAAATAGCAGAGCACTGATACTTTTTGCTCTTTATGTTCTGTTTTGAGAGTTGCTTCATAGTAAACTTGCACCTTGCACAAAATTTTATTGGATGCTGTGAAGCCTCTGTCTTGTGTCAAAATATTGAAGCAACTGCTTTTTCTAGTTCTCTTTTGTGTCGTTTTTTTTAAATAAGTGTTGACATTACTGCACAAGCCAATCACAACCCAGGATAATGACAGGACCTTAACGGCAGTAAATGAAATTTATGAACCTAACAGCTCAGTGCTCCCCAGACTGGCAAACTAGATAAACCTCTACACAGAAGGTCCAGATGGGCACAAAGAGCAGTGATTTGTGGGAAATGGAAATTGCCCAAAGCAATCAAATAGTGAGTTCAGTCTCATGGGGACTTCTTTCGTTGCAGGAGAAGCCCTATTGCTCACCCACAACAGCCTACATAGTGGTACTTCATTAATACTAAGGTTTATCCCTAAAAATTGTCACATACATTTTATCCCAGCACAATAGTGCAGCAAGCTTATTTTAATATGATACTAGGAGCTGTAAATTAAGCATTTAATGTGAACAGGATGAACAAATGTGCAGTACCTCTCCTTCCAGGTGTGTTATGAGCACACTGATGTTGGGGATCATCAATTCAGGCACCAATGTGCCGAGTTCGGATAGGAAGGAAGCAAAAGCTTTGACCCCTGACCCCTCTCTAGCGAGCTCCTCGCTTGACTTCTGACCAATCTCCCTGAAGAAGAAGGATAAAAACAACAAGACATGAACTTTTATTCAAACATGGTAATTCACAGGGAAATAATCAGATTCCTATAAAGAGAATTAGAAAGAGGACTGCTTGTTGGAAAGATAGATACAAATCATGGGTACTGACCTTATAACTTCTCCTATAATACCCCTGACTCCATATTCTGTGCTCCACACAGACACTGCCTGGGCAAACACAGATGACAACTGCTCGAAGTGTTGCAGCAGCTGGATCACCTTTACACTTGCACCTGTAAGAGTTTGGTGAGAGTATAAACTTAGATCAAAGTGTTAATAATAATAATAATAATAATAAGAATAACAGGTCCTTTAATGGTGCTTTTTGCACTTTATACATGACGGTTTCGATCACAGGTTCAGAATGTGACTGAGAAACTAACCCAGGAGGTGATTGTACTTCTTGATTAGTACGCCCAGCAGGTGGATTATACCGTCTCTGGTGGGTTTACTCTTGACGTGGCTGATGGTTGGGTTCTCAAGTAGTTTGTAGCAGCAGCAGGTCACACAGCTAAGAGAAGAAAGGGGCAGAACAAATAATTAAAGGTTTGTCCATGTTGAGCATATCCTTTCTGATGACTACAATGGAAACACTAAATGAAGCAACTTGGCACAGTTCCAAGATCATCTTATTAGGTTTGATGTGACATTAGTGGGAAAGCAAAGATCAGGCTCTCATTGACGCCAAAATGTTATCATTGCTGGGCAGAGATCCGGAAAAGAACGTGGGAAATTACACCAACTAACTCAATTAAGACAGCTAAGCATGATACTGTACTCTTTCCCGGAGCTCCTCAATCAGCAGAGTACCTGATAAACTCTTCCTCCACCAGGGAGAGATTCCAGAGGGAACGGATATCCAGCTGGAGGAGCTGGATGAGGGCCTGGAGCACCCTCTCTCTCTCAGAGTCCCACTGCAGCAGTCCTTCTCCACCAGCTTTACCTTTTTTACCACCCTGTGCAAGATAAACAAAAGCTGATCAACTCTGTCAGTTGAGCTTTATAGATACTGAACTCAAAGTACTTTAAATAAACATACAATCCGTGCCCTCAGATTACCAAAGAGTAGTTCATACCCACCAAACCAAGTATATTGAGACTACAGCCTCTTGCCAGCTGATACATATACATTCATACAACACAAACAAACAGCCGCACATTGTATGACATCTTCTACCCGTCCCATCCCATTGCTCTTGGGGGGGACAAAGGTTGTAGAAGGTGACAAGTTAACTGTGGATGGGCCCTTACAGCAGTGCAATAAAACTCCACCACACTACCAAGACTACCCACCTAACAGCAGGCTAGAGACGGTAACCTCTTGGTTGGACTGGATCATAAAACTTGCCATGATCTCATCAGTGGGCTTTTTTTCAAGTTAAACACAAAACAATCCATCATGGCTATTAATAAAGTATTTCTTAGCTCTCTTTGTTATAACCATACCTTCCCAGGTGCTGTGATAATACTCTGTCTACAGGAGACACTCTCAAGGGTCTCTGTGAGTTTGCAGAGCAGGTATACACTCATTTTAACTGCATTGAGCTTCTCTTTGCGTTCTGCAGCTGAGATGGAGGTGGAGACAAGAAGCGCCGGCAGGGAAGCAGCCAGGCCACTAACCACTGAAAGGGAAAAGTACAAACATGTGATCATCCCAGCATATCAAGACTGTAATTGAATAGAAATAGAAACAGAAAAAAGTTCTAACCTTGTATTAATAATTCCAGAGTATCCTCTTTCACACCAAGCTCCACTGAGTTGCAGTGCCTTAAAAAGTAAACACAGTAGCTTTGTACCCATACAGTTCTCAATACCAGTGCCTACAGCAAGCTATACATGATCAGTACATACTGTAGCACGCTGTAGCCTGTGTCAAAGTGCTCCAACACACACAAAGGGCCCTTGCTTCGCAATGCTGCCTTGAATTCTGTGTGAAAGAGAGACAACATTCACAGTTTAGGCACAGTTACACAAGCCAAAATAAAAATGTCAAAGCTCAAGGACTTGTTCAAGTTTACTACTTACTACTGAGATGGGATGGCAGCTGTTTTGGGGGCACCACATCCTGAACGACGTACTGGTTGATCCCTCCGGTCTTCACCAGGTCACCCACACACACGGGCACAAAAAAGTCCCACGACATCCCTGCTACAAGAAACATAAGCTTACATTTACTGGAAACATTATCTAAAACTAGCTACTTAGTTACTTAGCATCGCAAAGACTATCAGGGGCTAACCTAGCTACAATGTAACGTTGTCTTTGATCATATCAACAACTATTTATATTTTGGTACGCCCTAGCTAACGCTAGCTGCGGAGCTAAAGTGTTCAACTTAAATAAAAAGACATTAAAGACTACTAAAGGTAGGTAGGTAACTGTATTAACCAAACAGTGCAGCCTTGTTGTTGTGAGTAAAGACAAACAACTAGCTACTGCTGGTAACGTTAGCCGGCGAGCTAACTAGCTGCGTAGCTTAACTTATTGGCTGTAACGTTACAATTTAACAGAAACAACTGAAGTTAAACTCGTGTGTTCACCAACGTAGAAACAAAGCACTCACCTGTAGCGCTTGCAGTCCCGCTAGCCACACTTTTAACCTCTGAAGACGGAGATGTAGTCCGCTCTGCCCTCCGTCTGTGAGCGGTTTGAATCCTCAGACTTTCAAATTTGTTTGTACATCGCGCCAAAGCGGCGAAACTCTGACGTCACACGCATGCGCAGTCGATACCAGGTAGTTTCACGCAACACTGACACCTACTGGAGGACAACTAACACTGCAGCACTGTTGGAGCTGCCCAGGCAAGTTAGAGAGTAAAAAACACAGAGACAAAGGCAAGTTTTTTTTTTGAGGTAGTAGCTGTATTCAAATGATTGACAACACAAGCACCCCCTCGCCCCTGTACCAATGTTTCAGCTACAGAAATGACAATACTTTTTTTCACGAAATGTCTTACTTTCTATACAGCACTCAATCAAATGTTTAAAATGAAATGATGTCTCACTACCACAGATGACCGATACTGTCAAGGATGCAGCATTTGTCTTCATATTCTTTTTGCTCTCATTATACGTAAAAACATAAAACTAGTGTTCCCAGGCTAAGCACAAGAAACTAACTATACAAACAAAGCAAAAGATTCATCCATGGCCAAACTGTTTTCAGAGAAAATACCTAAATTTTGCAGTTTTACATGTGAATACAGTATAAAGTGTTGTGACAAGTTGGAACTGTTTAACCATATAGGGGCAGTTGTAGTGTTTATTATTCACTCATAAAACAAAATGTAAAAAAAAGATGTCACAATAAAAGCACCAAAGGTAACTAAAAAACAAAACAAACAAAAACATTGTTAACCGTTTAAAAAAAAAGAAAACTCAATATTTAAATACTTTTGTAACCACTTGGCTCCTTCACACACACACTGCATCAGACCAAGGCAAATTACGTAAACCAAAAGAAAAAGCACCAAATGTTAAGGAAGATGAGAAACAGAAAAAAAAATCTAGTAACTAATGAAGAAATATTCTTCTCATTTTCTGTCTGATCAGAGTCCACGTTTTGTTCCAGGGACAACCAGGTGATTTTATTTTCTCTTTCTGTCTTGAGAGCATCGTGGACAGTACCTGTAGACAGTGAAAACATTTAAGTGACTGACGTGAATGAGTAACAATTCAAAATTTTATTGCACACATTGAAAATAGAAAAGCACATTACAGCCTCCATTTCGTTTAGTTTCTTACCATTTGCCTCTCGGTTTGGTTGTCAGGCCCACGCATGCAAAATGGAACCACTCAATGGAGCACTGGAGCAGAGACAGAAAATGATAATGTGCTGTTAAGTGTTCCTGCAAATGGAGCACTTAGTCCAGACAAAACTATTCAACACACAAGATCAAAAACAAAATCAGTCTTTTCAAGGAGAGACATCACATACAATACGAGTAGTGTGTGGTATCTGCTAATTAATCACTCGCTCTGTCATCTGTGACCTTATCCACGGAGGAAGAGACTGCGGGACTCCTAAACGGCATTATGTGTGGTTAGCATCTGAGAAATAGATGTAAGGTAGAGGGTGTACATGTACTCTATGTACAACAACCGATTATTGATATATAACATCATTAGAACTTATATTTTTCATCATTATTCCAGGCCCGTGCCATAAAAGCACATTATTGTTGATATCTGACTGGTATTTGATGGGAATGTAATTTATATAAATACACACATAAACTCATGTTATTTGGCTGGGCCTTTCACATTAAAGGTCCCATGTAATTAATAAATACATTTCCTGTGTTCTTTTGTATTTTTAGATGTATTGTTTTTTGTTGTTTTTTTTACACACAAAATGTCATAAAAAGACATTTTAGCACACATTTCTTCAACATGTCATGATTATGCTGATGGATCTTGCCCTTGGGAATGTTTATAAATTTCAATTCAATAAAAGATTATATGATTAAAGATTATATGATTTAAGGCAATGCAACTGACCAGCAATAGGAAAAACAAATACAGAATCCACAAAACTAGATAGAAAAATCATAAATGCGCTATAGTTTGCACAAATGCCAATATAGTTATAACAATCACTATTAGAGCTCAAAAGATTTGTCGATTAATTGATTAGCTGTCAACTTTAATTAATCTGCAACTATTTTAATAGTTGATTAATCAGTTTGAGTCAGGTTTTTTTTTTACATTTCAGCTTCTCAAATGTGAATATCTTCTGGTTTCTTTAGTCCTCCATGTGAGTAAGCGGAATGTCTTTGTTGTGGACAAAAGAAGACATTTGAGGACGTCACCTGGGGTTTTGGGAAACAGTTTTTCACCATTTTCTGAGATTTTATGGACCAAACAACTAATCTATTATCAACAGCTATCTCCTCTAACAGAGGCCCAAATTGACAAGGATAAAACAGTTTCACCTTCATCCTTCTCCACCTCAAGTGCAACTGGTGTAAAACATAATTTATCCACAAATATTACTTTAATTAATGAATTAATCCTTTTTGTGACTTTCCTAACATCACTTTATGTGACCCTTGACTGAGGCTGAAATAGAGCCATAAAACAAAACTCACATCAGTGTTGTCACAGCCGATCATCTCGCCGTAAGACACCTGATGGCACAGACAGTAGGTGGGTTCGTTGGGGTCCACTGGCATGTCCAGCACATCAGATGGGTGCACATTCCCAAAGTTGGTGGTAGGGCTGTTGAATTCCCCTCTGATGATGAGAGAAACGTATTGTAGTGAGAATGTATGATCATAAAATAAACTGATTAAGCACAAAAAGTGTTTTAAACTCTTGGTCACAACAAGCTGGAAAGTAGATAAACAACATACGGCTGAAGGAGTTTGACTTTCTTCTGTGCACTCTTGGGACTGCCATCTTCGTCTGAACTTTTCACTTTAGACCTCGTCTTAGCCGTCTTCTTTTCCTTCTGTCTGGAGTCAGCTGAAAAAAAACACAACCACTTTAATATTCCACAAAGGCTCTGGTACAAAAACCAAAACCTTTTGAGCAAACATAACGGACACACACACACACACACACACACACACACACACACACCTTTCTTCCCCTTACTGGAGGTGGAATCATAGTCAGTGCTCTCGATCTGTTTTTCCTTCAAGTCAGCCTCGAACCGAGCCAAGTCTGTATCAAGACGTCTGATGTGTTTGTCGACCTGCAAACAACATTACTTCAGCGACTGATTGTGGTGCATATTTCATATACATTCAGCACAATGGATGTATAAATTATTTTTCCATACAGATGTGTGTGAAACATTCTATTTATTTCTAAGATACTAACCATCTCATAGGTCTGCATGGCCAGTTGGACCTTGTCATCTCCAAACTCCTTGCATTTACTGTAAGACTGCTGAATCTGCCTCAATATGGACAGCTTTTGCTCAGAGGAAAGAGTCCTGGCGTTGGCTGTGTACTCTTTAGCCAGAGAGTCTATCTGTCCTTTAAGATCTAAAACACAGACAAAAACTTGAACATTTTATTTACGCCTATAAAACAGCACATGTTGAGCAATACAGGAAACGGCTCTTGGCTAAAATATTTTGTGAATTTAATCACTCACAGCTTACACAGGGCTGTTCTTGAGAAATGTGTTCAAACTGTTAGGGAGTATGATTGAACTAGTATTCTGCTGTAGGTCAGTGATTCCTAAACACTTTGGTTTGTGACCACTGAAGTCAAATCTGACTGTGACTCCTCATCATAGGTTTTTGACTTAACTGTGGACATAGTTGTGAGCAGTTCAATCAGGCGATGATTACACAGTCCTGGATTGTTTAATCTGAAAGATTTTTAGTGGCCTGAAGAAGGGCAAAACATAATCTAATCTTTAATCACGTTGTGGCCCCTCTGACTTCCCTTAGGATCCATTTCAGGGTGGGAACCACTGCATAAACCATGCTGCTTAAAATGACCAGTGTGTAGGATTTAGTGGCATCTTGCAGTGTAGTGGATTGCAACCCCCTATATTCGCCCTTCCATTACAAGCATAAAGGAGAACAACAATGGCTGTGAAAGGGTACATTCAGACAGGATCCGGCACTGAAACGAAAACGCAGGTTTTTCCATTCATTTGAGTCGGGTACTGTGTTTTGGCTGCAGCGTTGCAGGACGCAAGGGTATCCGCCAAAAAAAGTGACCTGCCACGGAGAAATTGAGCCGGATCCAACTGGAAAAACGTAGCCCGACGTCACGCTGCAGCCGCCAATCGGTTGATCAGACTGGTCAAATCCCTGAAATGTCTCTGAAACTGAGACTATCCAGGTGGATTTATGGACTAAACTCTAATACTCTGCCTGTTGTGTTCTGGCTTTGTTTATTTCATGACCGCAGCTTCTAAATCTGTGTCTGGCTCGCAATTTACGCTGCAAAACAGTGACACGAAGAAGTTTGTGCCTGATGGTTTGAGAGAGAAAGAGAGAGGGGGAGAGAGCAAGTAATGGTTGAGCGACACAGACAGTGAATGAGAGTGAGGGAGCGCCCGCATTGAGAGTCGGTTAATCAGTAAAATAAAAAGTTAGTTCCTGATTGCTTCACAGCGGTCATGTTCAGCACAAACAGACACACCCCCAGCAACCCCCATCACCTCGCAGTGCCTGATCCTGTCTGAATGTACCCAAAAAGTTCCTATCTAGAGCCAGTGTTTAGTTTGTCCATTCTGGGCTACTGTAGAAACACTCTGTGGAAGAGGACCTCATTGTAATCTAACAAAAACATAACAAATCTTATTATAAAACAAAAACATAGTTAAGCATATTATATTCTGTAAACAGAGCCTTAAATCCTACACACTGGACCTTTAACACGCCTCTTTTACTTAATGTTGTGTAGACGACACACAGTGCATTGTTCTCACCCTCTGTGCGTTGATCTAGATCCCTCATCAAATTGAAGTTTCTCTGCAACTCGAAGGGCAAGTTTTCTATGCCTGGTGTGGTGAAGAAAGAAACAATAAACAGTTAAATCACACTTTCAGTGAGATCAACATGAAACAGGATAGCTAGCTTTAATCATTCGCGCCGGATGATGCTACGGCGGTTATTGGTGATACTAGCATGCACACGTATTGTCTTGAACAAAGGGCACAAATACAAACGACCGTGTTTGTTAAATACATTTAAACATTTAGGTTGTAATGTCCGGCTTAAACAGTGTACGTGTGTTGTACGATCTCAAACAGCATCCTTTCTACGCTACGATGGGGAAGCGACGTCCCAGCAAATAGACCGAGCCTAAACCCGCCGACCGTTGGGGAAACGTTAAAGGAGTCTGTTCCGCACGCGGGTTAGCCACCAGCTAATTCACACAACGGAAAACAAAGAACAACACCAGATAAGTATGTATAAATATTTTCCACCACGTTAAAGACACATTAAACAGCTTACTGTCCAAATAATGCTCCAAATACATCCCCGCCGCCATCTTAGAAAATGTAAACAACACAGCTTCCGGTCCGAAATGGACCAATCTGATTGGTTGTTTCCATCCTGGACTACTTTCCAGCACAAACCAACTGACAGTGTGAAGAAGACCCAAACTGATATTTGTTTTTATAAGTAAAACAGACGCATTAAACATGCATTAAAATTAACATATAACACAGTAAACACACAATAAAATTAACCTATAAGATAAATCTGGATTTAAATTAAACCTGCGCAGAGAAATTAAACCTGTGCTAAGATCTTTACAAATAGAAAACTATATAAAATAAAAAATAGAACTACAAATAGAGATAAAAAAAAAAAAGTATAATTAAATTAGGCTGTTGGCAATGAATCAAGGTCACAGCATATAGCAGAGTTAACTCTATTAAACACCTCCTATGACACTGTGGTGGCATCTGCTACAACATGTATACTATGCAGTTGTCCACCGGGGAGGGGAAAGCAGGACGAGAGACAGGAAAAGACTCAACAAACTGGTCAAGAGGGCCAGCTTTGTCCTGGGCTGCCCCCTAGACTCCATAGAGGAAGTAGGGGAGAGGAGGATGTTAGCAAAGCTGACAACCATCATGAACAACTCCTCTCACCTCCTGCATGAGACTGTGGAGGCCTTAAACAGCTCCTTCAGCAACAGACTGCTACTCCCACCATGTAAGAAGGAGCACTACCACAGGCCTTCATTCCAACAGCTGTCAGACTCTTTAGCGTGACTTTTTTCCTACATTTTTCTCTATCTTATTTTATAATTACATTCTGACTAGTCAAAATCTGTGTCTAAGATTCATAGAGGTCTGGGTAGGTCCAGCTCTACCCATCAAATAACCAGATGTTCTATGTCATCAAACTTTTCACACTGTGTACCACCTCAGGAAATATTCAGCTCTCTACTCAGCTAGAGAGTTCACACAGGATTCAGGTTTATACGTAATTATTTACTGTTGACTGTTGTTAAATCCTGAACAGAACTAGTTCAGGAACCAGAGATAATTTGGTTAAAAATGGGTACTCCTGATTCCCACTTCTGTTCCAAATAGTCCCTGTGTTACGTGAGTAAACGTGACTATGTATTGAAATAAAATATTACAGGAAATGCAAAACTTATTTTAAATTACATTCCTGCAATCTCATTTTGTCACTCAAATGTAGTATTTTGATAGTATAATGTACCATTACAGCAGTGTTTCTCAATTCCGGTCCTCAGGGAACACTGCCCTGCATGTTTTAGATGTTTCCTGCGCCAACACACCTGATTCAAATGAGTGGCTCGTTATCAGGCCACTGCAGAGCTTGATGACGAGCTGATCATTTGAATCAGGTGTGGTGGAGGAGGAAACATCTAAAACATGCAGGGCAGTGTTCCCTGAGGACCGGAATTGAGAAACACTGCATTACAGGAAGGTTGCGTACTACGAGTGGTACATGTACCATAGTTTAAGAACCAGATGTTCTATGTGATGGTAAAACAAGTGAAACGTCCCACTGATGAATGATGAATCAAACAAGTGCTGAGAAAAATATCTTAAAAGATTTATTATGTTTCACAGATTTATGGAAGTCGTTCCACTCTGCAATTAAATCAACAGACAAACATAATGAATTCTCTGTAATACAAATAAAAAAAGAAGGACCCAAGTGAAAGCATTGTTGACCAGTCCAGTTGTACATGAGTATTATCATCATATCTGACTGACACATACAGTATCGCTGCTCTGAAATGACAGAGCGCACCAATCTGAATACTCATTAGCTGAAGGGAGCCGGGTCCATAAGAAAGCTCTACAAAGCTCTTACATAATCTAGTACACTTGTTACACTGTACATCACCCATCAGTCAACTTGTTTTTCCAGCATACGCTTCAACTTTTTGAATTTATTCTTCCCGATTCTGTTCTTTGCCTTCATGGGTGATTTTGTCTTTTTGCCCTGTTTTTTCTCAAACCTGCTCCCTTCCTTATTGTCAGCCTTTGATGCTTTAGTTTCATCAGCTGTCTTCACTGCGGGCTTCTTGACCTTTGCCCCTTTTACAGTCTCTCCATCCATCTTGGCGATCTTTGCCTTTTTTGGTCCAGCTGGTGAGTCCTTTTTGCCTTTTGACTTGATGTTTGCCGTTTTCTTGGCTGCTGTTCCGTTGGCTTGGGTTTTCTCCTTTAAGCCGCCTGCCTTGCCGGGAACAGTCTTCTTTGTCTTGTCACTTTTGGATGGTTTCTCTTCAACAGAGTCTGGAACAACTGTGGCATCTGCAGCATCTGTGTTTTCTTCTTCTTCTGAATAAACAGACACAGCACATAAATTCATGTTAACTAGGGAAACTATTGTGATGAAAGTTTGAATATGCTCTTAGGAGAAAAGGTTACCTTTTCCTGCTGGTGTCGTTGGAATCACATTGGAGAATTTCTTCAGCTTGGCTACAAAAAACCCATCCATGTTGTGGGAATGAGGGTAAAACCTCCGAGTCAATCGCAGAGAAGGATGGAATCTACGTTCTTTAAACCTAAAAGGATGTAAACATAAATTCAGATATGAAGAGCAGAGCCTTTGCAGAACTCAACCACTTAATTAAAACACATATCGGTTATCTTGTTCACCTGGTGAAGCCTTCCTTTCCAAAGTCAAGTCCTGCGGGAACCAATTTGACGTTCCTTTTCTTTAAAGCGTAGTCCACCACCCATTCATTCTCCTCCACCTGATGGAATAACGTTTGATCAATACTCAAGCCTTTCTGCTAAATAGTTCAGACCCTACTCACAAATAGTATGCCTGAAGAATGCAGAAGACATGAAACTACACAACACATACCATGATTGAACATGTGCAGTAGATCAGATATCCTCCCGTAGGGGACTCAGCGTTGACGGAGTCGATGGCCGAGAGAATCAGTTCTTTCTGCAAGTGAGCAGAGCGATGGATGTCTGCATCGTCCTATCAGGGAATAGGGAAATAAGTATTAAACACTGTTTAAAACCAAAAGTACGTGTCTGTAAGTGTTTTATGTAAACGGTGAATGGTGTTTTACCTTACTGGTCTTCACAGCTGGATCTTTAGCGATGACTCCTGTGCCTGAGCACGGAGCATCAAGCAGCACTCTATCAAATCCACCCATTACCTGTAAGCAACATTTTCAACAGGTCAGTACACTAAATGAAACCACAGATTGAATGATTTTATTTGTTTTGTTTTACACATGTATGAACGTTACCTTTGGGAACTGCCTTCCATCGTAGTTGCAGACGACAGTGTTGGTGACGCCCAGACGGTGGATGTTGCCCACCACACTCTTCAATCTTTCAGCGTTGGCGTCATTAGCCACGATCACCCCTGTGTTTCTCATCAGCTGAGCTAAAAACATTTAATTTGAACGTGAGAAAAGTTTGCCTTCAATTGCATCAGTCTACATTAGATCTGGAACAATTAGTCAGTAAGTCTATCCAGACAAAATGAACTCTGAGCAATTAATGTTTAATGATTTGTTTTAGTCCAAAATTCATTTTCTCAAATGTAAAATATATGATAGTTGAATGTCTTTGAATTCTGGCATTCTTCACTTTAAACATTTTCTAGACACAAGAGTTAATCCATTATCTAAGAAAACAATCAGCAGATTAATAGATAATTAAACTAACTGTTAGTCACAGCCTTGATTGCACAGTTTGAAACGCTTCATAAGATTGCTGCAATTGTCAATTACACAAATGATAATTTCAGCATATCTTACCAATATAAGTAGTCTTGCCTCCTGGAGCTGAGCTCATGTCCAACACTAACTCTCCTTCCTGTGGAGAGAGCGCCATGACTGGCAGGAAACTGGAGGCTCCTTGCAGCATGTACTGACCAGACAGATACTCTGGTGTTGCACCTGTTTTGAAATGTAGAAACAATTACACTTGTGGCAATGTGTAGCTACAGTCGGCTTCAGAAATGCTTCAATAAATATCCTTAATAGAACAATTGAAATAGTTGAACGTACTTACCTACAGGTACGGAGGAGTCATAAATGACCAAACCAACTTTAGACCATTTCCCCAGTGGATCAAGATTCACTCCTCTGTTGATCAACGCCTAAACAAGTAAGAAACAACAGAATTCAACACATGAAGGCAGCATCTGACACCAGACAACACTGGTAAAGTCATTTATTGTCTTTGTGTTCAGCTGTGGTCATCATATGTCTGACACACATGCCCTGCCATATAGTTTTTGTTCTGCTGATTGCATTTATTGAACCTATATTTTCATGTTATTTCCTTATTATTATTATTTTCCTGAGAATACTGTAACCTCCCACTATGAATAGTTACCTGTGCCAGGTCCCGCCTCCTAGTTTTCAGTGTGTTGGTCCGAATAGTGACAGGTCTCTGAATTTCATTGGCCTCAAGGAAATCAACCAGCTGTAACCAAAAAAGAAAAAAAAAAACACAACAGATAATTATTTTCTTTTTTTCGTCCGTTAAAATGTTTTGCCATTTACTTACAACACACAATCTCATTCAGGTCTTGACAACAGCCACATCAAACATCGTTCAAACAATTAAAATGTTGTACTTCAATCAGTTCTGTGCTTTCTTTGGGACTAAAGGAGGAAAATAAATAAAATCACCCACCTCTGAAAGAGGGAAGAGGTCCATTAATTTCTCAATGAGGAAGTTGTTGTAGCTGTAGTAGGTGCAGAGATCCTTCTTCAGAAGAGAAATGTACTCTGCTCTCTCTTTCCCCTCCTCCCTTTTTGTTGAGAAATTACAGAGGACGTCAATGTTGTCCTTTATCCTTTGATGGATTGTCTTGAGGTCGAGAGGCAGGGCACCTAAAAATGCAGAAAATGATTCAGACTTGTTGCAAATCAAGTAACATTTGCTGCTTCATAAGGAAATGAAAAAATATGCATGTCACCCACCTTCTTTCTCTCTTTCCTCGGCCCCTGGTAGCCTAAATTGATCCATTTCATCTATGTTGGTTTGTACGGTGTCTTCCTCATCCATGTCAGCATCTGATTTTTTCCCCTCCTCGTCATCTTCATCATCGTCGTCGTCGTCTTCCTCATCATCATCATCATCATCATCACTCTCTAAACCCATGGTTTCCTTCAGCTTTTTCTCTTTCTTGGCTGCACGTTCGATGGGAAGAAGCTAAATGGAACAAGAACCGAAGATAGTCACTAAATTATACTAACTACATATTTACCACATTAACCTAAAAACTTTGAAATATACGCTGTTTGATTTTGTTTTAAAGTCTCTTTAACAAAATCAGGAATTGCATCTGCAAATTAGCAGTTTAGACAACAATTAAATTTTGACATTATGGTAAAACAATTTCACGTACTTCCTCTCCATCACTTTCTTCTTCTTCTGCTGCTTCCTCACCACTGCCGTCATCAAGGGTACCATAGTCGTCAACCATTTCATCATCATCGTCATCGTCGTCATCATCATTGTCGTCATCCCGTCGTCCTCCTCCTCTTCCTCCTCCTCCTCCTCCTCCACTTCTTTCACTCCTAATTTGGCACCCTTCTTTCCTTGGTCTTTTCCTCCCTTCTTCTTCTGCTGCTGCTGTTGTTGTTGCTGCTTCTCCTCCTCCTCATCTTCCTCTTCCTCCCAGTGCTCATCACTGTCATCCTCACTTTCAGGTTCATCAATTTTACGCTTCCTCTTTGCTGGTTTCAACCATTTACTGTTCTCATCAGAGAATCCTTTAGAGAAAAGCAAAAAAACAATAAATACTGTGTATTTATTCTGTAATTAAAAATAACTCATTTGTTGTTCCCTTAAAGAGGCCACAAACGTCACATAAACAATTTCTTGGTTTTATAAAGTTCTTTAAGTTAAGGTTTTTAAGTTTTGTGCAGATTCTGGGTCATAATTATCTGCACTTGTGTATACAGAAAACATCACAGCCACATTCACAGAGACTGATGTGCTTACCTTTCTTGGGCTGTTCCTCATTTTTAGATTTTTTCACATTCTGGACTCTTTTTGCCGCTCTATAAAAATGACAATATGAATGAGTAACTTGTAAACAGAGTAAAGTTATTTTATGTTACGTAATCTGTCAACCTCTTACCTTTTCCTGCCTCTACTTGACAGGCGTTTTGGTTCTGTGTCCTCTGCAAACAGATGAGAAACAATTTGATTAATAAACCATAATGGCGCAGTTAGCAAGACAAACTGGTTGTTGTTAAACTTTACAGTATAGGTAGAGTGACTGTGTGTCTATAAATAACTCATATTAAGGGCACAATAATCACCATCATTTATAAACTTGGCCAACTCAGTCTCTGCTCCTTGCTGCTTCCTGGCCTTTTTCCCTGGCCCCCTCTTCACCTTGCTGGTGGGATCCAACTTCCGACCCATGACTCCGAGCTACACCAAGAGCCTGGAAAACAGAAGAAAATATTGTTTCATCTTTTCAAAACCTTTGCACTGTATGTCAGTGTATATGAACATAGGCCACTGTTAGCGCTGTCCTTAGACCATGTTGCGTTGTAATCGGACTAGAAGCAGAGGTACGCATCAGGGATGCTGCATTGAACTTATATAAATATCGCAATATCACTTAAAGGGTCAGTGAGTAGGATTTAGCGGCCTAGTGGTGTAGTTGTGGATTGCAAGCCGCTCCACTTGTTCTCCTGCTGCAAGCATGAAGGAGAAACTATGGTGGCTGCGAAACAGCTTTCCTATAATAATTACATTAAAACAAAAATATTCTCTGATACAAAACTCTAAGCAAACATAGAGGGAAGCAGAATTTTCATGACAGGGACAATATATTTAATATATTTAATGAGTAATGTGTAAAAACTTGAGCATGGTGTTTGAATCTAGAAACTGATGATTGAGCTCTGGTGACAGGTGGCCAAAGACAAATAATTTTATATGTATCCAGGTTAAAAGTGATCAAGAGCCCCACACATGTCAGTTCACCATATTTCTTTAAATGTATTTTCTTCTAGTTTTATGGTGTTTCATGTTTTATTCAAAATATCACAGATTAAGACACAGCTACCCTCAATATTAAACTACATTTAAACGCTTGTACACTCGCTGTTCACGTTTACAGTGACAAATCAATGACAGAATAAGCTGCAGTGAGCAGATACACGCAGAACATTAGTTGACCCAACTCCGCATGTCTCCACGTCTTATGTTTTCAAGACTAAGACCTCAGATTAAGACTTCATTATTACCTCTGTCTGACCGAGTCTTTGTCTAATGCGCTCGGGAACAATTCTTCACATACTCACCGATTAATCTGCTGCTTTCTGACCCAGCTTCTGGACGCACGGTGTAAAATAAAATGTCCACACGTGAATTTTCCTTCAACACGTTGTAGAAGAACATCCGGCGCACGCGAGTGACGCCGCGATGGTGACCAAGCGCGCGCCCGCCCGCGCGCAGAAACCGTTGATGGCCAACGTTTTTAAAAATAAATATAAAATAGCAAACTATCAAACATTATTACTTTATTACAGCACATAAAGTGTAGTAAGATACATTAAAAGATGCGACTCTACTTATTTATTTATTTAATCTATTTCTTGTACCTTTTTATGTATTAATTCTATATACTTTTATTTTATTTTATTTTTATTTTATTTATTTTATCTATTTATTTTTACCCTTTTATATATATATATATTATTATTATTTATTTTATTTTATTATATTATTATTTTTATTTTGTATTTTGTGTGTTGTTGTTTATTAATATTGTAACCTATACTGGCTGTCATTTATTATATGAAGTCCTATGTCAGGAAATATTATTTAAAATTAATAAAATGGTTAAATAAAAAGTAAAAAAAAAAAAAAAAAAAAAAAAGTCGCGACTGAGTGATCAGTTTACAAGACACTTTACTAAAGTAGTAAAGTGAACGCGCACTTTACTAAAGTAGTAAAGTGACCGCGCACTTTACTAAAGTAGTAAAGTGCGCGGTCACGAGAGTGTGTCACGCACACATCCTGCGACAGTCCACCCGGAGGCATCATGGCGGCTCCTAACGAGAAGAAGCGTGGTCTTGAACATTTAGACGAATATGAACCAAAACCTGCCAAACACCTCCGCAGCTTACACGACCGTATGGCGGAGAGGAGGCTGGTTGTTATTCTGGAGGGAGCATCGTTAGAAACAGTGAAGGTAACGCGTTGTGTTTGCGTGTTTGTTGTTGTTGTGCTGCAGCCTCTACCTGCATCTGTAACCCTTTAAACTGAGGTGACCAATAAGTGTTTGTCTGTTTCCAGGTTGGAAAAACCTTTGAGCTGTTAAACTGTGACCAGCACAAAAATATGATCGTGAAAAGTGGAAGAAATCCTGGAAATATAAGACCAGATATCACACATCAGGTAAACACTCCTCTCAGAATAATGTCTATTACCACACTGGTTCAACCACCTTGTTTACTTATGTCTGTCCGGCATTACTTATAGTCAGAGTATAGTGACATTTTGTTTCAATAAATTATTATTTGAATAACTAAAATGCTGAAATTGGAGATGTCTGGAATGAGACTTCCTGTTGTAATCTGAAGAATAAATCCTAAACTAGTCAGTTTATAACAGATAGTTTAGATAGATAGATTACTTTATTGATTCCTGAAGGGAAGTTCTTGTGTTGGCAAATTTATCAGACAGTACTTTTTCAGGCAGTATCATCATTACATAGTTTGTCCACCAGAGAGCACACGTTAATTTTAAGGTACTACGTGTTAGTTTCAGGGAACTCTATTTACAGAATATAGTAAATGGAATATAATAGCACAACTATGTTTTAATTAGTGTATAATCACACAAAAATGAGTCATTATGTTTATGTTACCATAGAATGAGCTTTTAATATGTAGAACCTGTGAGTCCATCACGCTCCCACAGGAGTAAAACAGAGCTAAATATATATAATATAATATACAGAATATAGCAGAGTCTGCCATGTTGAACTCCCATGTTTCTACATATCGTATCTAGGTTGGACATTTCACGTCTTTTGTGGCCACCTAGTTTCTCCTTCAGGCTAAGAAAAGGAGGGTGAGATCAAAATCTCACAAAATCCTACACACTGCTCCTTTTTAAAAGCACAATTTAAGGGATCCTCATCAAAAAGTGTTTGTTTATCCTGTGTGTTTGTTAAAAATGCATCTTGGCTGATATGTTGTCAGCATTTTTAACTCTCAATTAATAGTTTTAAAACCAGTGTTGTTCGGCCTCTACTATGTCAGTGTCCAGTTAGTCTGTTCAGGACTACTGTAAAAACGTGGCAGTACAACATGGTGGGCAATGTGTCTGTAGATATTAAAGGCTCATTCTAAGGAAACAAAATGATTCTTAATAAAATCAATAATTATACACTAATGAAAATATAGTTTCATTGATATGAGCACATAGAGCAGAAGCCTTGGTGTCATTTTTCCATTAATAAAAAGTCAAATTATAGTACAGGGTTTATGCAGGAATCCTGAAGTTAAATTTAATACCATTTAATACCTTTTTAATACCTTCTAAATATTTTTTAAAACCGCAACGCAACTTGCCTCTAGTCATATAGCAAAAACAGGATCGATAAATGGGAGGGCACACGCACTGTTATGGTCAATCCCTTAGTTATTTACATTTACATTACCTTTTATTCAGTGGAAGTCTGACTGCACAGTTGTTTAATGATGTAGCATAACCATATCTGGTGATGCTCAGTTACTCTTATCGGTGTATTTGACGCGTACAAAATATAATGGCAAAACAAAAATTTATCACATACATAAAGTAGTTGTGTTTTTGTATTTTTATTATATGGTTACTTGAAGACATTATGGGGCCCATCTTGCCGTCGGCTCACGGCGGATGGCGTGCGTGGCGCATGTGCGCCGATGGGTGTGTTGATCCCAAAATGAGGTGTGGTCAGGTGCATTGGTGGTGCATTGCTATTTTGAGGCAGAGGAAAGTGATTGCGCTACTGACCAAAAAAAACTACGTCTAAAGTCAGGATGCAGGGAATCAAATAGGAGAGATATGGGGTCTGTGTGTGATGGATGGATGGATAGATGGATGGATGGATAGATAGATAGATAGATAGATAGATAGATAGATAGATAGATAGATAGATAGATAGATAGATAGATAGATATTACTTACTTTATTTACCACCGGTGTTACATTTCTAATATAAGAGGGGAGTCAGATTGTGACAGATGTAAAATGTGACCTGAAAAAATCTGACTCCCCTCCTTTTTTCCTCTCTGTTAACACTAGTTACAAGTTACTAGTTACAGGGGGAGACGAAAAATTGCACAACACCCGACCTCTTGTGGGTCACACGCACGCTGTAAACAATACCATTGGCTCTGTGACAGTCTGCCAATAAAAACATCACCCCCCTCCTCGGATATACATTGATCTCATAAATGGATCTGTGAACTCTAAATGACGGAAATAGCGATGGAGAAGTCGCTACGACAGTCTATGTAATAAATTCTGGCGAACTTTTAACAAACAAACTTACAACAAATCACGTGCCATTCTTTAAAAAAAATTAATACTTCGCAATCATACATTTAATACTTTTTAAGGGCCTTAATTTTCACCAAGTTGATTTACTACCTTTTAATACTTTTTAATACCCCGCGGACACCCTGTAGTAGCAGTGATGGCTTTCTTTAATACTCTTACATCAAGCATGTCTGAAAATTTACATCAAGAACCACATCGGTGCCTCTGCTTATTATACTGTAACTTTTATATCTGTCTCTACAAGTAAACAGTTTTTTCTCATGTTCAGTTTGTCGAAACATGAAAAAATAACTTTTAACTCAAAGATCTTTTTTTCTTCTACCAGTGCCTGCTCATGTTGATGGACAGTCCACTGAACAGGGCAGGCCTGTTGCAGGTTTATATCCACACAGAGAAAAACGCCTTAATAGAGATCAACCCACAGACCCGCATCCCAAGAACCTTCAGTCGCTTCTGTGGCCTCATGGGTAAACTGCCAGTTTTATTCACCTATGTTATGGTTATATATCCTAAACTCCTCTTCTCCTGAGCTGATCTCCTAATCGTTCCTTCTTCTTTTCTCCCACCTTAGTTCAGCTGCTGCACAAATTGAGTGTCAGGGCCGCTGATGGTCCTCAAAAGCTTCTGAGGATGATTAAAAACCCGGTGTCTGACCACCTGCCTCCCGGCTGCCCTCGCATTTCCACCTCCTTCTCTTCTGGAGAGGCTGTCTGCCCCCGGACTTTGGTGCCAGAGGGACCAGCTGCAGTGGTGGTTGGAGCGTTTGCACATGGAGCGGTGAGAAATGGCTCTAGCTGCTGATTCACAGCTTTAAGCGTCAAATATGCGTGTAACTGATCTCTCTCTCTGTGTTTATCAGGTGAACGTGGACTACACAGAGAAGACTGTGTCCATCAGTAACTACCCCCTCTCTGCGGCACTGACTTGTGCCAAGATGTGTTCTGCCTTTGAGGAAGTGTGGGGTGTCCTGTGACAGTGACAGTGGAGCACATGGACATTTTTTAATGGACTAGGAATGGATATATAATGCAAACGTCGGGCTGAATGTCCATTTGACCAGTGATGCCGCAGGACTACAGACATGTATCCTGCATGTGTAAACTTGTATGATGGTGTTTGGCCACCATGTGGAGGAATATACACAAGTTTCTGTACCCAATGTCCCCTTTTCATATAGAAGTGTGGCTGTTTTTTATATCATTGTCAATTGCACCAATTACCAAGTTTTGGATGATCAATCAATACAGTTACATTAAAATATATGAATAAATAATGAGTGATTTTGTTTCATATCGACCAGGAAAGAGTTCACAGAAGAATATGAGATGCACAGTAGGGACATAATATTAATATTATGAAGCAATATCATGAGAGGGAGTGATGTTGTACTGCATATCAGCACGGCTGTCGTTTATCTGTTTGATTAATGGTTAATTACTGATGGTGACAGTCAACCATATTCAGTTTCTAACATCAGTAAGCAGTAAATAGTTGCCCCTTGTGTGCTTGTGTGTTTTTAGACTACTTGTAGAAATATTTTCATCTTTGCGTAACAAAGTTTGTTACAATCTAAGAAAAATGATGACCGTTAATGTAACAGTCGTCTAAACATCTGTCAAGCCAGAGTGATACGTGTAGGTGAACGTCCCAGTGCTGCTGTGCTCTATATCACGCTTATGGAACGATCCTTGTCCAATCAGATCACTTGGTTGGTTCTAACTGTTGTATAAAATATGGGTTTCTTTGACAACATGAAAGTGTAAAATGAAAATAACACATTAGAAAACATTTTCAATACAGTCGAAGCATGAAAATAAAATCTATAATTTCAGGTTGCTAGAGAAGTTTATTACTGCGTATCATGAATTACTCTAAATGCTAATCCTAATAGTAGTAAGTTCTTCTCCTGGTAACCCGTCGTGTTTTTGATCTTGTTTTAGGAAGCCTCTGTCGTTGTGGTTGTCTTTTCCAGGAGGATTTATACGGATGTCTGTTTTGCTTTGGTCGACGTCTCTGAACCCTTTGAGCCTTCCTTGATGCCTTTTGAACCCGTGCTGCTCGGTTCGTTGCAGATCTGCGTCTCTTCACTGCTGGCTTTGGTGATTTTCTGCTTGCTTTGAGGGTCTTCCTTCTTGGTTTGTGCAATTTGGCTGCAGCTTTACGAGTCTTGCTTGTTAGTTTGTGTGATTTGGCTGCTGTTCTGTGAGTCTTGCCTTTTAGTTTGGGTGACTTGCCTCTCGGTTTGGGTGACTTGCCTTTCGGTTTGGGTGGATTGCCTTTTGGTTTGGGGGTCACTCTAGCTTGTCTCTGTGACTTTTCTGCTCCTTTGGGGGACTTGAGGGCTGTCTTGCTCTGCTTCAGATCTGCTTTTGGTTTCGGGGTTTTCACACTGCTTATCTTTACTTGCTTTGTGTCCACCTGTTTTTGTAGAAATTAAAAAGCATTGAAAATTACAGGTAATCAAGTCAACACTGCATCACAGCATCACATCTTAACTAACTAAGCAAACATGTTAGCAAATGATACAGACAAAGGTTATTTTACCTTATTGTTGAGTCTCAATGATGCATGTCTTGTTGTCCGTACAAGCGTCTCATTGTTAACCAGCCTTTTGGTCACCACGTTCACCTGTTTGCTGTTCTTGGAGACGTCGTAGCCTTCAGCAGCAAGCGTCTGCTTGAGCTCTGCCATAGACATGCCGCCTTTGTGCTTGCACTGAGAAACCACGCTGAGGATGAGCTGGGAGACCTGAGGTGAGGCTGGCTTTGTGGTGTTTGTCTTGGGTGCATCCTTAGCTTTAGTTTGAATCTGGTGCTTGAAAAGACGAACAGGGGTCTCTGAAAGATCAATGAAGACGAAGGAAGGCTGGGTGACAGGATATACAGAATTTCTATCTTGTTCCAAGGACTTAATTCAAATTATATATTTTGTGAGAGTATAAATGTAGAAAAATAAGTCAGGCTCATTGAAGACACTGATTCATGTTCTCTGTATATTTTTGTGTAATTTCTCTATTTTATTTGGTAGCATGGGGGGGATTTTTTTAAGGATCATACATGGTGGGTAACTTTTAGGCTGAATACATTTAAATTCAACTATAAATCGGTTCACAAACTTTAAATACATATAGTTAAACTTCATCATCTTTCCCCAGGAGAGAGCTTTGAAACAGCAATTAGACCTTCATGTAATGAAATAATGAACAGTCACTAAATAAAACAAAATTACTATACACTGTATATTTGATTTGATGAAATATTTCTTAATTTATATCTAAATTATAAAAAAAAAAACCTTCCAAGGACACCCATCTACATCTGAGGTGGCTCCACATGAAAGCCCATGTTTGTGTTGGTTTTTCACCCAAGCTAAGTGCTAAGCTAAGCTAAATGTTGGCTGGAGTAAGTTAAAATAATTACAAAAAGACAAGAATACACTAAAAACCACGCTCATTTAAAACATATAACACTGAAGTGCCTGTTTAGCTAAATATTGCTTTGAATAGCTAGCTACTGCTAGCTAAAATGGCTGCTACTCACTCGGCAGAGAAACCTTCCCCTTCACCGAGGACTCCTCCTGGTCCTGGATGGCTCGTTTCAGTAGTCGGCCCAAACGTTTGGCTCCTGCTTTTCCAAGACCTTTCCCAGTTGGAGTTTTAGTTGGTCTCCCTGTTTGTTTTATCGCCTTCGAATGTGCATTTTCTTTTGCTTTAGCGTTGCTATTAGCATTTCCCTGTGTGTTCCCCCTGGGTAAAGGTCTGGCTTTCCTACGCATTTTTGCTTTTGGCCTATTTTCAGATTTCAAAAAGAAATCCCAAAACTGCCCAGCTGATTGTTGGAAAGTTTGACAGCCACATGTGGCCTTGTGTTTTTGAAATGCTAATTGTGTGGTTTGTTTTGAAAAATAACAACTCTTTTATAAGAGCTCTTTTGTTGCTGTGTAACTAGGAGACAAAACTAAACAGGAGCTTAATTAGGAGCTCATTTCAAACTAATTGTTTGTTTTAACCAAGCAGCAACCTCCGTGCGACTGTGTTGTGAAGCCAACGTTGAAGTGCCAAAAACTGCAGTTCCTCAAACGGCCACTGGATGCTGGCTACAGAACGAGTCAACCTCCATAAGCCCCCATGTTAAAATGTCCAACTTCATAGCAGAATTAAACATGTTTACAGCCTGGTATAAAAAACAGTTTTGAGCTCTATAGCTAATTTCCCCGTTCATGACAACTGTACAGAGGCTGAATTTTTATATAACTCACCTGTTCAAATTATATAAAGGCTTAAAGTTATGCATAATTAACAGCGTGGCCACTTTGATTGACAGGTAGGCGCCATTACAGATGGCTTGTTTGAGTACCCAGGCGTCATTCAGCCCGCTTCAGGTCCGCCGATGATCCACATCTTTGTTGATTTTAAGATTAGCTGGACTGCCAACATGGCGTCAGCTAGAGTCACAGATTATGAGCTTCAAAACATCTCTTCAGAAACCAGTGGGCGACGTCACGCATACGCCGTTCATTCTTTATACTGTCAGTGGTTTCAACCATGGCAGTACATAAAGTGACACTGTGAAACATGAAGTGGAAAATAGTTTTTCAAATGTTTATTTTTATTTACACAAATACCTGACAGCTTGTGCAGTTTATGAGAAGGCAAACATATCTTAACAATAATTACAGATACAAAAAAAGTCTTTGCTTTTTACATACTGTAACACATTTACTCTCACCATACATATCTGTTATATAAACTATCTTCATTGCAACAACAGTTTGCCAACTTGTGTGCTTAATTTCTGCAGCATCAAGTCAGATAATCCATATAAATCCATATTAATCCACATTAATGCACATTAATCCACAATAATCAGTAACTACAAAAACAAAACCTGCTGGGCATCAGATGAGTGTATTCAGCATGTTTGTAATGAATGCTGCTGGGTTTTATTTGGGCACTGTAGGCTTGTTGGACAGAGACCAGATTTGGCACAAATGACTGTAATCAAGAAGGAGGGCTCCAAAGGCATGAATTCACGGTATGGATCTGAGTCACAGTTAACCTGGAAAAGACACATTAAGATCAGTAGTTGAGAGAGAAGATGATAAAAAAAATAAAAACCTAATAACAGAAGCACAGTACCTGAGAAAAAGATGTGAGAAACAGACGAGTGTGTGATAGTCCTGCGATGGAAGTGTCACTGGGATTGTTCTTCAGACTCTGATGATAGGCCTGAGGAAAGACATGGATGTATGAGCTTAATGTTGTCGTAAACACAGAGGCTAAAGCCTGAAGACGGCTGCCCACCTGCAATGCTATCTGCAGTGCAGAATATTGCACCCACACCTCCTGCTGCTGCGCTGCCGAGAGGGAAAACGGTCCATCTCGGCCTGCTTTTTCTGTCACCGTGAGGTAGTGAGCCCACACGCATTCCCCCACAGCACGCACCGTCTCACTCTGAGAATAAACTGTATGACAACAGAGAGATAAATATGATATTGCAGTAAATAATCTGTAAGTGGAGGCAATTAACTGTATGCAACCTAAACATGATGTCAAACGGTGGATAGATAAACTTCTCTTACTGTCAGGCAGGATCAGGTGGAGGATATCTTTGGCGATAAGGAAACCCATTACACCATAATTCATCGCCCTGTTAAAAAAAGAAAAGAAACGTTAAATTACGAAAGAAAAAACATTAAGAGTGCTTTTAAAATCAGTGTACACTTTACCTGGGATAGGTAGGATCGAAGAGAGGCTGGGCAAACATTCCCATCGGAAAGAGGAGCTCATTGCCCAGGAGGAATGGTGTGACAGACAGACTAAAATAAAACAAGAAAAGATTATATATTATAAGATTATATACATGCTATTTATATTCCTCAACTTTAAGAACAGAGGCAGACAACTTACATATCAGCCGCCTCAGTCTGCTCTGTCAAGAGTTTGCTGAGTCTCTTTTGCCACAAGGACAGCAGCTGGACGTAGTTGGAGAAGAAGCTTTGTGTGTTGACTGTCACCTGGAATAATACAGGTTGTACAGTCGGTTAAGGTTGGTTTAGATTGGGTTAATGAAGAGGTTAAAATCTTCTTTGCAGGTCTGTAATGTACCTCGGAAAAAAGCAGGTCAAGCTCAGCCTCGCTAGAGATCTCGTTTGCAGTCCAGAGTCTTGGAATTAAAGAGTGAACCTGAAGGAAGTTTTTATTGACATCAAAACACACCAACAAAGTGCAGTTTCAAAAAGACAAGTACGATCATTTGCTCCACACGTTACCTTATTCATGACAAGCTGGAAAGACCTCTTGTCTGTCCACTTGAGTTCACGCAATTTGGACTTGAAGGAGGAAAAGATATTCTGAATAATCTCCTCTACCTGTTGAACAATAAGAATATTAAACAAGCTTCATATCGGCTTTTTAAATTCAATTGCTGCTTAATTCATTGTGTCACAAATCCTCACCTCTCTGTGTGCTGTGCGTTCACTGAGCAGGTCTGTGAGAACCAAGTTAAATCCTCTTTCAGTGTCTAACACACAGTGTTTCCAGCGAGGGGCTACCTGGTGAAGAGGTCCATAATGAAGAAGTGTGACTCAACAAACCAACTCATAGGTGTCATCTTTAAAAAAAAAAAAAAAAAAAAAAAAGGACAGACATCTGTGTGTCGACTCACCCCCTCTTTGTCACCCAGAGCCAAAGACAAATTCTTCGCTGTCTCAGAAAAGTTGGAGTCTAGAGCGGGCATCATGGTGTGCAGCAGATTGAAGATCATGTAAGTGTGAATGGGGGCGCTGTGTGGAAGCAGCACAAGAAGGTCAAAAAAGGAAAATGCATGCATTTGATTGTGGGGTCTTTTATTATTATTTATGGTACCTTGTTCTCAGCTCATGCCTGTTCAGCCACCTGCTGATGGTGCTGGACATTCGCACAATGTAGGGTAAGTTATGCAGAAGGACATGATCGTCTTCGGTGAGGGGCAGTGGATGAAAAGCAGCCTGCAGACAGCCCAACCAATCAATGGCAGGGGCCTGGCTCTGTTGCCATATTTACATAAAGGAAATCAATCATTACAGCAGGTTCAGACACGTTATATATGCTTGTACAGTGACACATTATCTTCCTCCTGTACCTGTAGCTCTTTGATGGTCATGCGCTGATAGAGCTGTCCTTTTGACAGACGGTACTGCAGAGGTGTAGCAGCCACAGCGAGCTCAGACGACAGAGATATGAACGTGCCTACGTGGATCATGCTGACGCCGGGCTGTGCACCCAACAGTGCCAGGTACTTCTGACAGGATGCCAAGAAGGGACGTAGTGTCTGGATGAAAAGAGACAGGAGAATGATAAAGAAATGCATTAGTGGGATGGAAGAACATTTATCAAATATTTCTTGAATCAATAAGCGTCTGGTTAAGCCATCAACCTGTGTTTTAGCTTGAGACTTCTCTGTCTTGCTGTTCCATTCAATCGGGATCAACAGATCTGGCTGATCAATCTGTTGACAAAGAGGAGACAGTAAAACAAAGCCTACATTGTTGTGGCAGGAGTCCCACCACCATCACAACACTTACAAATTATCCTAATGGATACTGGCCTGTATGTATCTTTTGCTTGTCCCTTGGCCACTTTCATTTGGATCTTTGCCGACTAAGAGGTTGAAGAATGGAAAGGTGCCATAGTCTCTCATTAGCAGGCTCAGGGTGGAGTTGAAATCAGTCCGATTCCACTGGCCTGTTACTGTCCAGCCTCCCAGCTGCTAACCACCAGAAGGGAGAGAAAAATAAGAGAGTGTGAGACAGATATTAAAATGAATAAATGCACCTCCGATCTGAGACAATCAGCAACAAATATGTGAGGTTCTGGTCCTAATTTACTAAAACTCAGACAGATTTGTTATGACAAATTATTACACGTTATTGTTGCACCAAGTTCAAGCCAACCAAATGTTGGGCAAATGTTTCATTTGGCTGTGTTAGTGCATATCGCACAATTTTTTTTGTGACAATTCTCTCTCTTGACAAATTTTGGAATTCAAACTTTAATTTTTCTAATAGATCAGTAGAACACTGTGGAAAAAAATGCACTGCTTACTTGATGTTATTTATGAAAAAAGGGAAAATAACAACTTGTTTGTGTTTGTGTGGAGTTTTTTTTTTTAGAAACAAGTGACATCAAGTAATCAAACTGGCATTTAAAGGATTAAATCCTCAAAATGAGTGAATGTTTGGTAGTTTTGAGCAGGGCTGAAGTTGTTTAAGAGATTTATGCAGAAAAAGCAAACAAAAAGATATATTATATCAGACATTTTTGTCCTTAATGACTTAAGAGGGTAGTAAATTAAACTGACGCACAAGGGTTAAACAAGAATCTACAACCACGTTAGCGACAATGTGAGGCCGTGCTTTGAGCCTAATGCTGCTGTGCTACTGAGCTGCTAAACATCAGCAGCAGTTTAGTTCTTAATCACTTTGGTGATTACAGTTTATCCTGATGGAGGGCATGAATGAGTGTAGAATATTTCATGGCAGTCCATCCACCAGTTGTTGAGACAAAACTACAAATGTGAACCTCATGGTGGCGCTACAAGGACAGTCAGAGGCTCATCGAAGTCATTAGGCGCCATGCTGTGTGCAAGGCTCAAAATCCAGCTTGAAATCTTTAATAGGATGCATAATTTCTTTTTTTGCCTTGCAAAATCTAATGAGTGTTGCCTGAGATGCCATGTAATGTGCAAATTATTCCCCCCCTAACCTATAAAGAGAGGTGACAGAGGAACATTGCATTTGACAAGCTTTCTTTTGGGATTTATCAGCCAGAGGCCCAAATTTTGAGGGAATATAATTATCTTACTTTCTGGATAAGTGTGAGGAAGGGCTCTGCTCCAGCCGACTCGATGGATTTGGTGTCCAAACATGAACGGTAGAAACTTTTCGCCTTCTGCACTGCTGTACTATTTGGTCTGTTGTTTGATTCTGGCACACAGATCACAGAAAAACATAATACATTAATATAGTATACTGTATTATACAAAAATATGATTAGTAGGGGGAAGTTTTGGTTGCAGCTCCTACCTAAAATCTCCCTGAGATACTGCAGCAGCACAGTTTTTCTGTCCAATATTTTCTCCTCTTTCAGTCTTCTGTCTTCTCTCTCTTTAGTTCGTCCTGTCCCCTCTGGCCACACAACCTTTCCTCTCTGGTTCTGTGGATGTCCAGGGATGCCCTGACCTCTCTGTCTCCCCCCACTGTCTGGTGAAAGTCTGTCAGATCCACATGAGAACAGGAAGTAATCACAGGGCTGTGTGAAGGGATCAGCAGACATGGACAGACGGGCCAAGGCCCTCTGACAAGCTGGGGAGAGACATGGAGTCTCTACAGGAGAGAGCGAGAGAAGAGTTAAACAATTGCTAATTCTGAATTTATTGTGTCTGTATGTTGTTTCCTCATTGTAATTCTCTGCAGGCTTACCAGTGTCTGCCTGGTTATTGCTCCTATTGTGAAGATTGTGATGCATATAATAACTTAGTCCCAGAATGGCAGCACATAAGGAGAGCCCCAAAAGGAGGACAAGCAGTTTTCCATGTTTTATCCACCCTGACTTTTGTTGGTGCTGGTGCTCTGACAGCTGCAGGATCTGGAGCTGGGTCTGTTGATGGGGAGTGGAGGGATCTTGGGTGGGGAGTGGCAGCTGAAACAGAGGTGGAAGCTGAAGCCCCCTCTCGGGTTCTGGCTGTGACGATGGCTGGACTGATAGCTGAGGCTGGAAGGGGGAACAATTGAAAGTAGAAAGTAACATGATGAGTCACATTAGTCAACAGCATGACATTCTTGGAAATATATTTTTATTTAGTTGCCCCGATAATGTTTTTAATTGTAGAAATCTAGAAATATGCATGATCTGAAGCTGACAATCCAGGATGAGTACTCTTACAAACCAAGTGCAGATGTAACTGCTGTTTTCAAGCTTTCTAGTTGTCTATTGTAACTCTCACCACAGGTTGCTGTTTAATTAGACTATCATGTCCCCTTCTCATTTTAATAAACATCTCCAGTATTTGAATAAAAAGCAAAAATCTGAGAAACAATCATGTGTCTTTTCCTATTTCCTGTCTTATTAATCACCTGATGACACGTTAGGAGCCTCTGCTGTAGTCTATTTACTCAAAAGTGACATATATATTATAAAAATGTATGATATACAGAAATATTTAACATCAGGTTATGTCAGAATAAATCTACAGGAGCATCATGCAAACATCACAAATGATAAACCACATAAAAGGTGTACATGAGTGCAGTGATGGAGGACAAATTCAGATGTTTTTTCCACCATACCACATTGTAAAAATACTAGAAATAAAAGTCCTCAGTTGAAAGTGTTTCTTAAGTAAACACATAATGTAGTATCAGGAATAGGCTAAGCAGCTGTACACACATATTGTCATGTCTATGCATTAATGTAGAGCAGGATTTTATTGTTGTGGTTTGTTGAAGTGGAACTCATTTTAAACTGTTTGTAAAAACCTCAACTAACGATTATTTTCATTAGAGAATCTTCATTAATTGTTTGATTATTTAGTTCGTAAAAACTCTGAGAAATCTTGTCACAAATACTCAAAATGACCACACAATGCTTGTTTTGTCAAGATGTACAAAGCAGCATGGAAAGAAAAGACTGAAGTAAAGTAAAAGCGCCAAATCAATCATCAAATCAATTTGTTGTACAAGGACAGGAGTAAATGTACTTAGTTACTTTCCAACACTGCATGCCTGTGGTCATCAACTGAGCATGTCCCATCACAGTAAACTGGACTCACAACACTTCAACAGTGATTTCTGGTATTCCAGAATCCTCTGATCCCTGAAGCACATCTATTCTTAACATCTTGAGTAATTTCCACTGCTCCTCTTAGGCCTCTCAACATTTCTTCAGAGAACCACTTGGGAATATTTTCTCACTCCTTTCAACAACAAACACTGACTTTACTATTCAAATATTACCTCGCAGTTCAGTAAAATCATGCTGCATGTTAACATCAGATTGTTTGTGTACAGTATGTTTTCTATCTTACTCTAAAACCTTCCAAAGTTACAAGAAAATGTCAAACATCACTTTGTATTTTGGCATCCAACATTGTCAGCAACACAATTTGGGCACCTTGCAGACCTCAACACGCTACATAATTTAAATATTATAATTTCCCAGGAGCATAGATGGCTCTGCTCCAGTTTCTAGAAACTAAAACAGTCACAGTCACATAAACATCATTACCATGTAAACATAGTAAACAACTTCACTTTTTTGTTTTTGCAAAGATCCTACCTCAAGCTCTCTTGAAGTTTCACTCATTCTTAGTCTATGTATAGCTCTGTGTTTCCTCCGGTGTGTTGCATCCTCTGTCTTTTACGTATGATGTTTCACATGTGATCCCTCCTCCTGCTGTGTCCCTCCGTCAAACAGCTGTCATCTCAGCTCTCTATCTCTTTTCATCACTCACTTCTCTCCTCATCCGACGCTCTGATAAAAACAACTCTGCCGGCTACGTCTTACTGTCCTCATCAGAACACAGATAATCAAGCAAATACTATGGTTCTACTCTGGGACATGTGGAAGTAGAAACTCAACATGAAGACTTTATCTTGTGTTTTTCATTGTCCCTCCTGTCTGCCCGTGGCAGACTCTTGAGAACAGAAAGCTTTGACTGCTAGGTCAAGGCCAACAAACTGCTTTTGCTTACACATTGTTACATTGCATTGAATGAGGGCAAGCACTTCCTGGAAAGCAACCTCTAAGATGCACACGCACACATGTCCTCTGTCGTCATTATCAGCGCAACACATGGCTGTTGAGCACTGATAGAGCGGTGTGGCGTCTCCTTTTAGAGTGTAGCACATCATTGAGAGAGTGGGAGGACACACGTTTCATGGTTGTCACATGGACGCAGCTGGCAAAAACAAATATGACAAACTCGTACTCATACACAGTATTGTCCAGTGCTATCCAGCTGACAGAGATCAGACAAAAATGTTTGGTATTTAGCATTTTATTTATTTGTTTATCTTTTGATACAGCCAAAGTGGGAGGGGTGGGGCTAAATAATGTTTTTAAACATATACACATTCACACATATCAAACAGGAATTTATAAAAAAGTTATATGAAAAGACAAGGCATCCGCATGTAATACAATTGGACATAACACAATAAAAAAACTCCAGATAAATGCAACTGTGAAGGCATCATCATACGTATAATATCACATAGTGATGACAAAGGCAGGGGCACAAAGGTGGTAGGAGTAGTCGGTGCAAACAGAAGACATAATACTAGAAGAAATGCCACCACCACCTAAACAGTAAGCATGCAATGCTGAATAACTATTGCCATTGTTAGTCGTTCTGGTGTTATACTGCACCAGGCTCAATGCAAGCACAAGTAACAACTGTTTTCTTTATTGTGGAATGAATTTCTGTGGCTGCAAACCAGGCTCGATTCAAAAAGGAACAATGGAATACAATAGCGGAGAAGGCACATCTCCAGGTTAAAAATGAAACCGAGTAATTGTAAGCATTTATCAACGAAGTACAGTACAGTAAGATAAGAATAAATGAACAGAGTACAAAAGATGAACAGCGGAAGGAATAGTGGTATTCACTGTAACAATAATATAGATCCAGACCAAGAAAAATGGGCTCAAACACAAAAAAGGTGGTTTAAAAAAAAACATTGCATCCCATTTAACAGTTTTAATAAACCTTAATCTTGCCAACAGCTTCGAAATATTAGGTCACTATGTTTTAACATCGGTCACCTAAAGCTCAAAGCTAATGCCTCGACTGATCTATGATCCTGCTGTATGGACAGGTATAACACTTATAACCTTAATACTTAGTTAAGAAAATGTCCATAAATTATGTTATTTAAAGCAAAAGATTCCAAGAAAATGCATATCAAAAACTACTATTATGTTTCTAGATGGCGTTTACTTAAAAAACTAACTAAATATTGACCATGTGCAGGGGCTTTAGAGTCACAGTGACGCTGAAAAGGGTATTTTATTTCACTATGGAACTGTGCAACGATCACATAATAGGTCCTGTTTTCAGCCATGCACCTGGCATTTATAACTACACTGTTTTATTTATTTTATTTTTTTTTAAATTATGAGATCCCCGGAAAGGAATCTGTGTTTGGCGAATCTGTGCTCGTCTGTTTGTTCAAAATTTGTGCATGCATCTAAAAATATGCTGTTAAATCAGCTCTGAATCATTTTTGAGAAGAAAAAAATGTGTTTTTTTTTGTTCTCATCTTGCCCTTATACAGTATGTATGATCCAAATAAGAGAGAGAGAGAGAGTAACAAGACAATTCAACGCATGCCTGTAAATGATCAAACTTACATCACGAAAAACTTAGAGCGCCATTCACGGTTTTCTCTTTTTTTGCAGACAACGTTTAGCCCTAAACGACTTTAAAATGCTATCAGAGTAGATTGGCTGATATGAAGCACTTTCTAGGCAGGTAAGCATTATTAACCATGCTTGCAGGCACAACAACTGCCAAAGTGTTAAAGATATACGCTACCAACAGCCAATCAGAGTGGTGATCCCTGATACTCCCCTCCCTATGGTAACAATCCATCTCAGTAACACTGATTTAGCTACAATGCTCACAGGGAAAGAGACCAGCCAGTAAAAGTCTTAAGATGAAAATAGCTCAGTACATGATGCTACTAACAATATTGAGGAGAGAGAAAGAAAGGCAACTTTATTTTATTTTTTTTCAGACTGCTCTTTTGACCAAACTGTTCTTGTGCAAGTTATGCTGTAAATTTTAGCGTAAACATTGAATTGGCACAAAAAAAATACGCTCGAGTAACACAAAGAATTCTAGATTAGAGACCGGAGAGTTGGGAGATTAGGAACAAAAGACGAAGGGGTGTTTATTTCAATGCAGTACATTACTTCTGCACTGAAGTGAACAGAGACGGGGCAATACTACACTGTATCTGCATGCAAACATACCTTTTTTTTTTTTTTTTCACACGGCACATTCTCGCTCACACCTGCACACATATACTGACTAAAAGCCCTGTTGCAAAGGCAAAAACGGCAGCTGAATGAATCCTGTGCTTTTTGGATTTGGTTCATAGTTAATCTGAGGAGGGGGGGGTGTGCTGCTTCAGTCAATCACTGCGCAGCTTGCTTGGCTCGCTGGGTGTGGCACTTCATACACAGGATCCTACCATCCAATGGATAGCAGCCATTCTCATCGGCTTCTATGGAGAGAGGGCGAGCACAATCCTGCAGAACAAATAGATACATTTATTATGAGTTTATTGAATACGCTACATGACGAATATTTTAATTGAAATGTCGTGTTTGAATGTCTTACCTCACAACGGTAACACTTAAGGTGGAAGTTCTTGTCGAGAGCCACCACTCTGACTGTCTCCTCGCTGCCAGCGGCTGGAATAATGGGTTCATTACAGCTCACACACAGAGGGGAGAAGCGCCTGGAATAAAGAGGTGGCTGTTAGTCAACGGCCTTCAGTCAAATTCTCACACATTTACACCAGATCAACCATATCAAATGTGTCACTTCTGAGCCTGTCAACTAGAGATAGTGAGGATTAATCAACTTTGTCAAATCCAATCATTTTATCCACAGTTGAGCATGCTGTATAAACCTTTTATCAGCAGGAGGTGGAGAATCAAAGTGTTGCTGAAACAAGAAGTGCTGCTGTTTACTGCCTCAGTCCTCCAGCACTACCACTCTTATCAGCAATCCTTGTAGGTAAGATGAATGGGGTCATACAAACACTGCTTAAATTGATTTGTCCTCAAAATATATGCTGGGCAGCTCATGCTTCCCTGTGCTGAGAAATTATGCAGGTAAAAATCAGGAGAATTACTGGTGAGGACATTTTGTCCCAGCCCCCTTTTTCTCACAGCATCACAAGCTAATCACTTCTCATATGAAATAAACACATGTAATATTAATCATTAAGGAATCAACAGCCAGTATCTACCTGTGATAATCCTGGACACAGTAGGGGTTGTTGTTGTCATCGGTGATGAAGGGCGCCCCCTCAAGAGTGCAGGAGCAGGTGCTGCAGCGGAAACAGTGGGCGTGGAAACATTGGCCCACCGCCTTCAGCACGCGGTCTGTAATCTTCTCCCCACATCGGGAACACACTGCCAGGGAACTCTTGAGAAGGAGCAGAAGGAAGATGTAACCGAGATGGAGGTATGGAATTAAAATCTTAGTGGCCTGAGTTGCTTTTTTACTAAAAAAAAAAACATGAAATGAAACAAAAGTGTCAAAATATTTTGACTATATTTTTGAGTTGTAGCTACACTAAAACTTAAAATAATAAAAGATATTTGAAGTGAACAAGCTTTTGGTCTTTTGTTGTGATCATCTGCAAAGACCATTCTCCCGAAACTTAATATTTTTTTAACAATTTCACAAACTACATGTGCCTGTGAGTGTCTCCTCACCATGTAGCAGTCCTCACACTGCGGCGAGCCGTCCCTGTCATAGAACTGCATGCCCTGCAGGGGGCGATGGCAGCTCATGCAACAGAAGCAGTTGGAGTGGAAGAGTTTATCCATGGCCCTCACTGCTGGCTGGGTACGGGACAGAGCCTCGCCACACTTCCCACAGACCTCTGAAATGGAAAGAGAGAGAGAGAGAGGGTTGGAAAGAATAAAATACACAAACTAAAGATGATTCACAAATACACCCGTCTTTCTACGTCACTTCTGTTTGTGTTAATTACAGTATAATGCCATAATTAGTGAGCATACAAAATTATAGTGGTTGTATAATAGTTTCATACAACACATGTGGTCTAATGCTCTACGCGTTCATATTTGTTAGCAGAAAGCAGATAAGGAGGAAAGAACTTGACTGACTGCAGCAGAATAAATGGAGAACAACTGCAGAGATAAATTGTTGGACGTAAGAACGAATACATTTTTCCATCCATCCATAAATATGTGGCATTTTCCAAGCAGCCAGAAAACCTCTCTCACATATTACAAACTATTTTATTAAGAAATGACTTTCTCTGTGAATACTACAGCCACCACTCTGTGCGTGTGTGTGTGTCTGTACCTGTAGGAGGGGAGGTGATGACGGGTGCATGTGTGTCCATGTCTTTGATGAAGTCCTTGGTCATTCTCTCCAGCTCCTCCACTTCCCTCATGTTCAGAGGAACACCTCCGCCCGGGATAGCAATTGGGCCAGGGGGTGAGGGCTGCATGCACACATACACACACAGACATAAATCCATTAGTACATGTGTATACATTATTTACATAGTTACCCAGAACGTGCCTTATAGAGCATTGTGTTATGTATGATTGAGTAGTTTACCTTTGAAAACACTTAGTGCAAGTCCAGAAATGCATACATCTGATTTGTTGACTATAAACTAAATTATTTGTACTTCCTGTGCTTTTCTACTGTATATACAACGCAAACATTGTGTCTAAGTAACTAAAATATAGATGGAACGTACCGTTGATGAAGGGGGAGTTTTTGTTGGTTGGCTAAAGGAGGGCCGGGGAGACGCCATCGTCTTGGGTTGAGGCGGAGGCACAGCAGCGGGAGGATTTTGGTTTGCGTTCACCTGACTGACAAAGGGAGAGCTCTTTATGTGATTAGAGGCTGGGGCAGCCGCCACGTTGCTTGGTGGAGTAGCAGGAGGCGCAGGGGGAGCTGCGGGAGGTGGAGGGAAAGAGCTGGTGGCAGCGGGAGGTGGAGGGAAAGAACTGGTGGCAGCGGGAGGGGAAGGTTTTGGTGCTACACTGATTGGGGTGGTGTTCTGATTCAGGTTCTGGTTCAGTTTTTGTGCCAGAGCGGTTGATGATGTTGCCGTTCTCCCTCCGAACTTGGGAGCCACAGCGGGCGCCTTAGCGAACGGCTGAGCAGCAGCGTTTGGTGCAGAGTTGTTGTGATTGGCTTGTCGGTTCGTTCTGGCTTTGAGTTCTTCTGCCCAGGGTGCTGGAGGCGGGCGGTCTCCCATCTCAGGAGGTGGGAGGAAGGAGAGCGCTGGTTTAGGAGCAGTCGGTGGAGGAGCTGAAGGTTTGGGTGCTGGTGCTGAAGGATACTGGCTCGGTAACTGTGAATGAAACAACATCAACAATAGAACGATCTCTTAACATTTCTTTTACCTCGAAAGAAAATGTGAGACTGTTCTATGCAAGCATGCAGGTTTTGTTTAGTAATATAAAACTTCCATTTATCATAAACTAGAATACATCAGAGAAAAATATCTAATGTGTAACACTGCACACTGCAATGCAGCAAGCAGACACCTTTATTATATTGAATGAGGTACTTTGATTAAAGAAAACATTGGAAGCGCTCCACAGTTTGAGCTTATCAGAAGTGCTTCGTCTTTCTGACATTCATTTTGCGGTTTTGAGCCAACATTATTCTGCCCTGATCCAGTACCTCCCAGTTGGATAAAAACACTCTCCATTTATGGCCCTCTCACTGGGTCTCTGGCAGCACGCTTTGGCTTCATCACACTCTCATGCTCTTCACTCAATTCTGTGTGCATCGCTCTCTCTCTCTCTCTCTCTTTCTCTGCAAGTGTCTCCTCTCTCAGCGTGAATCACCAGCTACCTCACTTCTTGTTTTCTCTTTCGGTCCGGTGTGCTGTGCTGTGTGTGCAGTTCACTTATCACTGAGCTTTCAACCTGAACAGATGAAGAGAGACTAATGAAACCAACATGGCATCTCTCCAAACTATTTCCACTGACCTACCTACCTTGTTTTTTTTTTCCTTTCTTTCCTCTGTGTGACTCATTCTCTTTTTCTACAGCGAGGCTCCTGTGAGTCAGTCCCTGCTGTCGTTTTCCCTCTCATCTCTCTCTCTCTTTTTCTATCTGTATCCTAATGTCTCATGTCTGTTAGTGTATTTACCATCCCTCTGTGCTGTTTACCTTAGGGTTGAAAGGTCCCCTGGTCTCCATCTCAGACAGCAAGTCAGTTAAAGAGTCAAGCTGTTTATCAAAGCTGGTCTGCTTCTCCACTAGTCTCTGGTACAGGAAGACAGAAGGAGGAAATGGATAAAATAAAAAGTACATTTATTTCCACAAACAAAAAAAAAAAAAGAGGATGTAGCCAGGATGAGAATAGAAACAATGGAAAATTGTTGACTGTATGTGGTGTCTACATATCTATGTTTGATTAAGACTCCGGAGTGTTTGGGTCTTTTATCTATTCAAAAGAAGACGAATGAAAATAAAACCAAATTCTGGCTCTTAACAGGGCGTAAACACCCAGAATAAAAGAACAAATAACAAACAAACAAACTCAATGAAGTGATAATGATGACGAATAAATGAATTATATTTGAATTTTAGAGAGTACTGGCTGTTCAGTTATTTAATGTGAGATGAATTGGATTGTTTAGCATGAGCTCTTTGCTTCATTCAAACATGAGATATATGTTATGCTATTTTCATCATTTCAAAAGCCTTTTTTTTATTTTATTTTAAACATTAGCTAACAATGTCTGATGTCTTTGTAGCCCGACAAACCCGCTGCAATTAATGCATTCCTGCAGTAAACATTTCTACACTAAACCTTTTGTTGCATGTCTAAAATCTATTTCAGTAACATAAATGAGCAATAATCCTGTTAGAAGCATGAAGCTGGGTGATTTACCCCAGACTAATGCTAATATAATTTGTGGGAAAATCTGAAAAGACAGTATTTCCTGCCAACACTCCATGGACTCACTGTGGTCTCACAACAACGTCCTCCAGTGTCCTAACTGATTATCACATTATGCCGAAATGCATGGAGTGAAAGAGAGAAACATGAAGACAGGCGAAGCAACCTCAGACTCCATCATGACTCACCTGTGGGTTTCCAGCAGCCGCACTGGGAATACTGGTACCGGAGGCGGGGAGAGGTGGAGGGGGTGGGGGGAGGAGGGGGGAGACGGGGAGGTGGGCAGACAGGCACTCTCCTCAGGGGGAGCTGGTGGGGGGGGGCAGGTCATCGGCTACCGGAGGTGGAGCGGGGAAGGCGGGGGGGGGGGCGTCGGAGGAAGGGGGGTGTGGCTTGGCATTCGGGGGGGGAGGGGCTGGCAAATCATCATCCAGTGGAGGAGGAGGAGGGGGTGGGAAGTCTGACAGAAATGAGGAGGGTTGATTGGTTAAAACCTGTCAGGATGTTTTGTTTGTACTCATCATCCAATCCGAACATTTATCAGATATACTGGGCGCTTTAACATCATCAAGTTTACAACAAAAAAAAAAACACAAACAGGACAATAAAAATAAAAAAACAAAAGTGTGTGGAGGGCTTGGCCAGTTTGAGAGGTCAGCCAAGTCCTGCCTGTTAGATGTGGGCATCCTGATCTACGTCTTCCTGCATTAAACGAGCCATGTGGAGTTTTCTTGTAAACAAAGAAAATGTTTGTTTAGATTGAATGTTTCTTACCAAAGCACACTTTGTGTATCTTTGAGGTTCCTCTTTTAGAAAACATTTGGAAATCTGATTTTTAAAATATTTAAAATCCTTTGCTTGCACGCAAGCATGCTCAAAACGGGGGCCCACACGTAAAAAAACATTACTCCATAGCACTTCTTGAGGTCAAAAACTCCACAGGGTACCTTTAATTAGTCTGTTTGACTGCGTCCATTAAATTTAGACAAGCTCAGACATCTTCAAAGTAATACTAATGCTATAATTATGCACAACTCTATAAGCAAAAGCAAAATATAAGACCCGACATTTAAGTTAAATGTCCAAAAAGTCAGGAATTACAGTACATTACTCATGCTATTGTATACTCAACTGTGAAGCACTGCATGCTGTAAGCAGCGAGGGGTAGGAGAGGGGAGGGCTGCTGACTGAGTGGATATAACTTAAAATAGTCACACAAAAAAAGCATAAATAATGCAAATACCATCACAGAGCGAAGGCGGTGGAGGCAGATCTCCCACTCGACCAATCACAGCTGTGCCTATTGGCGTCGGCGATGGAGCCGAGGGAGGTGTCAGACTTTTGGGCCGTGGTGGTGCCACAGAGGCAAACTTCTTTGGCTGGTTGTAGAAGGACGGGGTGGTGACTTTGAAGTTCAGAGAGGATGTCACCATGAAGGGCTTGCTGTTGCTGGAGTCCTCCATTTTGTGTATTTATCTGAGGATGAACACAAGAAACATGAAGCACGACAGTTAGAGGCCGAACAGGACGATATTCCTGTACAAGAGGTATGAAATAGGTTGCAGTGAAGTTCAATAACAGAGTCCAGATAACTCAGGAGTCTCAGCTCACACCCCACATAATGAAACCAGCATTTATCAGCTGACTAACGTCAAAGAGCTTGCATTCCTTGGCAGCGCAGAGCACGTTGGGTCTTTTTTGCTGAAGAATTAGTGGTGATGACACATCAACAAAACATTTGGCCTGTCACAGGTCCAAACTACGGACTAATTGTAAGCAGATTTGGACACTGAACACACTGAAAAAAAAAAGTGACAAAGTTAACTATGCTCAGATTACAGAGATACAGTCTAAATTTGCTTGGTATTCTCGAGAGGTGTTGATGGATAGTGGTGGTGAGACGGCTGTGGGAACAACTGAAAACATAAAAAGAGCAATAAATCTTTGGGAGAACATTTTTCTTTTGCTGTGTTAAGTTTCCAACTTTAGAATTGGCAATAGCTTCCTAAAAGTTGCAGCTTGATTGATTCAATCTGTGTATATTGTTTAGCATTTCCTGTTAGTACAAAACACTTTTTATATATATAACTGCCAAAACAGCACACTATGCAGATTGGTACCTATTGTGTACTTTATATCTGGGACACAGCTGTCTTGACCTGTTAGAAAAACTAATTAAAATGAAGGTTTATTGCGGCTTGCAGTGTTTTAAAATCAACTTTGGATGTGGACTATTTCTGGATGTAGTGAAACAGCAGTAAAAAAAAAAAAAAAAAAGAAAACAACCAGCAGGCATTCTGTAAATCTAGTGCTACTATTTAAACACAAAAGCTTTGGCAAATAGTCCACAGTGGAATGAGAGGAAAGTGTGAAAATGTCCTCAGGGCATGCATACAGAGCAGACATAGTGGCACTCGGTTGTTTACAGTGACATAAAAACACGACGATGGCAGGTTTTGTACGAGGGAGGGCCAGTTTGAAGCGATAGCAACTATCATAACATTTTCATGTGAGGTGCGTCAAAAAAAAAGAGGGTGAGCTCAAATATTTACCACACACATGCTGGTGGTTAAACAAATGTTGATGTTAACTTCGGTGTCTCTATCGAGATTCCTCGCCAAAGTCTGGACACATTTCCCTGAAGGCCACCGGCCCCCGAACGTGACCTTTTCAGTCAAAAGCGCTGTTGTTCTGACTGACCCCGTCCACCAGTGCACACAAACATAGACAGACGCACACATCTGTACGCACACTGGCTGTCTTCACTCACTCTGCAACCTGAAATAGTTGCATACTCCTAATAATAATAATAAAAATAAGTGATCGCACAACTGTGCCGATGGTTAACGCACAAATGTCGGGACTATTTCTGCAGCTTTTAACAGCTTGTAAAAGATAAATGTCTCGCAGCCACTGCAGCTGTAACCGAATGAGTCTCAGGTGGTAAAAATTAGACAAATTGCAGATAACATTTTCCATTGAACAAACAATATGTAATTACCATCTCTTTGTGTTGTGTGGCATTTAGCTTCTACATCATAATGAAGGTTACATAGCATTGATGCCTTCATAAATGTCAAAGTAACCATAAAGAAGAGTGTGGGACTATTTTCCCAGTCATTTATAATTCAGAAGTACTTCAATAAATGTCTGTTTGTTGGTTGTTTGCTCTACTAAAGCTACACCAGCCCTTCCTAAAAGAACCAGAGTGGAGAGCAGGTGAAGCAAAACAGTGATTAAGGTTGTATTAATGTGTCTTGATACAGCTTTCTTGAGTTGGCTTTAATATTTCTTTCACAGCACAGGGGTTTGATGTGCATACTTAGGTTTCTTCTCAATAATGAGGTAATTTATTATAAAGTAAGAGAGAATGCTACAGAAATCTTAAAATAACAGTGAAGGGGTACAGATTGTCTTCTCTTTTGACCAAGATGAAGTTGTAACATTCACAAATCCTCTGTGCGCAAAACGCTGAGTACTGCAGTTGTCAAAACGACATCTCCCAAAGCCGCAGAAACCTCCATGTTTGCACTGTGGGTAGAAACTATCAGTGTTTTTTTTTTTCACCATTTTGATATAATTGAGTTTGCATTTGAGAAAACAACCTTTCCAGGAAGAGATCAAGTCTGACGTGGTCTTGAAAATGATTATGTAGACTGGGGCCCGAGCTGACAAGTAAAAGCTAAACTAACCAGAAGCATTTCATCCTCATTCCATTTTGTTGGGACATACAGCTTCAACGCTTCATGTTCTGACAAGACAAGAAATACTTATGAAGCTCATGAAAGTATCCCTGTTGCTATAACCGGCTTCTCTGGTGTGTGAAAGCAGTGCAACCTTTTCTCTTCTGCTTTTTGGTTTAACTTCCTTTAAATCTTACCGATCTTTTAACCACATCTGTCCAAGGGCGTGATGTCCTTTCGGCATGTGGAGGTGTCAACTGTCATAAGGTGTCATTACATGTCCCACTTTAACCATACAAGGACATAATTCATAATTTGTCAGCATTTTGATCAAATAGCCCCATCTGCGTGTATGTTTCATCCGTTTTAGCTACAACAGCATATTTTTGAAACAAACACCAGTTAAAATGTTTATTTTGTTACAGCTTTCTGATCTTGAAAGGCTAGTGGAATAATTCCAGATGATGAGATCTGACTACAACACCATTATTGACTGAACAATCAGTGGAAAAAAAAAAACACAATCTAACAGGAATAAGATTGTCTCTCAAATGTCTCAAAAGCTACAAAAACATCAGCTTAAAAAAAAAAAAAGAAAAGAATCGCAGCTCCACTTCTCTAGCCCACGTAAATAATTTAGAAAATTGCTCCATGAATCAATACGACGAGATGTTGAGACACTAATGGAGATGCAAACTGATCTGGTTGCCAGCTTTTATGGGAAATCAAAAGAGAGAAAGGACAGGTGCTTCTCTTGGAAAATAGCTGGCTACTTATTAACCGAGCATCAAGTTGAATAGAGTGGATACTCTTGGATTAATCTTGAATAAGTATCAACAGAGTACTCGAAACAGAACACTTGAAACTTTAACAGCGCTCTAAAAGGAGTGCTTCACAAGGGTGGGTATGGCCCGTGATTTATTCTTTTCATTACAGTACTTAAGCTACCTTGTTTCAAAGAGACAATATGCAATCGTCCTCTCAGTTATTCAACAGTGATGATAACTTGTGGTCAAGTTCCATCTGTTCCTTGATACGGTCCTGAGGGGTTTAATACGATGAGATCAGCTCTGCACTTGGCTTCAGACGTCCTCCTGCAAATCTATCTGGAAACCTGATCCTTGCGATGAGAGAGACCCTCAGATGAGGAACATATTTGGCACTACAACTCAATGACATCACCTTTTTTTGTTTCTCTCCGTTCAGCCTCGCTTTGCTGTTTTCCTCTTTGTCCTAAAATGAGGATCGAGTGCTTGTATTAAATTCCGGCTGGCTTTCACAATCTGATGTATAGACTTGTGTTCGGTGGCGAGACCACAACCTTTTATTCTTGCGCTTTCCTCAACCTCATCATTCATCTCGCACCCACCACTTGAACTGAATGACATCACTTGGGGGCTGCATTTAATCAAAGTGCTTTACAGCTGTGATGGAGGATGGCATTGTGTAGGCTTTAGATAGGGCCCCAGCATGAATTACATACTGTACTCTGTAGCTGTTAAACTTTGTGTAAACTCCACAGAGCTCGACAGCTTTTACAGGCTAGAAAATTGGTTCTCGACCCAGGTACCACAGCCCAGTTGGTTTTCATTTCATCTTGTCACGGACTGATTTACACATGGGACGGAGGGTGAATGTAATCAACCTAACTAACTTAAAAAGATATAAAAAGCCAGCATGGCTGTGAACTTGACACTCAGCATTTTAAGCCCCATATGGACTATTAAACTGGGTAAGCAAACAAAGTAAAACTAAGCTCTTTTTGTGGCACACTTTCCATTATCTTTGTGTTTTATCTCAAGTTTCACATGAACAGCCCCTTTCCTCACACACTATGCGATGCAGTGGCTGTTGAGGACGGCTCTACCACACTTTTTCAAAGGAAAACTGTTGAACTCAGCAGTGGTTCACTACTTTGTGGTGGTAGGGGAACTAAATTTGGTTTATATACTGTGGTACTGCTTTTTAAAAAGGTCATATATGGAAGTGTTGAACTTGAATCTTCTTTGTCCTAAACAGAAAACATCTGCCGATTATGTGAGTACAGTATTTCCTCACATTGTGATATTTTCTTTAAAAACTCTCTGTAAAAACAAACAAACAAACAAAAAAAAACGGTTGTTTTTACGGTAAAAAACTGAGTTGTGGTTTCAAGAATTTTACCGTAATAAATACGGTGAAACCTTTTCTAATATTACAGTAATAACATATTAGTACTGTTGATTTCACATAAGGTCTGTGTTTTGTTCCATATTTTAAAATGTCTGTAGATTTTACGGTAAAAAAACTGCCACACCATGACAGTAAAAGACTGTAAAATATGCCATTAAACATTACGGTGCTTTACTGTATACTTAACAGTCTCATATAAAATACTACTTTATTCTACATAAATTCTCTTAAAATGCTATATAAATAAAGGTTTTGAAATATGACTGTGTTTTACTGTATAGGGAAAAACACACTCATATTTCATGGCATATTTACAACCTTTTACTGTCAAAGAGATATCCCTTTTTTTAAAAACAACACTGGTAGAGGTAAAGGTCCCAAATCAGGAATAAGCTCATTAGTTCTTTGCCTGCTAAATATCTTTACTTAGCAACACAAATAATGATTAAAATGACAAAGAAATACATTAAAGACATGAAGCTAATTCCAAATTTAATCACTTTAACCCTAACAGTTAACCTAAAACGAAACATAACTCATGAAATTCTTTCCATGTCTGCTCGCTCATTGTATCAGTGACTAGTGTGTTGTTGATGAAACTCTCTATTGTTCTGATGTTAATAGCACACCCGGTTTCTGGGAAAGCGTGTCTAGGCTGGGGGTCACTAATGCAGGGACAAACAACCCTTTTGAGTCCAATCTTACAGGTCACTGGACACGCATTGAGCACCAGTGTTACGCTCCCTCTCTACAGACTACAGTTGGATGACTGATTGAACAGGCAGCATTTTTAAAACCGGTAATAACATCAGCCGACGGGCTCTGTGTCAAGCTCTCACCCAAACAACCTTATCTGCTGACACTAACATACAGGAGTAGGATGATCAAGGCCAAACAAGAGTCACAAGACAGTGATAGACACAATCAAAGAGTCAGACATGCAGTGATTTGGGGCAAAGCAATGCCCTGAAATAGCTTGTATGTCTTGACTCATGGAGGCTACAATTAAAGAGGATTCCTCATCAGCCCTTCATAGATCATCATCATCATTCACAGATTTTCAATTTACTGAGGCGTCAGTGACCATAATCCCAGTCTTTTCAAACAGAAACACCACACTAACCTCAGGCTAACCAAAAGCCAGAGCCTTCTTGCTATAAGTTATTCTTAAACACGTCTTACTGTGGTCTCGGTTTGAGGCTCGCCTCCTATCTTTGCTGATGAAAAGGCAAAAGGCACAAACAATGATAATCACAGGATTTTCATGTTCTCCAAGTCCTACGCTAAAAAGGCCTCATGTATAACTTCCAGTGAACAAAGCCGTGGCAAATCTCTTCACATCCTCTCATACGTGACAAGACATGAGACCTAATTAGTTATATATAGACCTTCCAATTAAGAAGACACACTTCTCCTTCAGGCCTTCTCAACATGGGCACAAGAGCAGGGTAAAAGGTGCCACCTGATAACAGATTTCTATTTAACTTGGCACTTTCAGTAAGGTAAACATACTGTACCTTGGTAGGTGCTCCACCCACCTTGGTATCCCATTGATTAGATAGAGACAGGGTTAGCCAACTGTTAGCCGAAGCTCTGACAGCCAACGGCACAAACACAGCAAATGAAGACAGACAGCTAAAGGTAAATTAGCAGTGTTGTAGTACTCGAGATCGGTCTTCGTCTCAAGACCACTTTTTGAAGGTCTCGACCCCAACTGCATTTTTACTCTGTCTTGCCTTGGCCTTGGGATTATATTTCAAGACTGGTCAAGACTACAATTTTCCCATTAATCGCCTAATAATGTCTAACTTGTCCCACCACACTTTCGTGATGAACTGAAAATACTTTTATGAAGCAGCTCTTTTTAAAAAAGAGAAATGAATATGAACTAGTTCAGTTTTGGGGCTGCGAACCCTGTGACCTGTGGCTGATACAGCTGCCAAAAATCCTGATCGGAGCACCTTTAACCATCAAGTATTCAACCAGGCCGTACTATTTTATATTTGAAAATGTATGCAAGGAAATGCGAGGCGTGGGCCTCACCCAAAGAGTGATTTGGTGAATATTTGCCACATGTTAGCTACCTAAGTTGATACTGTCTGGTCTTGGTCTTGACTCGTCTTGCCCTGTGTTTCGGTTTAACGAGTGACCGTGTTAACTGGAGACTGTTGGCCAAATGCGTCTGTGGTTTTCGTAGTTACGACAGCCGTTGAAAGCAGGAAGACACGTTGCATTTTTTCCCCATTAACGTTACAATGTCAAAAATACGTATAATATTTAAATAAAATATAATAATAAGTGATTTGTATCTTGTTTTACAGCTACGTATTCTCTTCTTGTTTCAACGGTTGTGTCAACGGTTGTCGTAACTACGACAACCATAGTCGTATTCGGCTACCCAGGTAACATGGTCACTCGTTAAACCAAAACACCTGCCTTGGTCTTGGTCTTGTCTCGGTCTCGATACACTCTGGTCTTGGTCTTGGTCTTGACTTGGTCTCGGTTTAGCTGGTCTTGACTACAACACTGCTAATTAGACATGAGCTTGCATCACTGTGTATCAATACACGAAATGAAGGTTTGTAGCTGAAGCTACGCAAGCTAAGCGGCTACTAAGAACGCAAATCACATTATCACGTTAGCATATTCAAAGTTAGCCTGTTAGGCAAATTTCCAGGTTAAATCAGGTAACCTAGCGTCACAGCTTCAACACACATTAACGTCAGCTAGCAACGGACGGTTGAATGACAGCCACCCCCTCACCTGGAGGTCCGAGCAGTCACCTTTGTGTGATTCACCTCCCTGACTGATCATCAATCACACCGACGGTAACGGCTAGCTTCACCCGCTCACACCTCCACCCCTCCTTTAGCTTTTGGTCAGTTTGTTTCGGGGGGTGTTGGGGTGAAAACGCCGCCCCCCATTTTTTCCCCCCTTACCTCATACGGCAAAGAAGACGGCTTCTCTCTCTTGTAACGGTGCTGTCATCCGGTTTAACAACGTCGCTACTCTGTGAAGTACATAAACGCGTTTACAGCCGCATTGCTAGCTCAGCTAGCTCGGTCAACTTTTTTAGCTTGGACTTCCTGTTGGAGCTTCCGCATAGCCCGTTGCTGGTTGCTTATCGTCGGTATTCATCAGCTGGTGTAGCAGGCAGCAACCTACAGTACAGATCAGGGACCACTCAGCTAGAGGGAGACCACCACCAGCACCACCACCCATGAGAGGTATCCATCTATCAGTCTGCAGTTTTATGCCATAAAATGCTGCTGTATGATACATCCGCACTAGTTGTCACTCCAACCAAGATGAGCTGAGTAATCATAACTCTGTGCTATTATGACAAAAGACTTTACCTTATTAGGTAACCTGAATATATTCACCCCCACAAGAAAAGACATGCCAGCTTCTAAATCACAACAAGCACATGTACTTACCGTGTTAACACAGCTGCAATGTGGATCTTCCTCCTCTTGCTTTTGTTCTTCTTCTTTTTTTTCCTCCTGGTCCAAGCTGAGTTAAGAGTTGACTGTAATGGTAACTTCTCTCTTTTCTCTCTCTCTCTCTCTCTCTTTCTCTCTTCCCCTCTCCAGCTATTAGACCCTCCCCCTGTGCTTTTCAGTCTGGAAAAGGAATGACACCATCCTTCCAAACAAGTTCTTTCTCGTTTGACTTTGGCTCAGGACTTGTGTATTACTATGTAAACAGCACCTCTCTCTCTCTCTCTCTCTCTCTCTCTCTCTTTCTCTCTCTCTCTTTTTGTGTGTGTGTGTTCATAAACTGTCCAGTCAGACCCCTCCTCCTCCTCCTCCTCCTCCACCTCCTCCTCCTCCTGCCCTCTTTTCTCTCTGGATTCTTGCAGCATTCTTCAGTCAATGACATCAACCCCTGTTGCCTCTCCTTGTAAGGTCAGACTGAGGGAATGAGGGAGCGAGAGGGAGGGAGAGATAATGGGGCTGGAGGCTTGATTAGATACAGACACTAAAAGCGGTCAGCGTTTTACACACAAGGAGGTCTCACAAACTGAAGAAAAGTACGTTCAAATGGATAATCTGTGGACTAGGTTTAGCTTTATTTGCTGTCAGGAAAAGAAAGAGAAAAAAAAGACTTGTTTTTATAAGTTTCTTTCACTTGCCTCAACAGGCAAAGCTGATGATCAGATTGTAAAGGCATTATTCTGCCTGCCAAGAGTGCTGCCACATCGTTATTTGCCTTGCACTAAGGCAATAAACATGCAAAAGCATAGATTGCTTCTCTCTACCCGATTAGTGTGCTTGATTATGCAGAGTAAACAACACATTTTATGGCTCTTTCTCAAGTCGTACTGTTGTTCATCCTGACAATAAGGATGTGTTCACGCTCAAACTGGTGTAAAATGACACTTCTATGACTTTTATGTCTCACCCACACACACCACACTCACCCACAGCTCATATCCTGGGCGACTCTTGTAGCCAACACTTTTTTATCTTATCACACTTTTAGGTGTTGTCATTGTTTGCACAAGGCGAGGAATCTCCCTTAACATGTCTGTTATTGGATCCCTTTGACGTACATTTTAATATTTATTTCTAATTTTAGAAGATGAACTATCAGGTGATAGAATCAAGTCTCACGTTTGCATTTGCAGTACTGTATTCTGTGTTAATCAGATCATTAATCAAGATTTGATGGTTTCAGCTTCTCAAGTGTGACAATTTTCTGCTGCAGTTTATCTTATGTGATAATAAACTGAATATCTTTCAGGTTTTGGAGTGTTGGTCATGGAAAAACAAGCAATTTCATGTCATTTTTATTATTTTCTGGCATTTTATAGACCAAACATTTTTATCTTTAAATAGACTAAATAGTTGGCAGTTGGCTAGTTTGACTGAGAATATTATTTTTAAAATAAATTTCTTCAAGTGTGCACTTTTTGTTCTGACTCATGACCCTACTCTGTAAAATTCCCATCAAGATCACCATATGACACTGAGGTTGTGACACAGTGCAGTAATACTTAAATCAGGTTGTGAAACCATAGGCAGGGTTCTCCTCAAACTTCTGCAGTAGCTGTTGTGTAACCTGTTGGTGCCTGATTCATGTCTGTGAACTACAGGGAGTGGTCATCGGGGTCTTTGATAGCCTATTGTGCTACAAGGAATGTTTCCAGTCTCTCCTCACTTCCACTGGGACGAAAAAATGTGTCGGATTTCCACTCAGAGATTTCCACAGCACCTCTGAGACAAAAAAAAAAAAAGCACACCCCATCCTGGCTGCCGGCTCTCTGGCAGGTGACATGCGAGAGAAGAGGTCAACGTTTGTGTGCAGCTCCAAATTCCTGCCAGTTCGCAGCTTGCTCTCTGTCTGACTGGTGAGGGGAGTGAGGAAATCTGCAATGACACGTGTAATGCTCTTCTGCCCTTTTTCAGCAGGCTGCAAAAACCGGGTGGTGCCATGGTGACTAAGTTTTGAAAGGTTTTGATCAGGCAAGGTGAAGGCAGCTCTTGGGGTCCAGTCAGTCTGGAGGTAAGACCAAAAAAACAAAAACATCAAAATCAGAGCCAGACAACCTGGAAAGCAGCCAAACCTTGGAATGAACAGTTCCTCTCCCCCTCCCTCTCTAAAGTGCCATATTTCTCTCCCTCTCTACTTCATGCTGCATTTTTTCCCCCCACTTTTTCCCCCAATACTTCCATTTCTCAGTCTGCCCTCCGTACGCTGCACTTTTATTTCCTTTGCCATCTTTTCTTTTTTCCGCTCCACCCTCTCCACCTCCCACTGCTCATGTGAGTCAGTACCTGCTCGTAATACCTCAGTGCTCAGGGTTAATATCCTGATCTTGGATCATTTCCGAACTTTAAAGAGGCTCTCTCTCACTCTCTCTCTGCCTCCCTCTCTCTCTCTTTTTCTCTCTGCACACACTCACTTTCTCATTTTCTCTCAACAATGGAAAAGTGGGAAGCCTTTTGAATGCAAGGTAAATGTTTTTAATTGCTCACACCCAAGTTTATACATGCACACACTGTTCCAGGCCCTTCCCACCCTAGCCCTCCATACCCAAGGTAGTAAGAAAAGGCATTACTAATATGATGGAAATTGAATATAACATGTATAACTATGTTTTCATTAGTGTATAATCGCCTAAAAAATATGAATCGTTATGTTTTTGTTACCTTAGTCTAAGCCTTTTGTGTCTGTAGATGCCATAGATCCTCCATGTTGAACCACCATGTTTCTACAGTAGCCTAGAACAGCCACTGTAGTTTTTCCTTCACGCTAGGAAGGAAAGGGTGAAACAAGGGGGTTGCAATGAGTTACTACAATACTAGATGCCTCCAAATCCTACACACTGGTCCTTTAAAGATGGTTAATGCCTATATCGTCCAAATAAAGCGGTCGAATCTTTCCATAAGACTTTATGTGATCCTTTCACACAGCTTTCCCCTTTCAGAAATCCATTTAATATAGCTGTAGAGAGCAGGGAGTCAAACTTCCGAGTCATTGCACTTTGCACTATACACTTTTTGGCAACACAAACTTTATTCCATATTATTTGTAAAATTCACTAAAAAACAAAGTTCTGTATTCATTCATATGATTTTTCACTATTCTAAGCCACATTTCTGATTATTCAGGTTCGGATTTATGAAGCTTTTGAGACGCATGATAAAGTTTATCACGGAATTTGTAAAATAGCGTGCACAAATCTTCCCCAGTCTAGCCTGCGACGGTGGTGATAGTGTTGCCCACGAAGCAAAAAACTATTTAGCCGTCAAGCAGAAATTCCAGGCGTACGTTAGGCGGGATGAAAACCTCCATACTTATGACAGAACATGGTCTCCTCACTCAGCACCCCGAGGAAAAATCCCTCTGCTGCCAAACTGGCACCCAGTCAAAGCCAGTGTGAGACTGCAGTGCTCCAGTTTCATCAGCAGGTGTCAGACTGATACACATTACCGTGGCGTGCAGAGCCAAACTAAAAAAGCCTCAAGGGAAGAAGATTCCCCCATATCTCTGTTTGATAAAGGACAGGAGGATGACATCTAACAGATTGTTGAGGAGAATGGACAGAAGCATCACAGGGGATAAACAGTGCAGCAGCAGCAGCAGCAGGAGTGGTGTTGGTGGTGGTCTAGACAAGAAAGGTTGGAGCGAGAGAAAATGTGGGGTAATTGCAGTGGAGAAGGGAAGAGAATTGTAAATAATAGAGGAGAGTTGGGAACTCCTCGTACGCAAGGTTTTGTGTGAGTGGACAAACACACACAAACAGACATCATGAGTGCAGAGACTCTGTACCACCCACACACAAATATAAAAACACCCAACGAATATGTGTGCTGAAGAATCCCAGCAAGAAACAGTGAACCACCAGCCCAAAGCATCAACTAATAATACACACAAGCTCTCTCTCCCACTGGCTAAAACAAAGCTAATCACATAAGCACGGTCATTAGAGAGCACCTTATGAGAGGCTGCCTCTTTTTCATAACATTTCTATCTCTCCATTGTCCCCACCCACCTCCTGCGCCCCTTCCCTTCACAAAAACAAACCACAGAGAATTCTCCTTTTCTCCTCCCTCGGTCCACCCCCCCCCCTTCACTTCTCCTTCACCACTTGCATTTTTTCTCTCTTCTCTTCTTCATATGTGAAACCCAATGCAGCCTGACTGTCAGATACTCGCCCTCCCTTCCTCCTCAAGACACACATTTCGCTGTCTAACTAACTTGGTGGCTCCTCGAGGGCAGATGCGTAACATGTGCTTCTAATTAACACATGTAGTAACACACACTAGCAGCAGTTAAGCTCAGCGGAGCACAGGATAAATATGGAAAGCAGTGGGCAGTGATGAAGTAAAGACAATGGGGAATAGAAAAAATGGCATCTTTTAGAGGAGTTTAACCAACAGGAGCTAGTTTTCTTTGAAGGGAAATGGTTTGCCAACCTTTAGAATGACTTTGGCAACCAGCATTACCATTCATCAACGCAGAACATCTTTAGAGTACCTGAATGAGACACTATTAAAGCTGGTATTCATTATCATTGAGGTGCAACTTACATAACAGCCAGGAGCTGATAGACAGATAGTGACAGGTACATGAAAGTCACTGATTACAGAAACGAGGGGTGTGTGGGTCCCTGAGTTAATACTGCTGCATTTAAATTCATCGCAGCAGCATCACCACAGATAAGAAAACAAGAGACTTTCTGACAGGAACATGTAAGAAGTCGTCTGTATGTGTGGCAAGGTGGTTTCATGCCAATGCACATGCTTTGTTAGCGTTAATGTAAACGTGGGTGGAGGAGTTAGAAAGGCGTTGAGAGGCAGTCATCTTTGTGAATGGCCCATGTATCATGGGTGAGATTAGTGTCAAGAATTCCTTCCCTCTGTGGTTGACCTTGTCTCGCGTTGACGGTCCATATCATAGATCACCATGTTGCCACTGGTGTACTGTATGGATATATATGAAGCATGTGAGTGTGTGTGATCAGGCTGCAACTACTTTCTTTATTATTATGTGCTCAATTAATCACTGAAAACATCAGTGAAAAATACCATGATTTTGTAGAGCTCAAGGTTACGTCGTAAAATGTCTTGTATTGTTCGACCGACCAAAGATCTTCAGTTAATTGTGATGTAAGAGAGGAAAAGCAGCAGTCTCCCATTTCAATCTTTATTTGAGCAACTAATCGATTGTCAAAATAGTCGCAGATTGATTTTCTGTCAATCGATTGATCGACTAATTGCTACGGCTCGAGTGTGCTTGCGTCCTACCTTTTGATACAGAGGAATGTGCAAAAAAAAAAAGAAGAAACAAATATGAATCGTAGTGACAAGAAACGACAGGTGGAGCAGGATAGATACACCTAGATTAACCGAGGATTTCTGCAATGACGTGGTGAGAAGAGACAGACTGACTGAGACGTTGTAGAGACTTCAGGCTTACACAGACTGATGGGCAGATGGAGGGGGAATTGAGAGCCAGAGATGGAGACAGGGGTCGAACACAATATACTCAGTCTGCAATCACACATATCAGAGGTGAGTTTTCTAACCAGGTTCAGGGTATGTAAGCCAACAGCCCAGAGTGAAGCTGACTGTCCATGCAGCTGCCTAGGGCATCATCACTTCAGCCCCAGTGGGGACCCAACAGAAAGAGCTATCACACGTCTATATATAAACCCACAGTGAAGGGATTGGCTGGATTATGTATGATTTGTTATGTCTGACAAGTCACACATCCACTTTAAACTCTTTATTGCAATATCACACCCACGCATCTGCATCTCTTTCCTCCGTCTATTTAATTCTTGAAGTGATTAGATTGCTGTGTTTTTCCTCCATCCATTCTGGAGTGCTAATTTTGACTTCACACAGCATTGTCTCCACACCTCTCCCGAACATGACTCAACTGTTCTTTGCTTTCCTTCCCATCTCTCCCCCCCCCCATCTGTGCCCGTGTCTTTGTCTCCCCGTCCTCCCATCTGTCGCGCTCTCTTCCCCTCTTTCTTCTTCGTCCAATGTATGTAAAGTCAACAAAACATGAGTGACCACACACATGCGCCTTCACCGTCCAGACGGCTCATCATTTGCTGGCCAAACACTTACAGAAACAGCACACATAAATGTTTAATCAGAAAGGAGAAGGGGGCGGTAAGAGGAGTAAAAAAAAACAAACAAGTGTTGATATGAAACTGAAGTGAGACAGGGATGATTTAGGTGTAGTGGTGTTTGAGATATAGATTTAAGTCAAATGAGAGAGGTGTAGATAAAAGAGCCACTCCTCTCGTTTCTTTTCACCAGGGAAGACAGGATGAAGGGAGGCAAACACAAAAAGAGGGAGGAAGATGAGGGGATGTGATTCACAGTGTACAGAAAGCAAGATATATAGACGCAGAGATGACTGAGGGGCGGATCAATACGGAGAGACGACAGAGAAAGAGGTGGAGACTTGAGTGTGAAGGAAAACCCTCGTCTTTTTTTTTTTTTTTTTTACAGGATTGTTTAGTATTAGTGTATGTGCGTGCATTTTTTATTTCTTTTTTTATTGAGCGATCCGTGTGAGGGAGGGTGATTGAGAGGGGAGATGGAGAGAGGGGAGAGGCGTAGAGGAAACCGCTGCAGTGCATTGTTAGGCTGAGCGCACACAGGAGAGGGAGACAGAGAGAGAATCCCCCATTTTAGCTCAACAATATTACAGCAGTGCAGAGATATCTCCACAACAATGGCAGCCCGGCACTCTCAGCTCTGTGCTATTGATCTTGTAGTGGCAACCCAATACACACACAGTCAATCTAATTGTTTGTTCTAACCTCTCGTTAGATTAATGCCTTTGGTTGTTTAGATCTTTCTGGTTTTGTCATCAGTGTCAGTGCCAATAACTCAGGTAACTGTAATATTGGCTGCAAATTGAATTTGATGTTGTAAACCTAGTATTGCATAGTAACAACTGGTGATATTGATACCTCTTATTATTAAAAAACAAAACAAAAACATATTTGTTGTAAATAATGCCAATAATGCCTCACGTCTTTATTTAGTCCATATCTATTTCCCTCAGGCATACTGACTTACTAACCGGATCTCTTCTAAGACACTGCACCGGAGAGAGGGAGCGTGAGGAGGGAGGGAGAGAGAGAGAGAGAGAGAAGGAAAGGGAGGGAGAGAGAGAGAGAGAGAGAGAGAGAGTGTGTGTGAGTGATCGAGCGGGCGCAGGGAGGGAGAGAGGAAAAGAGAGAGCACAGGAGAGCAAGAAAAAGAAGCTAGAGCCGAGAGAAAGAGAGTCGCAGGAGGAAGAGGGAGAATGCACGGTGTCTGGGTAACACTTCCACGCTTGTATCCAGGGCCTTTGTGAATACACCATGGGATGCATCGGCTCCAGGAGACTGAGTAAGCCACCACTTCTCTTCACTCTCTCTCTCTCTCTCTCTCTCTCTCTCTCGTTGCGGGCTAGAGGGGGGGTTTTGGTGGGGAGGTGAGGCGGAGGATGGGGGTTCTTGCAGGAGCGTGAGGGTTTGCGTGGAGACTATGGACTAAGGCTTTGTATATGTGTGTGTGTGTGTGTGTGTGTGTGTGTTTGGGCTGTTTGCTTGTCTTTCAGTGCAGCATATAAGCAAGCTGCAGATGTATGTTCACAGAGGCTGTGTACTCAGCATACAGGGACGATGTCAGAGACAATATGTGTTAAAATGTGCTACTGTGTGTGTGGTTGCATCCCCCACCTCCCTACTCCCCTCCCTCCCTCCCTCCCTCCTCCTCCCATCCCTTGATTTATGATGCTGTTTGGCAGTATGTATACGTGTGTGAGTAGGAGGCAGAGAGGGATGGAGAGGAGAGAGGCGGGAGAGGGAAATGCTGTGATAGTGCTTATTTATAGGGTGATATGGCTTGGAGAAAGAGAGGAAACAGAGAGAAGGGGATAATGCCATTGTCAGGGGTGTTTGCACAGTTAGTTATTATTTGCATGAATAATAGGGATAGAGAGGGATAACGAAACAAGCAGCAGAGGAAGAATATCAGTGCAGGCAGGCAGGCGGGCGGGCAGGGAGGAGGGGAGACGGACGGATGGCGATGGAGAGAGGGGGAGAGGGAGGGGCAAATATGTGCAGGCAAGGTTGTGTGGGATTGATGGGAGTTTTCAGGTGAGGACCCTCCTGGATAAACCCATAGATGCTATGTTAAGTAAATCAACATGGGGGCCACTGCTAAGTGAAGAAAGACCGGGAGGGGTTGCAATAATTTTTGGTGAACTGTCAGTTATTTCCATGAGTATAGTTCAGATATGTTGCAGTGCACATTCAGCTCCTGCACGTCTTAAAGGTAAAAATAAACACAGACTTCATCTGGTGTTAAATATTAATGAGCCACTTAGCATGTCAGGCTCTTAAACATATTTATGGCAAAGCGTCAGTCTGAACACACGTTTTACGACACTCTGAAAAGTGCATAACCTTTACAGGGGTCGTGAATGTCAAAACCAGGTTGCCAGACAGGATCGCCAGTGTGCTTATGCAACACGTACCTTATCGCTCCCTCCCTTTTTTTGTTGACTAAATTTAAAATTCTTGATGAAGGGGATTTTAAAAATATCTTAAATGTGCATGTGCAGAAGAAAGAGTACTACATGACACAGTTAGGAAGGCAGGTGTGAACTGAATACAGCCGAAACAGCAGTTCAGGCCATCCAGATTACAGTATTTGACAGATTGCAGAGCAGGAGAGGAGGTTAGGATCCGCTGTCAACACTCGGGTCAAGACAGGAGCCCAGTGATGGGAAACAATGTGATTGAAGTAGACAGAAGGATCTGGAAAGGTGCCACATTAATCTGATTGTGAGCCACCTGAATATTGATGCTCATTTTTATGGATGTGATCACAGACGCTTAAGAATTCAATAAGACGGGTTTAGACCCAGCAGTTACATTTTCTAATCAGGGATAAGTGATGGAGAGCTGTGATAAAGGACAGTATGCATCCTAAGTACACTGCAGCTTGTCAGTCACTCGTAGTACATCGACTTACAGGAATATTTCTCTCCAGTTTGTTGTTATTTCAAATAATATCTAACATGAAGGTGTAAAAAAAAAACATACTTGAGTGAGAGGGAAGGCAGCTTGTGTGTCTGTGTTTCTCTTAAAAGCAACAAAAATCAGCAGCAGTGCTGCCGGTCTAGAGGCGTGGTTGTGTTTATCCTGGGTGAGAATGGCTTTAGTGTGTGCTATTGATCGGCCTTCTCAACTGCAGTCCACGCTGCCAAGCAGAGATCAACAGGAGGAGCAGCAGGACTGGATCAGTCTCTGTTCGGGAGTAGCCCTGATGTATCTGTCTGCCTGCTGGTAACACTATCTCTCCCAGCTCCATCATATCTGGGAGTGTGCTCCGTGGTCAGGCTTTGATATCAGTTTGTATCCACACACTGCACACACATAGTATGTTATCTGTTCATATGATATACTGCATAGCGTCCTGCAGAAAACTGTACATTTTACTTCGTCTTTAATGTCACATAGTTGTAGTTTTATTCTATCTTATTCATTCTTAACAATGATATAATTTGTTATTAGAGGTCTTGCAGTCTAAATTTAGTTAAACCGAAAGCCCCAGACTTAAGACTTTAGGCCAAATGTTGCAAACGCTGATACATGTAGGCAGAAATAAAATTAAAAACCTCAGTATAGTTGTGAGGACAGTTGTTCAGACTGCAGGTGTGTTGGCTGTTAATTCAGACCCAGTTGGAAAATGAGGGCTGGCATAAATACCAGGTTAGGTTCAGTTCATTTTTATCTTCAGCAGAGTTTTTTTTTAAAAGTTTATTCTGGGTTATATTTTAAACTCATAGTGAAGGAAAGGCACTGATCCCAACCCTTTACACACCTGCTTTATCCCAGCTGCCCCCTCACTATCGCTGGTACTGGGTCAGGTGAAGACCAACAGTGATGTACAGTAGAGGAGGTGTCTCCATCCATCACCGCTTCAGAGAGCGAAGGCCTTGGGAAACAGTAGTTGGGAGGTGCACAATCTTCTCCACCTCATCAGCGAGGAAAGGCGATGAGATCTACTGCGAAATAACTACAAATTGTAGTTTTGTCAGTGACTCAGCTTGTGTGTGCTGTACACAGCTTATGTATGCCCCATTGAGAGCAAATTTATACATCTGCCAACACACTGTTAGTAATTCTGGTACAGCACCATGATGTTGATCATATTTGTAGACGTGATGTTGATAATGCTATTACTCATGATTGTGCTAAAAGCTACACATCAGGAGCGTTTTTGTATCCAGTTACCAGGCCACATTATACCTGTGAATGCTGGAAACATTAATCACTGTATAATTTAGGGCATTATGTGCAAGATAACTGCTATGGGTCAGGCTGCAGTGGTGAAATTATAGATATGAATGTGGGACATTATGACTACTCTCACCTGTGCAGACTCTTCACTTTCTCTAAGTTAGCTTTGGTAAAGTGCCGCCGCTGATGCACCACTTACTGATTCAATAAGCACTAATAGCCGATTATGCGTGTGTGCTTTTGTGTGAGTATCTTCACACACATACACACAGAGTATCGCAAAGTGCTGAAAGCTGAAAGTCATATTCATAATCTTGTTTGCTTGTTGTTTGATCAGATACTTCCTGACTTAACTGGAAAAACTGATAAAAGTTTTGCCAGTTTTATATGATTTGATATCGGTTAATTCATGTATAGAAGCTTGTGTTTAGATAACATCTAATTTTGATACCGTAGCCAGCTTGAGTGCTTCTGTATGAATGTTTCTATGTTCACATGTATGCATGTGTTCATGCATGGACCCGTGAATGACCTCAAGTTTACATTCGCCTCTCATATGATCGTGCTCTTGCTGCTATATTTACTGTATGTGCCTGTAGGCCCATGTGTGGGTGTGAACACAGTATAGGCACCGCTGTTGCCTCCACGCTTAGTCCCATCGCTCTGTTTTTCCTACTGTGTCACAGAGAGGGATTCCCTGCCATTAAATAAAAAAAAATAAAAAAAACCAAACACCCCCGCTGCACCATGCCTTCACACACATTCAGTCAACAAGATACCGTGTCCCTGCAATTGCCAGTTCGCAGTCTGCCTGTAAACTGAAAAATCTGGCAGACTGAGGTGGAGGCTGATTGATTGGCTTCTGTCCAGGTTGGAAAAGCCTTGTACACATGAACGCATTCAAGGTGAATGACTCAGTGATGTAGTACCTCAGAGACATGGTGGGACCTGATGACCCTTACCTGTGTAAGTGTGTGTCAGTGCGTGTGTGTGTGTGTACTCTTGTACATCCAAGGACTCCAATAAGCATAAGGTCTTTACCTACAGATTTATTGGTGTGTGACAACCCTCTGTGTCATCCTCTCTACTGTGTGCTGTTATAGCTTGCTTGTCACTTGATGCCAGGTTAAAAGCCTGTATCATTATGTAAGGAAAATTGATTTAAATGCATATGGGCGTGGATGTGCGCATGCCCTTGTATATATCATTATCAGCCTGTACGTGTATGTATGCGGAGTGTGGGCACCTGACTGGCAGGTGTTTCTGTAAACAATGTGACTCAGCCGCAGAGTGTGTTGTGAAATTGTGAAACATAATGCCGCGAAAGAGAATTTCATCCCTACAATTTGATGTGCTTTTGTGGATGTGCTCAGAATCAATGAGCAACCAGCACTGATTGTCTCAGTGTTATCTGCAGCTACTAACCAATTTCAATGCTGATAAAGAGGAAAAGGCTTTGTTCTCCAAGACAGGAAGTCTCCTTTGAATATCAAGAGCAAGAAAATAAAGATTTCCTGCGTGCGTTTGTACACTTTACAAGGTTGATTTCCTCCACCCCTGCAGGTTTTCTTCCCTTCATCTAAACAGAATCCAATAACAGCATTTTTTTTTCCATTTCAGGTCTAAATGTTCATTATATATTTAGGAGGCCATTAGTATGTTTATGGGAGTGATCAGGTTGATGGTGCTGAATATACTACATGCTGTAGATTTTTAGTTATCACAGTTGGTGCACCAATGACTGCTGTAACCCATTTACCCTGCATCAGTGTTGAAGACCTGCACAGGAGCCACATTCACGCCTAAACAGATTAATGAGGCGCGTCAGACCTGCTGATGACAGGGGGCATGTAGATGGGGAATGTCATTTCACCAAGTTAATGGTGGTAACTCATGCTGTGCTTTTGTGTCTGTTTAAGTATGTCACAGCTCCTGGATGTGTGTGGATTATGGCCTGAGACACACTTAGCTCCGTTTCCCTCGAACAAACTCTCAAAACCATCTGGGCTCTGGTCCTCAGCTGTGTTCTTGCTGAACTCTGGAACTCAGTAACTCAGCATCTGCACATATCGCTGCAAGAGGGCTGCTATCCAAGCCGGTACCCCATCGTGGCAACCAGCCTTACTGCAGCTGTCATGTAAACAAGCACCAAGCCCCCCTGGTTCTTAGCCTTTATTGCTGCAGGGCTCTGGGGAGTACAAAAGACAGATGACGTTCAAATGCTTCCCACTTCAGTGGGAGCCGTCAAGCCACTACAGTCAGAGCCAGAGTTGACAGTGCAGCCGCTGCAGATCTTTGGCTCTTCGTTACGCACGGCCGCGTTGCTCCCTCTGTTTTCGCCTCCATCTCCCTCACTCACTCCTCGCTCCTTCCTCGGCTGAGCTAAGCCTGGCTCCCCTATGACCGCAGGGGGGTATCCAGCGCTGCACTGCTGTGTGTGTGTGTGTGTGTGTGTGTGTGTGTGTGTGTGTGTGCGGGGGAGGAAGGAGAGCGCCAGGGGAAGTAAAGCTGGCTCAGAGCTCTGGTCATGTGCTCTGTTGTTGTTGCTGTTTCCTCAAGGAGGTATCCTGCTTGGCTTCTCAGAAGCAGAATTACACATTTGCTTACTGTGCTACTAAGCGCCCAAGAGCATCACCTACACGAGTGCAGAAATACAGAGCGTGCCATGGCTTAAGAAACCACTGAGTAATGACTACTGACCCATCATCTATGGAGATATTCTGACTATAAACAACTCTGACTAATCACAGCATGATATAGACATCCAAACCCTCCTGGCTCACTTCACAAATAGCACATGCTTTGATGTAATCTCGTATGAGGCTTAAGCTCGCAGACACTAGATAATATACATACAGCTGCAGAGGTACACACACACACTGTACTGAATGTTTCTGGTCCATTGCTGTGTAAAAGCTGGAGGCCTTCCCAGTGGTAGTTTGTACTGCTGCAGTCCAGAGGACTCGTGAGCCATACTGTGATTCATGTAGGGAGAGAGTGACTGCTAATCTACTAATTGACCAAACGAGGCTGAGGGATGGAGAGAGAAGGCGACATTGTGTGTATGTGTCGCTGCGCCTTATACTGTACGCTGCTGCAGGCCCGATGTACAGTATGTGGGTGTGCATATATGTTCAGTTTGTGTTTGCAGGGCAGGTTTTTTTTAACCCAGATGGGGGAAAAAAACTGGGACACTCTCTCCTGCCCAGGCAGAAAATGAGACATGTCTCTGTCTAACTGATATCAGCCAATAAGTAACCATCTCACACCGCACTCCTCTGTGCCAACAAATCAAACACGCCTGACTAATTCTTCTGAGGTCACACAGAGTTTATTTCTAATGGTGAAAAGTAGCACTTAAATATAAATGTTTCCACCCTCTGTGAAAATGGCAAGTAGTTTTTTTCATGTGCCGTTTTCTTTTTCAGGAACATCTTGTTCACATTCACACAGTTTCTAACAGCTTAAAAGCAGAAAGGTGGATTTGCAGTAGAGCAGGGAGTAGAGACTGTCAGCAGATGCTGTTAGAGCCCAGTGTCAGTGTACCCGACATTCCTTGGGACATTTTTATAAGGTGTATTTTAATTTTTTAAGTTAAGTTGCTAAAAATAAAGTACACTATATTTCCAAAAGTGGTTAAATTGAGTTTCACAGGAAGAAGATATTACGTTTTAGTGTCAGATAGAGCAAAGTCACCATTTTACATCAGTTGAACACTGAAAAACCAATAATAAAAAATACATTTCTCCTTCATGGTCCGTAATGCAATACAGAAGAAGAAATGTTTACATCTTTTAACAAGTAGAACTGGAGTGAAGTTTTCTTAATATTAGATTTGGTCGTTCATTTTACCAGTTTCAGTTAACTTGGGAATATGTCCCAACAAATATTTAAAATTAAGCGACACAGCAATTTAGTGTCACACTTTCAGAAAATTAGAGGACTACCCTGACATTTAGTCCCTACTGTAAATGTCTCCATGCCCCCAATTTGTGTTCTCTGGTGTCACAGAAGACATATATCTGTTATATATCCAGGCTGTGTAGTACTCACTGTGACAAGGAAATTGACTTTTACACATAAAATCAGTGGAGTGTCTCTTTAAGGTTAATTTACCCTGGTACAACCAAACAGCTATTTATACATACGGTAACTTCATGTACTTTCTGTGGCGATGTCCAGAGGTATTTAGGGAAGCACTAACTATAGAAGAAATACACAAAGTGGGTTGAGGAAAACTGGGTCGAACAAAACAGGAGATAAAAGACTACTGCAAGTACCTCCTCAAAATGTATTGAAGATCACAGGCTGATGATATATAAGGATGTAGATTTATAAATATAGATACATATACATAGGATTTTGTGCAAGCTTTAGAAGATCCCAAGTTTGAATATTGTGTTAACTGTACAAATGAAGCTAAATGATCTTGATTTATAGTTGGCACACCCTTCCCCGTGCAAGAAAAGAGAGAGGGTCGGTTTCTGGAATGAAGCCTGTCCCTCGTCTCCTGCCCTCGCAGTGATCGGATGCGACTGGATGGAGTTCAGAGGGAGGGGTAATATCTGAGAGCCCAGCGGAGACAGAGTGGAGCTGATGTTTCTGAATCACTGGGTCAGTGGGTCACAGACATCACTGGACATCCAGAGATCCAACAACTCTCTGTGTTTCTCGGAGCTCGCGAGGAGTCGCTCATGATTGCCAAACGCAGCTGTGAAAAATGTGATTGTCTCAGCAACATACATGCAAACACACACACACACACACACACACACATAGAACATCGATACAGGAGTGAGCGCCTCTGAGAGTTGCACACACAGACCCTCTGATACAGAGACCAGGCACCTAGAGACTGAAGCTGTATTTAACCTCCATTACCAGTACAGTCTCTCTAATTAAACCAATGTTTTAATTAGGATTTGAACAGCCAGGAAAGAGGAGGGATAATAACGTTCATTTATCCAGCAGAGGCCATGTATTCCAGATGACTCCCATCTACAGTGCGCTGGGTGGATGGCTTTCTGTGCGAGCAGCCACTGACTCTTTATTGTGCTTTATGAACTGAAATGCAGGCGTCATTTTCATGTAGAGAGGAAGTAGAGGAAGAGAAACACTTTAGCGATTAGACTCCATTAATAGAGGAAGTGTAGGCCCATATAAAGATTCCTCCAGATGATAGATGCCGGTGATGGTGGAGTAAAGCCTGCAGCTGTTTGAATCTCCTGGAGGTCATGGTGGTGATGGGGAAGTGTTGAGGCAGTCAGTTTGATCGCTCATATTTACACCAATCGGAAAAGTCTTCGTCGTCATGAAGAAGTTAGAAAATGGATGTATAAACGAGCGTTACCAGTCAAAAGGTTCTGTTTGTTAAATACAAGCAATCACAATTTGATTTGATTCACAGAGTATATATGACCCCAGAGAGGCTTCATTTAATGAGCTGTTAAGTATTCTCAAGTATGTGCCAGATATAAATTAGAAAATTGGGAAGTTTTGCTCACATGTTTGGCATTCACTTGTTTTCCTTTGAGAAAATGTTGCAGAACCCTTGACTACACATATTGGTGAATTACAGAAGCAACAGAAGAAATAGTGATAACGGCAGCCAGTGTATCAACATGGTTTAATCAATGAATTAATTTGGTGGGTTGTTATCCTGTGTTCGCTATGAAAACACTGAATAAATTAAGGGTACCCTGGATACCCTGTGAAACTACATGTGAGTGTGTTTGCTGTTCTTTTGGTGGAAAGCCTGAATGTAGGGGCTTTGACAGCATGGAAGAAATGAAGTGAAAGTGACGATTAAATGGGGAGAAAAAGCAGAAATTTGTCTGTAGAGGACTAAAGTAAGAATGTGAGAGAAAAGATCTTCCATGCTGAACTGTAGCCAAAGCTTCACAAATGTTAGGATTGCTGGGTTAGTGAAGATTTTATGGAAGCAAGGCTCATTTTGTGAGTTAATTGAGAGTTAAATACAAAGAATAAAATGTGTTTTCCTTTTCTCTTCTCTCTCTGTTTGTCTCTTCCTTTACCCTTCTCTCAGCGGCAGATGGCGTGCCAGTCCAGAAGGATGGGGAGCAGGTAAGTCTTCTATCCTCTAGCTCGCCTCCCTTGTTGACTTCCTCTGACAGTGGACTGACGCCACTCCACCTGAGGAACCAACATGGCTGCTGATTTAAAAACCTGCAGCTACGTGATGAGCCACAGCGGCTCAGCCCACTAGCTCTCTGTGGTGCCCTCAAGGTGCCCGTGCTTTCGCTAGTAGATTAGTAAAGTAGCACACATCACGTCTATGTCAGTCGCTTAACTTCCACTACACTTCCCCGCACAAGGTGGGGTGGCGTAGCTGGAAGACTGAACAATCGCTGGTTCGGTTGGCTCATTGCTGTTGTTATGACGTCTGTTGCTTGATGTCCATCTGACAGACTCACTGCTCAGTGCTGGTTCGTAGCAAAACAGCAGAGGCATCACTCTCTCTTTCTCCCAACTACTTACACACCATTACTATATCCTCCTCTCCCTCCCTTTCCTCACCCCTCCTCTCTTTTCTTGCTGCTATACTGATCCCATGCTGTAAAACTGATCCCTCTGAGACAGGACACAGGAGAGGGAACCATTTTGGACTAAAATGTAGAGAACTCTACTTTTTCACCAAATGCACCGTGGACTGATTTCATCATTTATTTATGCATCGTGCCCCAGAATGCCCTTCGGTCTTATGGAGAAGAAAGAAAACAACCAACACACACACACACACACACACACACACACACACACACACACACACACACATACATACATCAGCGTTGTCAGGGCTATTGGAAAGAACATAAGAAAAAAACAGCTTCAAGAGGCCTAGGTCAGCCACTCAAGTGTGTTAAATCTCTCATCACACCCACCACTGTGGAGGGAGAGGACGAAAGAAAGAGAGAGAGAGAGAGAGATGAGCAGAGAGTCAAAGAGCGAGGAAGTGGGAGCAAAGAATAGAATTACAAGAAAAAGAAGGAGTGAAGAAAAGAACGGGAAGAGGCTGATATCGATTAACACAAGCTATCTGGATACATGCTGCATGTAGCTGATGGAGATAGTGAACATGATCCTGGTCTCTCCCTCATTATGTCACTCAGTATTACATGACCTTTTCTTTAAATTAAGTGTACAACGGTCATGAGTAACAAAGTACATTTAATTAAAGTATCTTAAGTGCTTAAGTACAAATTTGTGGCACTGGTACTTTATTTAAGTGTTTATATTTTAGGCTACTTGATAATTGAACTCACCGAACTCATAAACAAACCAGAAGAAATAAAATTTCACATAAAGAATATATAATGTGTAAAAAATAGGATTTATTACAGATTAAACCACACAACAGTTTATAAACTAGTTCAAATCAGATATTTCTTCTAATTGAGTATATTGTGCATTATGATATTTCTATTTTTACTCTAAACCAGCTCAAAGGAATAGTTCAACATTTTGGTAAATACACTTATTGACAGTTCAATGAGACGATTGAAATCAATCTCCTACTCTAAATGCTAAATATGCAAGCAGCTGGTTAGCTTAGCTTAAGCACAAAGACTGGAAACGGACAGGAGTAGCTAGTCTGACTGCATCCAAACCTAACAAAATCCATCTACCAACAGCTTGGTAACTAACATGCTATATCTTGTTTAATCTGTACTAAAACTTTCTAGTGTCTCCAACAGTAAATCTGTGAGTTTTAGTCCCAGTCTTGTCCCAGTCTTTATGCTGAGCTACGCTAACCAGCCTCTGGCTCCAGCTTCATATGTACTGTACAAACATGACAGTGCTATCAATCTTCTCATCTAACTCTTAGCAATAAAGTCAATAAAGGTCAAACTATTTCTTTAAGTAAAGGATCTTGGTACTTTGTACCCTTCTGTTTACGTTGCAGGGTTTCAAATCCAGAGACAGGCCATGAAAAATAAATTGGAGAGGATATACCAGTGTCGTGTGATAAATGTTTAGGCCCAGTGGGACTTTTTCCAGATTGACAGGAAGGTGAAAGAGATTTCAGCAAAGCCACTAACCCACCAGTGTCCCCAGTCTAGTTAGTGTCAGCCCAGCTGATAGAGAGGAATGGTGTGGCAGAGGCTGCTGCTTATCTGCTTTGTCCCCAGCATCTGCCTTCACACACACACACACACACACACACACACACACACACACACTCCCCTGTTAGCCTCAGTCCCCTGTCTGTCTGCAGCATCAGATACTGTTCGACACAGCACTGACATCTCTTTCTCTCTCGCACACGATTTTCCGCCAGCTTTCAGTGTTTTTGGCAGCACATGTAACCAGAGAGGAGACTCATTCATCCGTAGCGTATTCACTCTGCTATACATAACTAAGCAAATATACTGATCCCATGTTTAATCCCCTTCCTTTCTCCTTGTCATTCTGGTCCTTGATTCTTGCCTTCCTTCGTTCCTGGAAAATCCTGTGTATCTGTCTCTCTCTCTCTCCCTTCTCTTAATTTCTTTCTCTTCCTCTGCATGTCTAATGTGCAATCCCCCCTCTGTCCCTCCTCTCTTTGTCTTCTCCCATATCCGCTCCCATGCATGTCAATGTTCCTCTCTGTCCTGTCACTCTCTTACTCTTTCCCCATCCCTCTGTCCTCCTATTTCTCTTCCTCAGCATGGACGTTCAGAATTTTCATGGGAAGGAATCAATGTAAGTGTTGTGACACCATTCCTTCATCTACTACCTTTCTCTATTTGTTTCTTTCACCTGTTTTGATTTAACTCACCCTTTAGCGATCGGCTCTTTCCCCTTCCCTCACAAACCTTTCCTCCACCTCGGCTTTACAGTTTGATCTCTTACGGTTTATCGTAGTGGTGCACGGTAGTGAGCACAATCAGAACCACTTGTTGGTGCAGAATAAAACAAAAAGTACACAGTAACGTTGGGGTTACAGGATTTGGGTAATGCCGGTTTTTGTCTTTTGTATTAACCCAACATCTTCATCACTTCTCCTCTCCACTCACTCCTCTCTAACACACACTGTCTCGATGTCTCTGTGTGCCCTGTCACACTTCCCATACTATCCTTTCCCCCACGCTCTCTTCCCCTCCTCCATTCCTCTCTCTTCTTTCCCTCTAGCTGTCTATGGAAGACACCACATCAATCCTTCCTCGGCTCAAGAGGAACTCAAACGCCTATGGCATCGGGGCTCTGGCTAAGTCTTCTCTGTCAGGTGTGTCAGGTGTGTGTCTGTGCTGTAACTGGTAAACCGACCCCATGTTGGCTCCGCCCCTCACAGGGTGCTGGAGTCAGCATGGTACCCGAAACGGGTTCCCCTGAATCACTTCCTCTCCACACTGTGATAACACTCGTCAATGGCTCCATGTGAGTCATTGACGGACTGAATTCAGCCTGAAAAACACGCACACACATAGTGCATCGTCATGCAGCTTGTTGCTCTAAGAAAAGGTGAGTGGTGAGTGGGAAGTGTAGTTTTTTTTTATGTTAAGTGGTTGTGAAGTTGTGGTGTCCTCAACAAGTATTAGTATGGATGTATTGAAGTGTGTAAAGTGGCGTGTTAAACAGAGTAAAGTGCAGTGTAGTGAAGTGTTTTCGTTTAGTGCAGTGGTTTTGGTTTAATCCAGCTGTTTTGTGCAGTGCAGTTTATTTGAGTGCAGTGAAATGTCTTACAGTATAGTGCAGCTGCTGCACTGTGTGGTGTGGTACTGATTTGTCCTATAATTTATTCCCATAATTTATTCATAAGTCTCATCTCCATGCGCAACCATCAGAGAGAATCAAACAACCAGGGATTTACAGTATGTGTCATCATGTGTGGGTCACATGAAATATGGAGCACAGCCATTATGCAGATATCAGCTGGTGTTGGCTTCGTAGCGGGGGAATGAATTTCTTCTTTTAAATAAATGTTCTGCAGTTTGTTTCAATGAGTCTCAGACAGAGAAAGAGAGCAGCGTTCTGCTTACCCAGCGCAGTTTAGGAGAGGTGTGAAAGCTATCATGTCAACAAGCCAACCTCTCATTACTCATGCCACATCACCACCTCACCCCAATTAACCTATTCCATCCCACGATGCACCTTTGTCAGACAAGACACATCCATTCCCCTCTCTCCTCTTTGTCGCCTGTACAGGCTTAGTCTCATTAAACACATGAATGTCACCTCCACAACCCTTGTCATTTAGCTATTCTCCTAATCCATGTTCATGCAGACTCTCATTAAACTACAGGCATTTGAATAGTAGGATTTGACTGATAATGTCTTTCTCTACCGGTTCATCATTGATATTTTAATATTCAATATTTAAAAAAGAAAGAATTCTCTGCCCCAAAAATACATACGTGAAACATTACAGCTGAGCCTCAGTATTATCAATCAAACAGCGAAGATGTAATTAAATAAACTGCATCATATGCATCATATTTGAGGAGAACAACACTGACTATCATCCCAGTTGCCAAACCAGTTTATCAGTCAAACCCTACTGGTTATCCATAGCTTCATAAGCCATCGCAGCATCCACACATCCACGAGCAAACAGCAATACACACTCGATGATAACATGTCTATCTTTTGTCTGTCTCCCCCCTCTCTTCCTGTTTGTCCCACCACTTCATCCTCTGCTTCACTTCCTTCTTCCCTCAAACACTTCATCCCTCCACTCCTCTGATCACATCTGTATCGACCTCTCGCCTTGTACTCCTCCCATCTTTTCACTCCACCATCCTCTGCCCCCCCCCCCCCCATGTGTTTTGCATCACCACCAGGGGTGACACGCACCATGAAGGAGAGAGTGACCAAGCCCACAGCCATGGCTCAGGGTCGTGTCGCTCACATGATCGAATGGCAAAACTGGGGCATGCAGACAGTTGGCGCAGGGGGCATCCCCCAGTCCCGCATCACTACACAGGAGCGAGAAAAGGAGCGGCGGCTGGAGAACGACGCCTACAGTGACCTCAGTGACGGGGAGAAGGAGGCCCGATTTGCTGCAGGTTGGAAACAGACACACACACACACACACACACACACACACACACACACAGACGAGGGCAGGCACGCCACAGAGCCTGTTAACTGTCATCAGCAGAATTATGTGCTCATCACCTCACTTTCTGGGATTTATGCCAGATATTCAGCCAATTAAATCTAAAGCAGGTCATCACAGTGATCCTGGCTCGTCCTTTAAATTCTGACCTCAGGCATCCTGCAGCAGTTCGCGATCTCAGAGGCAACACTCCTGGCCTGGTCATCGATGGATGGAGAGAGCCCGCGGTCGGGCTCAAACCAGGGCAGTGTGGCTCATCTGAGCGAGGTCAACCAGGAGAGCATCACCAGTCGAGGTAAAGGACTACAAAGGACTACAAATATGGCTGAAGTAGCTTGTGTTGATTATGTGAAGATTATGAAGGGGGGAAGGAAGCCAAAAACCACCAAGGTGTAGGCTAAATATTATTTTAAATTGAATAAACATCATGCGGTAAGAACATTTGTCAAACAATAGTGGTGAAAGAAGTATTCAGTTCAAAGTACCCATCATGCAGCAGCTGTTACTGTTAGTGTTGTGTATGCAGGATTTTATGTTGTAGTTGGTTGAAGTGATGATCATTCTTTTCTACTTTATGTACTGTTGCACGGCACGGTGGGGCAGTGGTTAGCACAGTCACCGCAAGAAGGTTCCTGGTTCAAACCTTGGGGCTTTCTGTGTGTGTCGGGTACTCCGGCTTCCTCCCACAGTCCAAAGACATGCACTTAACAGGTTAATTAGTGACTCTATATTGTCCATAGGTGTTAATGTGAGTGCAAGTGGTTGTTTGTCTCTATGTGCCCTGTGATGAACTGGCGACTTGTCCAGGGTGTACCTCGCCTCTCACTCTAAGTCAGCTGGGATAGGCTCCAGCACCCTGCGACCCTGCATGGATGGATGTCATATTTTATAACCTGGTCATATGTTTTGTACCTTCAAAGTCTATAGTTAGTTTTAATGTGATGTACTACAAAAAACAATATTTCCCTCTAAGATGTCGTGAATTTGAAGTATAAAGTAGCATCAAATGGAAATACTCAAGTAAAGTACATCAAAACAACGCTTCAGTAACAATGATAGCATGTATATTGAGCATTAAAGCAGCTGTCTCAAATGTTTGTGTAGGTGCAGACAAGTAGCTTGCAGTATAGCATGTGTCATGCTGCTTAGTAATGAGGACATACTGTTCCATCTCCTCTCTCCAGGCTGGAGGCTTAGCTCATTATTAATTTCACATTTTCCAACATGGACTGATGGAAGGTAAACCCACTGCACCACATCTGTATAAATAGCAAATTTTGGACCTTTTTAGTTAAGAGTTAAGAGGTGTAGACAGTTAAAATGAGTGCTCTGTTGCTGTAAAATAAACCTCCTTAAGGTTATGACGCTTCATTAATGCATTTGCATCATTTTTTTTGGAGTCAAACAAACGTTTAGCACACGTTGGAAACGTGTGGCTGGTGTTTACTCTTGGGCCCAATTTATACCATTCCTCTTGAGAGAAATATCTGCACAAAATCAAAGCTGTGTCGGCACTATACAGTTTGACACAAGTGATGAATCAACAGGGAAAGGTGTACCCGTGTTCAAACTGTATTCAGAACATCTAGGAGAGTTTCTGTCATATTCAGCCAATGTGCAGATTTTTTTCTGCTGAGTTTTTTGATTTAGCTCCCAGTCAAACAGCCAGATCAAAGCCCAAACTCAAACTGATCCAGTCTGCAGCGCTTTGAACTCTAAAATTATGATTACATAAACACAATGATGATTTTTTTAATGTACGATTTACCCCCTAAACCTTAAATTATGTCAGCATTGTTACAGACTTAATTGTCAAAGGTCATTAGAGGCAGCTGAAATCAAATGCTGATGTTTCACCAGACTAGCAGTGATGTGTTTGAGATTTAGTTCTTGCAAAGTTCTGAATGAAAACAAAAAGATCAGCAGCACACCATCAGGATGTTCCTGGTTTTATATTTCTTCACATTATCAAGATGATTCAATCTATTGTGTATTCATTGCAGCTGCTGCCTTTTTTCATTTTTTCCAGATCAGATATTGCACCACTCCTCAGCAGAGGTGTGGCCTCACACATACGTCTCCCAGGGCCACTACTGTCTCTCCTCCTCTGATGCCTGGGAGCCGATCAACAACGATCCCTCCGGTGTGGCGTCTCCCCCTGCTGGCTCCTACGTTATGGGGACTGATGGGTACGATGCGCAGGCTCACTTCCTGTCGCAGCAACAGCAGCAGCAGTTCACCCTCCAGCAGCAGAGTCAACTACAACAGCTGCAGCAGATCCAACAGATCCAGCACTACCAGCAACAGCAGCTCCTGCAGTATCAGCAACAACAGGTGGAGTCTCACCCTTATCTCTAACACCTATTGTTAGTCACTCCAATAATGTATACACCTTGAGCACCTGAGCAGTCCCAAAGAATCAGGACTAATACTCGAATTTGATTGTTTTAATGTTACAACACGTGATCCTCTTTGTGACTTTCAAAACCAAGTAGATAGACATACAAAATCAACTCAACACTTTTCTTATTTTCTTTTCATTGTTTTTTAAGTTTCTCTTGATTTTCACCCAATTACTGTGATAATTAAGCTAATGAAACACTAAACACACCTAAAACTCCCTAGAAAGAAATAGATATGTTACCCTAAATTAATAATAAGATTCCTGAAAGAGGACAATGTAATTTAGTAATAATTATAGGGAACATTTTTCACCAGCTGAACACTAATGTGTTCATAATTCAGCCCGATTAACTGAGGATGTAACCTCAATAGTCAGAGCACAGCAGCTCTGCTGAAAAAGCTAAAAATGTTGAGTTTGGCTAGATGTAAGCATACAGTTCAACGTATACAGTATAAAGAATAAAACATATTAATATTTACCTCGGTTTAAACAGTGCTTTGCTTTCCAGAAATTACATTCTTTAACAAAAATAAACAAAAACTCTAGCTCTTGCTTTAGACAGCAAGTTGGAGCCAAAATGAAAAGCCATATTCTCTTTTCATCAAAACAATCTCCTCCTGTACACAAAGAAAAACAGTATTGATCACTGGCATAGTGAGAAAGTGGTGTACTGTCGACTGTTTACTGTATTGCCTTCCTAATCCTTTTTTCTTGGCTGCCGACACGAGGCTTTGTGTGTTTTGCCAAAGCTTGACACCGTGTCACCTCTGACATGAAAAACACACCTGAGTTAGAAAACAAGCAACAGATCTAAGTCTTCCTCTTCCCATCCCGTTTCTAGTCGCTGGAGCACCGGCTGCACAGTGCCAACCACTCTTTGCAAGCGACGCCCAACAGCACCATCCACAGTCTGGTCCATCACGCTCACCCACCATTGGTCGATCTGTGGAACACGGGGCAGATGGAGGCCTATCAGACGGAGGCCGGAGGCTACATGGGTGTGTCGGCGGTGGTGGAGCCGAGCCTCTGTGTCCCCTCTGGAGACGAGATGGTGGGAACAGAACACTCCCCGCTACTGGAGCAGCAGGAGGAGGAGGAGGAGGTCAAGGTGAGGTGAATGTAGGGTTGGATTACATAAAATTACATCTTCAGTGTTTAATATTTGATCTGTGAAGTGAACTGTAAAAGATCATAACGGTAGTTTTATTCCATTAACTACGAATCATGTATAATTTATTTTAAGCTAGAGTAGTATAAACCAGTAGACAGAGCAATTATCAATTTTTTTTTATAATTATTAAAGCATTAAATTTAAATCGCTAATGCTGACTACAAAGTAGTCTCCAGTTCTGCACCCACCTACTTGAAAACCCTTATACAGGCATATGTTACCTCCTGACCATCACGCTCCTGCACTGAACGACGCCTAGCTCTGCCACCCGTACGCTGTTGTTCCCCATTGATTGAACGCACTACTGGTTCCTACCAGATCAGGAGCGTCCCTCTCTACCTTCAAAAAACTCCTGAAGACCCAGCTCTTTAGAGAGTACCTCCTCTCCTAGCACTACCAACAACTGGACATGTTAAATCTATCCCCCTTCTACAACTGTGACTTGATTCAGTGCCAGTAGTATTTATTGCTGCACTAACATGTCCTTGTCGCACTGTACCTTGATTGTTTCCCTTTGGGTTTTGGGCTGCAGGCTGAACAAAACAAGCCAGAGTTACTTTGGGCTGTGAGAAAGTGTAGTGGCAATTTTTCACACATTCAATAGGCCAAACACTTAATTGAGTTATCAAAGAAGAACATCAACTTGCAGTAAACAATCAGTCACCTCTAAGTGACGTAATTGTAATGTAAGACCAGGGAGTGGTTTAAAAACCTCTTTTTAATTGGTCTAACAGGGAAACTTAAGAAGTTGGCTTCAGACCAGCAACCTTTTTAAAGGGGCACTTTATCGATTTCCACCCACTAAACTGCCTGTTAAAACAGTTGCATGATGTCTTTTGTCATTCTGGAGGGAGCTTTTCAAAGTTTGGTAAAAAAAAAAAAAAAAACTAACCATGGTGATGTCAACAGAAAGAGTGTGTTACAAACTGGAGGTGATGGGTTTGAAAGAAGTGATGCAGGGAGAGTCTAATGAAAGATGCTTACGATGCTTATTATGGGAATTGTAGGATCCAGAGTTTGCTGAATAAATATCTATGGTGACCATTGTTTTTAAATTTGTCAGTATTAAATTGCTTGAGTACCACTTTAATGCACAAAACTACCAAATTCATATATACTCCTCATGGCGTTGCGTTTGATTTCCCAAAGACATAACCCATGAATATACAGCTTTTCAGCAGCCTTCTGCATGTACCAACAAGGTACGGATTGCGACTTAACAAACCAACAATAATGGCCACTAAATTTCATCATACTAAAACTAAATGTCAACTGTGATGGATTACCCATTTGAAGCAAGCCTGGGAAGTCTTTCCTAGTTGATCTTGAACTCTGCTGGTTGCCTGAAAGACGTTAAATCAGTTTATAAGCCCATTAAAGTCAGTTGGCAGTAATGTAAATTATATAACAAGACTTGTAGTTGATGGGATAAAACCTGGAAAATCACCAGTATGGACCCTTACTTGTATTTCTCAGTCTGACCTGAGTCAACCTTTTGTGTGTCCTTTACAGGAGGAACAGATGACACTGTGCATGGAGCCAGAGTTGACCACGTTGACTCCGCCCACGCAACAAGGGGATGCCTCAGGTGGCAGTAGTCCGGGGCAACCGCCGGCAGAGCCAATCACGGAGCGGAAGGCCTCCGATGTCACCTCCGGCTTCGTTCAGACACTAGAGGAGAGGGATGAGGAGGGGCTATCCGCTTCCATGGCAACCAACTGAGTTCCTGGCTGTCAAGAGACTCCTTATTACAAACTGACTGGAGGAGTCAGCGAGGAATGAGCGTAACAATACAATATATATCTATTAATCTGTTCCTTTTCAGGTATCAAAAACACAACTTTTTGGTTGCGAGATGAGTTCTTCAAAATGGTGAGAAACAGATCTGGAAGTGGACTCAAAATGAGACAAGAGCTGACACAACAAAGGACACCTATTTCTTTGTAAGCCTTACAACCCAAAGGTAACTGAAGAGAGGAGCGAGGATGGAGAAACTGAAGAGGAGGAGGAGGAGGAGGAGGAGGAGGAGCAACAACTGACCGAGACATTTGAAATGAGACCAAGTTGAGATGAAGAGGAGGGGAACGGAAACATGCATGCTTTTTATGAAGACAAGCAAGTCGACCCTGTCATCGTCTTATAATAATAATGAAAATCTATCATAATAAAACATTATAATAAGAATAATTTTGTAATAAAGCAAACAAAAAAAGAACAAGACAAAAATCTATGTATAGGTGTATGATAAGATATAACAGTTTTCCTACGGGAGAACTACTCTGTTTACAGCTGTTACTCAACATATTAGCGTTTAATCAAATTAATTTCCCCGTTGCATCGACCACACACAGTTAATAACGGCAACCCACACAGTTTCACGTGTAATTATATTAAAGTAGGCTCAGAAAATGTCTGCATTTCAGTGAAATGCAGGCTAACCCTCGAAAATAAATTCTTCTATGATGTTGTGGCACCAGGATGCCCGAGGCACAACCCAGGGACAGGCCTATCCTGCTGACCGCACACACTAAACTCTGCACAGATAAGGATTGTACTGTAAGATAGTGTGCTTCCTACTCTGTCTCTCTGTATGCATGTTTCTTCAGAGCACTATGGAGTACCTGTACTATACAGCACTGTATAGACTTTGCACTGAACCATAGTGACCCAGGTGGGGGCCACAGTGGCGCCCGCGGTGGGCGTGAGCGGCGAGTTTCATGACGGAGAAATAAAGTCAGAGCTGCATAAGCGAATCTCTTTTGCACTGATGCAATCCAACAGATCAGAGGTTGCCTTCGGACGGTTGATGTTAAACCCAGTTCCCACTCTGAAAGCTTTCAGCACCAAAACCGAGCCACTTAACAACACGAACCCTCAGCTGCTTATTTATTTATTTATTTATTTTTTTTTTTCCATAGACGTAGTCATGATAAATTGAGGATGATAACCACTATTTGAATGTACTGGAAGACAGATGACAGTACATGATGTCTCCTCTCGGTCCACACGGGACGAAATCAAAGAAACAAAGATAAACACACGAGTCTTTCAAACATGTGAGTGGGAGCTGTTGAAAAGGGGTTCACTGCTTGCTCACCTAGACTACCACTGCACACACACACACACAAATATCTAAATTGTAACCAGCAATAGGCAGGCAAAACACTGGCTTCCCAACAGACCAGTGTCAGCTCTGTCGTATAGATGTAAATAGTCTGAGTATATATATTAAAAAAAAATCGCCTCTCGCTCACAGTCACAACTGTTCTAGTACAGTATGATTTCTTTATTTTTTTACACCTCTCAGTCCCACTTTATTTTGGGATTGCTCTCAAGCTCACACTTAAGGCCTGAGTTTTGTTTTTCCTCATGTGTACCACTAACACAAAGACAAATGAAACGGAGGAACGTTTGTGTTGTAAATAGATCCCATCACTCAAACTGGAGTGAGTTTTATCCGGTGAGTCCATCAGTTGTGGGAAACAAAGAACAGTAGTAGTAAGTCTGAGTTCACGGGGGGGAAATTACAACCCCGTGTGGCACTCAATCACCCAATCAGGGAACAGGACAGAAGACTAGGACTGAACACTAGAGCCGAATAGATCGGTGTCTTCCTGCTTATCGTGATTACTGTGAAGCAGCTGCCTGGAGTGTGATAGTGATTATTAATGATGTTTGAGGAAGCATGTTTTCATTTCTTTTTTCTTTTCCTTTCTTTCTTCTGCCTGAGGAAGGACGGGTGTTTTTCCAGTGAGGACTGGAGTTAAAAGTGAAGAACGTGGACTCACTGACAAACTTTACAACATCACACAACCACCATTTTCATCTTTTCTCTGTTGGAGGAGCACCTTCTCCTCTCACTTTGATGATTGTGTGAGAAACTTTCAAGATAAAGAAAAACCAACAAAAAAAAAACAAACAAACAGTTTATTGACTTGAATGAATTTATTTATTGATTGCTTCTTTATGCAATGTTGGGGACAATGTTTATTTTTCTACTGACTTATTGAAATCCCTTCCAGTATAAGTTAGAATAGGTGTCATGGTTGTAAAGCAATCTCGTTTCAGTCTGGTTTTGAGCACTTTACGCTGAGAAAAACACACCCCCGTCACCTTGTTAAGACTTAGAGATGGATAGTTTGGCAGCTTTCACTTATAACAGATCTATCATCGTTTTATTTCATTTCAAGGACCCCCGTTTAGTGACTCATAAAAACAAGAGGGCTCAAAACTGCAAACAGAATGTCTTTACACAATGGCACATATTCATTTATTTATTGAACAATTACTCGGTGGGGAGGAATAATGTGACAGCTTGTACAGAGTCTATACTTTCATGTAGGTACCAACCCGTCTGGGAGCAGTATCTTTTTCTTTATGAGTCACTCGGCTTTAAAGGCGCGAGGAAGGAATTGCTTTATATTCACTGATGGAAACAACTGCAAAGCTAATTTGGCTAAAAAGAGATAATAGTTCACGAGGAACTAGAAGGAAGGATGAAAAGAAACTGCTTCAATTTGGGTTCTTTTATTGCTTTTCTTCTTCTTCTTCTTCTTCTTTCTTTTGTTTAACAAAATCTCAATGAATGAATAAACTAATAACAAGAAGCCAAATATATTTCTGTGGATGTTAAGGTTTACTGATCACATCTTTGTTAACCGACTGGTTTGCAATTGAGTTCCTCTTTTTGTATAATTCTACTGCCATCTTCCAAGAGTTACAGTAACTTGTCTGCAGGCATGACGCTCAAAATCTGCTTCTGGTCCTCTGCCTTTCTCCTTCTCTCTCTCTCTCTCTCTCTCTCTCTCTCTCTCTCTCTCTCTCTCTCTCTCACACACACACTTTCTATCTCTTCGTATCTGTTCTGTATACTTGTGTCCGTCTGTATGTTCGTCTATCAGTGTACAGTAAGTTGTCTGCTGTCTTGTTGGAAGAATCACTGCCTGAAAAAAAAAAAAAAAGTTTCCACGTCAGCCAAAGGGGATTTATTTGAGGCAATCAGACATGTAACATAGATATAATTTGGAAATGTGTGGCAAAAAAAACAGTAACCGCTGTAAAAAAAAAAAAAAAAAAACGCTGTAAAAAATTGGATGGCTTCTGTAAAGGTCTGTATAAAATTGGATTTATTTGTTTGAAATGAGGCAGTGTGACTGGTGATACCAGTGTGCACTAATGGCACTCACACCTATGCATGCTTGTTGGACGGTTGTCACATGACGGTTCTTCCACGTGGTCCCACCCTTCTCTCCTCTTCTGTCAACAGTTCTGTTTCTTCCTGTTTCTCTTCCTTTTCCTTCTCTTTTTCCTGCACGACAGAACCTCCTACGCTTCCCCTTCCTCCAGCTCCTTTACCTGTCTCCTCTTCTTTTCCTCTGGTGGAGAAAGAGCAAATAAACAAACCAACAAATGGCATTTCTTGTGTTCCCTGTGTGTGGATATCTTTTGCAGGGTGTAAATAATTACTTGCTCACACGTTCACCCCTTTCTCTCTAGAGAGCCTTAACACATGTGATGTCTTTTTTTTTTTTTAACCATGTTTGGCGGCGTGTTTGGTGCTTGTCAGACAAAACAGCAATCACCCAGGACCTGGCAGCAGTGTAATCCAGCCTGTCATGCTTTTATAAAAACGTTCCTCTCCAGTCGCTACCAAGGATTTTATGCCAGGAGAATATTAACGATAAATTCTCAGAGACAGGCACTCCTCTGTAGGGACTAGCTGCTTATTTGTTCAAGCTCACAAAGGAATCAGAGACTGAAACACCCTGTTGACCTTAAAAGCACAAAAATGTTTATATGCTCAGAGATAGTCTCATTTCAAGCCTGAATGCTGGAACACTATCACTGAGACAGTGTGTCAGTCCAACACTTTGGTCCAGACTGAAATATCTAAAAAGTTATTGGATGGATTTCCATTTAATTTGCTGCAAACATTCAACCCCCCTTTAGGATGAAGAAGTATGATAACATTGGTGATCTCCAGATTTTCCATCAGCTCAAAAAAGTAATTATTTTATGACTAAAACCAGCCCTGCACTGGTGGGGGTGTTGCTTTATGCACACATGAGATATAAATACTGTCCAGGAAGGCCTTTGAATAACAGATATGTGACTATTTGATACAATGACCACAAGCTAAACAGTAGAAATGTTCAAAATGGTTCAAAGTATTCTACCAGGAATATGCACTTGCATATATTTGATTGGGTACGTCAATGTCTTTCTGGATGATGATGTCGCATTGCGGTCAGGCAGTTAAGCCAGATTCAACTGTTCTCTCAGACATCCCTTGATTTTTTAATTTTTTAATTTTTTGCTGATTTGATGCCAAGCGGCAATCTTGGCATCGACGCAAGCGAAGCCAAGTGAAGTGCAGCCAATATGGAAGTGCCAAAAACTGCAGTTCCTCAAACAGCCACTTGAGGCTGGCTACAGAACAAGTCAATCTCCATAAGTCCCCATGTTAAAATGTCCAACTTCACAGCAGAAATAAACATGTTTACAGGCCTGGTACAAAAAACTGTTTTGGTCTCTATAGCTAATTTCCTCATTCATGACAACTGCACTGAGTCTGAATTATTTTTAACTTACCTGTTCAAATCATATTAAGGCTTAAAGTTATCCATAATTAACAGCACTGCCGCTTTCATTGACAGGTGGGCGCCGTTACAGATGGCTTGTTTGAGCACCCAGGCGTCATTCGGCCTACCTTAGGTCCACTGATGATCCACGTCTTTGCAGATTTTTAGATTAGCCGTGAGGCGGAAGAGGCAGGACAGCCACCATGGCAGAGGCCAGAGCCACAGATTTTGAGCTGTCACACATATAATGTGTTTTTACTGTAGCTGAAATCACTGGCAGTGTGCCTAAATACAGCCTCACAGAGCTGCAAGCGTGGCTGGAGTTTTTCTTCTAATCGTCATTTTTATTGTTGTAAATAATTAAAATAAGATAGTACACAATTTTAATATTTATTATCTTTAAAAATTACAGACTGGTAATAATGATTTGAATATTTACCATACAGCAAATATATGATAAATGTAAGTTATAATTTAAAATTAGTCTCAATCAGTAAACTTTAAATGCATGATCTTTGACCTCTAGGTCAAAATAATTAAGTCTTCATCAATATATTGTCTCATTATCGTACAATTCATTGCTGTCAGTTAATTTTTTGATCAAAGGTACTTAATGAAATTAACATTGACATTGATATATGATATACAGCTACAATGAGATATGGGTGGACACTGAACATTAGTGACATGTAGGACTGAACGTGTTTGTCCATCTGCAGTTCAAAAGACACAGGAAGGCACCTGAGATTTTGAGTGAAAAAGTGAGACTGTCGTAAGAGTAGAAAAAATATCCTGTTCTACAAGTTTCAGGAGCTGTGTGTGCACCAGCTTGTCCTGCTCGCTGAGAGCTGAATGTCTGTGGGGGCTGCAGGTGAGCCCGACTCCTCCACCCAGACAGCAGCTCTGTCTCTGGGGAAAAGGAGTGAAATCAAAAGTCTTTTTTCTTAAACCCAGCCTATATGGGCTCATCCGACTCCTCGCTCTCCCTCTCTTCCTGCAGGGAGGACAGCGTGAGGACAGGACTGGTGGCTGACACAGGGGAGGCAGGGGGTAATGGTGAGGTAGAGGAGGAGGTAGAGGGAGACGCCGGCTCCTGTGAAGGACCGTCAGCTCCTCTTGTGGTGGCAGTGCCGCCACTGGTGCTCCCCTCGCCGCTGGGGGAGGAGGAATCAGTGTCACACCCGGGAGCCCCTCGGGAAGACGACGCCTTCCCTCTGGAATCCTCCTTGGACTCCTTCAGCTCCAGCTCCCCCTCCCTCCTGCTCCCTTCTCCCCACAGGTCTCTGTCCCTTGTGGGGGAGGAAGGGGTGGATGAGGGAGGTTGGTGCTTCTTGGTTTTCCTGCTGGCGTCTCTGAAGCTGGCCAGAGGGGGCCGAAGCCTCACCCCGCTGCGCGTTGAGCCCTCTATAGCTTTCTGTAACTGTTAGAAGAGAGAAAGAGGTTGAAACACAAACAGAGGAAGCACATAAAGCAGAAACACAAAGAACCATGTGGTGACAATGTTGGATTACTAAAGAGAACATCCAGCGAGATGAGTTGGGGGCGGATAGTGGAATAACCGCATGAATCAGAGCGTAAAGCATCATGCACTGACAAAACAACTGCCCACATCATGAGATCATCACATCTTGCATGCTGTATTACAGGATAAAACCACAAAATGAAGAGGGAACTTTACCTCTTTCAGTGCCACGACACCCACCAGCTTTCCAATACTGGTGACATAGGCGTGACTGAGACCCAGCAGAGAGAACAGAGTGTGGGTCTGAGTAACAAGAGAGAGGAGGACATGAAACAGTCAGTGTTAAATGTATTGTGGTGTGTCAAAACTCTGCTTGCATGGCTGCACTGTTCCCTATAAACATGTAAAAGAGGAAATATATGGCTTTGCTGCATAGCATGAAATTCAAAATTCAAGGATTCAAAGCTTTATGGTGGTATGAACTGAGAACAAGCTGCAGTGATCCATAAATAAGACATAAAAACCCTTAAAGGAGTACACCACCAGTTTAAGATAAGATATATTTTAGACTTTATTCATACCAAGGGAAACTGTTGTGCAGCAGTTGTAAGATGCAAGTATAAATATATCAATAACAGATCAATCTAACCAATTCTCACATAGTTATCTCTGTGGTGAGTTGCACATATAGTAAATAATGTAGGTATGAAAATATATGTATGCCCATGATATTGGATGTATTATTGCACATTATGCTTCATTACTATCTGTCCTGTAAGTGAGACAGTTTAGTTTTACAGAGATTTAGTACTGCACTTCCATAAATTGGGAGACTCAATCACAAGAGACAGATTTTATGGTCCAAATCGATGCAGCAGAGGTTGAGACATCCTCACTGTTAATGTCTATTATGTGTTTAAATCCAAAATCACTGGATCCGACGTTTTCCATCATACTCCTAAATACTTTTATTTGCTTTCTTGCAAAGATTCAGAGATTTTTTCACCAGGACTAAAGTTGGTCTGAACGCAGCTACTTGCAAAACTAATGATATTTCCGTCAGCTTCAGCTGTACAGCTGTGGTTAGTGCTAATTAGTAATGGGTAGCATGCTATATTTAAGGTACAGATGAGACAATAAACTGCATAATCAGTGTCTGTCTGTATCTTTGCATGTGCTGGCATGTCACAGTGGTGTTGCTGTGGTCACCTTGTGCAGAGACGTTCTTTCCACCAGCTGAAATGGGGAGGGGTCTATACGTATCTGCTCCATATCGACTGGTTTATCCAGCTCTTCCTCTTCCCAAGCTTTGATCTGCATCAGTGAATCACAAAGCAGAGAGATGGAGCTTCTAATTATTCATTCGGAGGGTTAGATTGTCTCATTGTTGGCTGTGTGAATGCTGGATCAATAAGGTACAGTACCTCCTCTGGGGACATGGTGTCAGTCAGTGGAGGAGCTGCAGTCTCCTGAGGAAAGAGGGGGACAGAAAGAGTGAGGGACAGATGGATGGATGGACAGTTTGCTGTACAGATGATGATAAAATAACCCCTGGTGGTTTTATGTCATCACCCACTACACAACAAGTCCTTAATGTATGCATCATGTCATACCCCTCCCATCACATTAGCGAGGTTGGCTGGAGTTGCCATGTTGGAGTGATACCGCTGTCTGAGCTGTCACTGCCAACTCAACAGCAGATCGCTGATGCGCTTTGAGCTTTTGGGGTCAAAGTGATGCAAGGTTGATCTTAGCGCCGCACCTGAGTTTCAGTCTGGCCTGACGAAGACGTGGAGGAGAAGAGTCTCTGAAGGGTCCTCCTGACAGATGCCAGCTTTCGCTTGTCTGAGGACGTGATATGGCAACACATGTAAGAGGAGAGGAAGTGACTGGTTTGATGGGTCGACTTGTCTATATATGCAGTGGAAATGTCATGTTACCTGAGCTTGTGTGGTTGGTGGAGGGCTCCTGAGGTTTGGGGGATGGCATGGGTCCGTTGCATTCTTCCTGTACTGGAGAAGTCTGCGGGAACAACATGATTGGTAACTGCATCATGCATTTTTAAAGCTAAACTACTCCCTCTTAAGTTAATTTATAGTTAGTTTTTTCCCACCTTGTCAGCGCCCTCCTCTCTGCCCTCTTCATCTACGTAGGTGAAGGATTCCCAGCTGACTTTGGAGCCCTGGCCTGGGGAGCTTTGGCCTCTTTCAAAGACTCGCCTCTCTGGGGAAAGCCACCAGTCAAAGACGGCTTGAAGCTCCGTCCTCTCAATGGAGCCCAGAAGAATCATGGACTCTGCAGAGAGAAGTGTTTAAGGAATAGTTCAACCCATTGGGAAATCTGCTTATTTGCTCTCTTGCTGGGAGTTAGATGAGAAGATTGACACCAATCTCATGTCTGTATGCTAAATATGAAGCTACAGCCAGTAGGAGTTTAGCTTAGCTTAGCATGAAGACAGGAAACAGGGGGAAATAGCCAACCTGTCTCCGTCCAAAGATAAAACAAACAAACAAACAAACAAAATAACCTACTAGTTCTACTGAAATTCACTAAATAACATTAATTCATTCAAAAAAAGACTAATTATTCAATATTTTGTGGCTATATGCAGGACTATTTCTTGTCTGAGAGCAGTGATTTCCTGGAGTCTCTTATATATTCCTTGTAGGTAAATTTTTTACCTTTGGACAGAGCCAAAGGTGTTCCTACTGTTTATACTAAGCTCAGCTACTCGCTGTAGCTTCACATTTAGCGGACAGGCATGAAAGTGGCATCGATATCGTTAGTCAGCCAACCTTTAGAGTCGACCAGGGGGATCGTTTTCAGAGTTGAGGTCTCTAGCAGATGGTTCAGTTCCCGATAGGTGGAATGAGAAGACAGGAACTTCACTTTGCGCACCATGATGTCCTCCACAAAGATGTTATACTTGCTGAGGATGCAGAGACACTACAGTAAATACTTTTTGTGTTATAATGACGGCCGTATGGAAAATATAAACACACAAAATAAGTTTTGACTGTACCTGATGTGCCCGAGGGCCAGCTCAGGCAGGTAGGGCAGCTTCTTCACCTGGATGATGGAGTCGTAGAGAGAAGGCTGCAGACCCTGGGCCACCATGTTTGCTAGGATGACCGCCACCATCATGGGCAGGATGTGAGAGATTTGGCCGGTCAGCTCGAAGCAGATTACAGCAGTGGAAACAGTGTGTGTGACAGCTCCTGTCATCGCTGCCGCACCTGGTAGAAAGCAGAAGGGAGGATATGTGTTAAAGTAAAGTCAGTCAGGGCTTAAAAATGTTGTACTTTTTATAATGTAGTAAAATAGAGATTTTATTTGGAGAGTTTACCAATATTGCCAGGAAGAAGTTTCACGTTTATTTCATCTATATAGCACTTTTAAAAGCAAACAGGTTTTTTCATTCACAAAGAGAGTGCTTCAGAATAAAACATAAAAACATAAATTCAAAATGTTGTTTAAACACAGTTAAAAGCCAAAGAATAAAAGTGAGTCTGAAAAGCATCAACAGACTCTGCCTGTCTAACAGCGAGGCGAGGCCGTGGAGATATTTACAGACAATTAGAAGGATTTTGAAGTTGATCCTGAAGTGAACAGGAAGTCAGGGTAGCTTGTTTTGTGGATCTTGTTATTAACCGGTCTGCAGCGTTTCAAATTAGTTGTAGACGGGAAATGGTAGCCTGAGAGATGCCTGGGTAGAGTGAGTTACAGTAATCCAGTGTGGATGATATTAGTGCGTGAATGACTCTTTCAAGATCAGCGGGTTAGTGCCTGATTTTGGAGATTGTTCTGAGTTGGAAGAAGCTGGACCTGACAACAGAATTTACCTGTCTGTTAAAAGTTAGTTTGCTACCCAGGTTTTTTGCGTGTGGTCTGATGTGGATAGGAAAGTGAGGTTCTGGGGTTTGGCAGTGGTAAGACGTGGCGGCCTGAATAATATAATCTCTGTCTTGTTTTTTTTTTTTAAATTTTGAGCCAACCAGTGTTTGATATCTTGAATCCAGTTTTGTAGAGTTTTGACACCGGCCTGAAATTGGGAGGAATATATCAAAGTGTAAAGTATTTAAAAATATACATCTGTCACCTCCATTTATGGATGGAAAGTATTAAAAATGTACTCATAATTATCTCCATCTCAGGTGAAATCTGTTCATTTTTGTGGTGTAAAACAGAGCAGGGTTACAACACAAAGTTGGACATCAAATTAAAGAGTTCTCACTAACTTTAAAGGTTTCATTTGTGGAAATTACAAAGTCACATTCGATAACACACTGTATAGAAGTCTCATTTTGACTAAAGATGCTACCAAGTCAAGTGGAAATGGTGAAACTGTTTCTAAACTGCTGCTAGATCAAAATATTTGAACTGAAGGAAGAAAAGCTGAAATACGAGGACAGAAGTCCAAAGTGGGAAAAAAGAAATCACCTTTAAAGTCATTCATTCAAGGTGTGATTTCTCAAATCTACAAGTCTTTAGTAAGTCTCAAGGCCAATGGGAACCTGAGTAGAGCACTTAGATTAGTGGACTGACCAATGACAGCGTAACCTCCCGGCAGGATGCGGTAGACTATCCCATCAAACAGGATCCCATTTGGGAAAAGAGTGGCCATGATCTCTCCTACGAGGCGACCGAAAGCAGCTCCTTGAGGACAGAGATAAGACGCTGGTGAAGACAAATTGGACTGAAGCTCAGCAGGAGATACTGCACTCGTGTTACAAAATCCCCTTACCTAATATGAACACTGGCATAAAGGCACCCGAGGGGATGGGCATCGTGGTGGAAACTGCTGACATCCAGAACTGCAGCACAGAAACAGGATAAAGGTTGGATGGAGACCAATCCCAGAGGTTTTTCATGCTATCACATTTTATTCAAGTCAACAGGTATTGTACACAGCAAGAGGGAGAGATACCTTCATGACACAGAAGAGGAGGAGGATGACAAAGACGCTGACATGCGGATGGAGCCATGCAGACGAGCGACCCAGGCCGGGCGGAGCGGGAGATCCTGAGATTTTGGTCCAGGTGAAATTATCAAACAGGGAGTTGATACACTCCCGAGGCATCAGCTGCCAGAAGGGACAGACACACATACAAACATTATCACATGATTTCTTTTTAACAACACAGCTGTGTGCACATTGCCTCTTATAGTAAGGCCAGAAAGAGGATCCACACATCCAAAGAAAAAAGCTCCCAAAACTTCAGGTCACGTCCTCACTGTCCTCACTTCCAAGTGTTTTTCCTGTCGTTATTCCTTCCTGTGTGTGTTTGTATTTGGGCCATCGATAGTATAAAGAATGGACGTTGTATCAACACTGCCATGTTGGTAGTCCTGCCTCATCCGCCTCCTGGCTAATCTAAAAACTGACGTGGATCATCGGCAAAAATAAGGCAGGAAAATGACGCCTGTTTACTCAAACAAGTCACCTGTAACAGCATTCACCTGTCAATCAAAGCGGCCACGCTGTTAATTATGCATAACTGTAAGCCTTATAATTTGAACAGTACAGTTGTCACGAACGGGGAAAATAGCTATAAAGACCAAAACTGTTTTTTGTACTATGCTGTAAATGTGTTTATTTCTGCTGTGAAGTTGGACATTATACTATGCGGGCTTATGGAGACTGACATGTTCTGTAGCCATTCTCAAGTGGATGTTCAAGGAGCTGCAGTTTTTGGCACTTCAACATTAGCTTCACTACCACGGAGGTTGTTGCCTGATCTGAGCTTGGCCTCCAATTTCCCTCTCACCTGCCTGATTGCCTCACCACCTCTTCCTGATTCACTAATAAACCGCTGCGGTATAAAAGACCGGCTCTTCCTCCCAGACTGTCAGATCGTTCAGTCACCGTAGTGGTAACAAGCGCTACGGCCAGCTCTGTTCCTCTGAAACTTTGCTCCTTTGTAATTTTTAACCTCTGGACTCTGATCTTCCCTGCGCCTCAGGAAAACCCTGCCAACCATCCTCCTAACTCGTCAGCTCAGTTTGATTCACTCTGCACTCCTTCTGGACTCTTGCAACTCCCAGCCCTCCACCACCCGGGACACCCCCTTCTCTGGATCACCTACACATTCTGCCTGGTGTCCAGCTTTAACTGATTCAATCCATTGGTTTGTGTTTGCATTCCAGATACATTATCAAAGGTTAGATTCACAAAAGAAACAAGCAAATCATAGAAAAGTATACATGTTTGATGTAAGGATATGGAGGTTAGGGATTTGAATCTTATGAGCTACATGAACTACGTGCCCTTTGCATCCATATAAAGCATAACATGTCATGACTAAACCACATAATCTGGACCCCATTGACCTCCTTTTTCAAATATATGATAACTATTAATAAACACACACATCAAAAAGAAGTCAGAGAGCATGAGATTGGTTCAGTCTCACCTCTCCAGCCATAAACTGTCCAAATCCAGGAGGAAACGTGAAGGTGGCGATGATCAGCGTCACTGCACCTGGATAGATCAATCGACTGGGCGTACACACACAAACAAACACACAGACATTAACAGGAAGCCCAGTGTATTCTCAGAAAACAGCCAACATGGCATAACAAGTGATGCTTGTAACAAAAAAAGCTGTCTCAGTATGAGCGTGTACCGCCAATGATTGTACAGCTCTCCTGGTGCTGCTGCTCGCCACTCTCTAATGGTGGAGACTAATGTTCCCTGACTGCTCGGTCTCGGAGGATAAGTGAATCTCCACATTGAGTGAATAACTGGCTGAAAGGTTGTTAAGGCTTTGCTGCTGTCCTGGCCAGCGTTGTGAGACTGATGAGTTCGGAAAGTGGAGCTGAGATACATTAAGAGGAATCGGGTTTGAATGCACAAATTGTTTCAGCTGTCTGCTACCAGAATCACTGTAGTTTAAGAGCAAAGTGCCACATGAATTTACACAGCAGCAGGGAGTGTATTGACCTGTTTGTGTGTGTGTGTGTGTGTGTGTGTGTGTGTGTGTTGGGATCTCACTGTTTGGTTAGGAAGCGTGTGAGCGCTGTCGGCCTTCTCATGAAAAGAACCACCTGTCTGTTCAGGTAGACGAAGAACGCCCCAAGGAAACCACACGAGATCCTAAAACACGAGAACATGAACTTGTTCTTACTGCTCGCCGCGGCACAAAACTATCACATACTGTATTGATATGATATGTGTTGGTGAGAATATATCACTGGCATGACTATTTGTATAAGTTAGTAGACCAAAAGTACAAAAAAAGTATCATCGCACACACAGTATTCATAAATATCTTCACCCTATTATTGCGAATGCAGGCAGCTCCTGCAGGTCAAAGGGGAAATCCATCCGGAAATTAGTTTTGAAGAGAGCTGTGATTGTGACTGAGAGAAAAAGAAAATTTAACAAAGAAAATCATAAACATCAAACAAACGTATAATCTCTCATTTCTGTAGTCAATGTCTTGAGTTTCACTTAAGTTAAAATCAAAGAAAGTACATAAACTGTCATGGATCATGGATGATGGTGTGCAGGGAGAGGGTCCAAGAAGGGTTTATTAATTACTTTTAAACATGTTTTGTAGGATTTTAAATCTGCATAACTGATTATATGGGAGCAGATACAAGCTGTGAATACAACATTTAATATCGCAACCTTGTTAGCAAACAGTGGCTTATTTAGCAGTATAACCATTCCATTGGAGTCGTGTTCATGTCCACCTGATGAATTTAAGTCCAACTGTTCACTCCCTTTTAGCTCTATTTTTGGTCTCCAACAACTCCTGAGGTAAACATCTGGCTCTTTCGCTTCTAAATGCTACAATCTGTTCACTGCAGTGGGTTTATCAGAGCTATTTCTCTTCCTCTGAGTCTGAAAACATGTTTTTTTTTTTGTTTTTATATATTTGGAAATTATTATATATTAGATAAACATAACATTTGACAACTGACTTCTACTCATAAGATGTTTGGGATGATGACACTGTAAAAAACAAAACGAGAGTTGTTTAATATATACAGAATTCTTTTTTCTGCGGTAAAAGGATATTATAACTGTTGATTTCATATTTAAGGTTGATGTTTTATTCCATACTTTACTGTATAAATATGTAAATAAGTTTTTCTCACAGAAAGAAATGCTATTTTGCCATATAATTGACATGAAAATACCATATAAATAAAGGTTTTGCCATGAAATATGTTTTATTGTATGTCTCGTTAGTAAGAGTGGATTTGTGGATCTGCTTGAAGACATGACTTCCCTCTGTGAGCTGCTTCTGGTCTGTTAAACTCTTTATATTTTTAATATTATTATAAAATGTAAGACGCTGTCATAATAAAACAAATAAATGGTGCTGGGATTTTAATGCAAGTTGTGAGTATCTTATTTTATGGTGCTGGTGGTTTGTGAATATACTATTAGTCATGACATGAAACATGAAACATTTCTGGTTTAACTAAAGAAGCAAATGTTACATAGTTGTCATATTTAGTTACTTTCCATAAAATGCTAGTTCAGCAGTCTTTTACAACTGTGTGTGTGTGTGTGTGTGTGTGTGTGTGTGTGTGTGTGTGTGTGTGCTCTGCTTCTCACCAGCATCCTTGTTCCAAACAGAGAGCACCCTAAATATGAAGGCGCTGAATGTGGCGGCAAAATATCCCCGCCAGTAATTCCTCACCGCAAAGTAGGTAGACGTGACCTCAATACTGAACAACACCCCTGGTGGTGGTGAAGAGAGAGAGAGGGAGAGAGAGAGAGAGAGAGAGGAGGAAGGACAGAGGGAGAAGAGGGATTAAAGAGAAGAAGAGGAAAAATGAGGAGGGATATTGTGAGAAATGAGGGAGGAGGAGAAGGAGGAGAGAAGAGGAGAGGAGAGGAGAGGAGGGTGAGAAACAGACGGAGAGAGGGAGAAATGAGTTAAATAAGCAGAATGAGTCCAAAAACACTTGAAGCTGAGGGTGTAATTATACACAACAGGAGAACCACAGGGAGTGAATACACACACACACACCCACACACACACACACACACACACACACACAAACACACACACAGGGGCATAATCAGCATGTGGAGCAGTAAAATAAACATTAGAGCCATCAGAAACATTATTCTCAACAAGATGAAAACAGCTGAACAGAAGACGAGGATGGAATAAATTATATTTAAGGACTAAAAAACTAAAAATATTGTTTTCAAGATGGTGATTAAAGTTTTTTTTGGTTTATATATATTGAGGGATGTCTTGTAGATGTTTGTACATTGATAGATATTGACCTTCAAATTTCTAGCTTTTGTCTGATAAGCTCGTAAACGTTCTTTATTATAGAAAACAAACATAGAAGCAGCAAAGCCATGGAGCTTAATGATCTTTGGGACTATTAATTATAAAGTTACTTAAAAGATTATCAATCAGTTATCAAAATTGCTGCATAATAATGTTGAATAAAGGAAAATGCCTCTGGCCCTGCTGTGATGGACATGAAAAAGTGCAGCAGTTGGGCTGTTTTGTCTATTTAGATATTAGATCTCAGCACGAGTTAGCTGTTGATTAATAGTTCAGTCTTCTTTGGCCAACCTATTTTAATTTTATTTTAATTAAATACATCTAAATAAATGTAAGTTGGAAGCTTAGTCAAAGCTATTTATTGTTCTTTTTCTAAGGATATTGGGTAACACTTGATCCAGATAGTCCGCCTACAGATAGTTTTAGTATTTGTAAAAACAGCTTATTAGTCGACAATAATTCAACCTGTTTTCTGATATTTACACCTCCGTGTTTAAGATTTGGTTAAGTAGGCACATAAAACATCTCAGTTCTGTTAAACATATACAAATTGAACACTACTATCTGTAGGTGCACTATCCAAATAAAGTGGTACTGAATATTGTAAAAAGAAAATGTACTGTTCATACACTTTTGATTTATGAACTCCTGACGCATTGTGTATTTCTCTCTCTACACTGAGGATTTTAAGGCCTGACAAACTTTAGAGGTCATGAGGAGATTAAGAAGAGGTGTACAAATCCAATATCTCTGCGTTGACAGGTGAGTTCCTCTGTAATTATTTTGTCATTTTTCTTTTGTGCTGGTTCACTCACTTTCACAAATATTAAAGCACTGAGACAAGAAGCCAACAGGGAGAGAGGGTTGACATTTTACTTTATACTGATGCTGACGCAGTAGCTGACTTTCAGTACCAAATCTAATCTGAACTGTTTTCAATATCTTATTTTGTTTCGCTCCAAATATGGCAAACCACAGTATAAAGAATGACTCCAGGCTGTTTGACCTCTGATTGGTTGAGCGTGGTCAGAAGTCTGCTTTGTTGTACCTGTAACCAACCCAAGAGTGATGTCAAAGGGTCCTCGAGTACACCTGTACTTTACATTACATTGATATCTTATTTTAGATTTGATGGTATCAGTTTGAATACAAATATATGACAAGAAATTACCAGAAATACCAAATATATGTTTGAGGTCATTTAGAAACCATAAGTATCGCCATTATAGTTTATCCACCGACAAGCACAAATTGTAAAATGTCATGTTACAGTTGTGTTTATGTAAATAAATTATTATCAGCTGATATGTTGCTGGATGTTTTAGCTCATTCAAATACTGTGTCAGGCTACACTCAAGCAGCTATAAAGCTGCTGTACAAGACCTTTGCCTAAATAAAATACAGATTTAGATAAGAAAAAAGTCAAATTTAAATCAGGAAATATAGTAAGAATGAGTAACCAAGACTAAGGGTACATTCAGACAGGACCCGGCGCTGTGGCGAAAACGTAGGTTTTTCCATTAATTTGATACTTGTCTGTTTTGGCTGTGGTGGCGCAGGATGCAGGGGTGTCCACCAAAAAACACATTGTGGCCACCAATAAGACAATCAGAGTAGTCAAATCCCTCCACAGTCAGCCTGAAATGCCTCTGAAACTGAAACTATCCAGGTGGATTCATGGACTAAACTCTGATACTCTACCTGTTGTGTTCTGGCTTTGTTTATTTCATGAACCCAGCTTCTAAAACTGAGTCTGGCTCCTAATTTACACTGCAGAATAGTGGCACAAAGAAGTTTCCTTCAAATGATATGAAGTTGTAAAACTTAGTTACCTCTTACAGGATCCTGTCTGAATGTAAGAGTGCACCAACTTTCGATACTTTTCAATACTTTATGTACGAGGTACAGCCTCAGCACAGTATGATCCAGTACAGATGGATGTTTTGGTGCGGCAGTTTTGATTGTATGATTCAGTGTGCAAGTTGTACAGTACCTCCAAGTGGAGTGCCGAAACAGCATCCCACCCCCACGGCACAGCCAACAGTCAGAATATCTGTGTAACCATAAGGGTTCTACTGACACAGAAAACAGAGGGAGAGGAGAAGAACAAGGGGGAAATAAAGGGATGAGAGAGACGATGAGGGATGAAAGGCGTGAGATGATGAAGGGGGAAAATGAAGGTGATGAGAAACGAGAGTGTAGACAGAAAGACAGGAGAGTGAGTTGGAGAAAGAGAGAATAAAAGATCAAGGTGGAGAGAGGATGTAATGGGGAACCACAGGGGGAGAATTGACAGAGGGGAAGCAAAATGGAATAAAGTGAATAAATAATGCTCACTGAAGTATGGTTAAAAAAAAAAAAAAGTGATAAAGATGGAGAGAAAAAAATCACATCAAGAGACTGTAAAGCAGAGGATGCACATGCCAATGAGAGTAATTAGACTTAGTGGAAGCAATTAAGCAATCAGGAAACAAACCAAGTGGTCACATCGTCCTTATAGATGGATCCCTGCAGCTGATTGCAGAAAATTAAGGGTAGCAGACGACTAAATATTTCCTCTAATTATCCATGACCTTGAATTATAAAGTTCTGCTGTACATAACACAGCTGAGTATATATATTTTAATCTGTGACTTACCAGAAAAGATCTTGGGGTGCTGAAAACTACTTCAGAAAAAGCCTGACAGCACAAAGAACCTCATAAGTCAAGGCTCGTGTACAGTGTCAAGCTATATTGTAATAAATATTCATATTGGTTTGAAATAAGAATCAAGGGAATAGTTTGACATTTTGGGAAATACTTTTGTTTTCCTGTCGAGAGTAAGATGAAAAGATTGATACCACTTTCATGTCTGTATGCAAAATATGAAGCTATGGCCTGGAGTCAATTAGCTTAGCTTAGCATAAAGACTGGAAAGCGGAGGGAAACAGCTAGCATGGCTCTGTCCGAAGGTTAAAAACAAATCTGCAAACCAGCAGCTCACTAATTCACAAATTATAACTGATTTGTTCAACCTGTACAAAAACAGAAAAGTAAAAACTTGTTGTGGTTTCACTGTACTGAAATTCTGGGCCATGTTCATCTCCAGGCGACGGGTCTGCTGCCTAGCAATCTCACTGTGGCAACGTTGTTGTGGCTGCATTCACGCAATACAGGCAAAAAAGGGAAGAACAAGAAAGCCTCACATTATTCAGTGTTCACTTATTTCTTTTGAACACAGCATTAATTAAAGAGCTTTAGAGGTGCTGGTATGTGGATTTATTAGCTTCAGACAGAGCCAGGCTAACTGCTTTCCTCCTGCTTTCAGTCTTTATGCTAAGCTAAGATAATGGCATTCTGGCTCTAGCATAATATTTAATGTACAAACGGTGTTATCTTTTGTTTTCTATTTGTTTTTTACCTTTCGGACAGAGCGACGCTAGCTGTTTTCCCACAGTTCCCCCTTAGTCTTTATGCTAAGCTAAGCTAATATTTTGCATACAGACATGAAAGTTGTATCGATCTTCTCATCTCACTCTCAGCAGGAAAGCGAATATGTGAATTTCCCAAAATGTTGAGCTATTCCTTTAAAGTAGCTACAGTGTTATTGACAGGTTTATTTGCATGTTTTAATATTCATCAAGTTTAATTCATCACTTGCAATGCAGGGCACTGGTCTGAGGTCAGATTTAACCTCCATGTGTTGCTGATGTTATTTCAGGAGGACAAAGTTGACCGGAGACCTGTGCCTGAGCGAGTCAGGAGGGACTTGCCTCCCACAGGGGCAGCGAAACAGGTGGCCACTCCCACGGCACACGCACACACCAACAGGTCCTGGTTATGGGTGCCATTCTGGGGTTAAGGGTCAAGGGTGGAGACAGATAGGGAGGGTGAGAGGGAAGAGGGAAGAGGGAGGAGCGCAGGGGGACATGGACAGGCAGGGATGAATGAGAAAGCCGAGACAGAGAGAGCAGGGAAAGAGGGAGACAGGGGAGGTCACTGTTAATACACATGCCAGACATTACCATCACACTATTAATACAGTGAGACACAAACACAGACGAGGTGCGAGGGGGCGAGCCAAAACAAAGACACAAGAGAAACAGGGTGGGGAGGGGAGGGCGTGAGCTGGGTGGGAGAGAGACAGATGGGAGACAACAACAGTCACAGGGTTCCCACTTTCTCTTCCATCAAATTCAAGGACCTTTCATTGAATTTCAAGGACTCAAAACTGGCATGTTTGGCAAACTCAAACACTGTTCACCCATTTGTAATGATAGTAAAATAATTTTAAAAACTGTGTTTTTCAATGTCATCCAATCATTTGAAAAAACAAGATCAGAGCCACGCTAGCGGCTCTGTGAGACTGTATTTAGTGGTGGTTTGAGCTAAATGCTAAAGTCAGCATGCTAACATGTTCACATGCTGATATTTAACAGGTATAATGTTACAATGTTCATCATCTTAGTTTAGAATTGGCTGAAATGCTGACTATCTCTAGCAGATTTTATTAGCTATTACTTAGCTAGTGAAAGCTAATCCTAAAGCTGTGAGGTGAAGTCTCCAGATGATTTGTTTTAAAACAAGAACCCCAAAGCATTTTAAATAGGCAGTGTTAACATACTGAGGTTTAGCAGGTATAATGTTTACAAAGTTCACCATCTTAGCTTAGGTTGTTAGCATGCAAAGCGCCAAAAAGTGCAGTTCCTCAAATGGCCACTTGAGGCTGGCTACAGAACAAGTCAATCTCCATAAGTCCCCATGTTAAAATGTCCAACTTCACAGCAGAAATTAGGTTGGTACAAAAAACAGTTTTGGTCCCTATAGCTAATTTCACTGTTCTTGAATTTTTATAGAACTCATCTGTTATATAAAAGCTTAAAGTTATGTATAATTAACAGTGTGACCACTTTGATTGACAGGTTACTGATGGCTTGTTTGAACATCCAGGCGTCATTCAGCCCGCCTCAGCTTCACAGCCTTAAGTGGCTGTTTGAGGAAGTGCAATTTTTGGCACAGAGGTTGCTGCTTGATTTTGACCTGATGATAGCAATAGATACATATCTTTGGGGCCATGAATATCTGTACAATCAAGCATTGTATATTGAATAGTTGTTGAGCTAGCTCTCTCTCAAAATGGCGTACCAGCAGATCAACAGATTAACTGTCTGTAATCTTTAAAAACTGATTTTCCTAAATATAAAAATAAATATTTTTAAGTGGGAACCCTGTAATTACACCAACAACAACAACATGACAACAAAGCAAGTTTCACATCTTTATCCGTGCATTGACTGTGGTCAGCGAAGACGTGAGGTTTATGGGTGATGTAGTCTGATTTGGTCAGGGCCTCGGCTTACCTCATAGACTCCAGAGAAGATGGACATGAATCGACTCAGCACTGCGGCACAGATACTGGCAATGTGGACAAATGGACCCTGGAGGTGACGGGAGGAAAACACTGACACAGATGAGAGACATGTAATGTTATCTAAACAGAGACTGACTATTGTCTGTAAAACAGGGAGTCTAAACTGGGACATGTTCTATCAGAACAGATAAATCACTGCATAATTGCTGGATGTGACAGTTGCCCTGCTACTGTAACGGGGAAAACGAATGTACTCCTTCGCTGAGGACTTGAATAATTTGCTTCAATCCCGTGAGAGGAGGGAGAGAGGAAAAACATGACAGAAGATGATTTATTATCCTCCAAGCGTGGAGAAAGAGCGGATAGCGTGGTGGAGAAAGAAAAAAAGAGAGAAAGGAGGATGATGATAGTGATGTTGGATCAATGGATGGTGATAGATACAGATAAGAAAACAGATGAAAAGAGATGAAAAGGGGAGTTTGTTTACTTCTTTGCCTACTGGCATCCCACTGCCCAAGCCAGCAGTCAGCCCGACGACCTTAGCTACGAAGGCTTTGAGGGTCAGATATTCCTTCAGCACCACACCTCTGAGGATGGTTTTCAGCTCGGGAATACCAGAACCTGTAGAGAAGAAACAGAGGGAAGAAAGATGGACAAGTAGACTAGACATCTGTGCAGAAAGATGGTGAGTGCAGTAAATAAAGAAGAGTGGTTAAAATGCTACGACTGTGCAACAGGAAAACAGACGGCAAGAGGTAAAAAAGAGGAAAAAGACAGATGTGACAGATGATGGAGAGCTTACCGATGGCCTGTGGGGAAACCAGGTGACAGAAGAGCGAGGCAAACATGACAAGGATCATGGGATAGGTAACCCAGGCAAGGTACTGGAGCGGCACATTGCCCTTAAGCTCCCCATGTATCCACTTATAGGCTGAAAGAGAGAAAAATGACAAATAGAAAATATGGCAGAAATAGCGCACACAGGAGTATAAACTGAATAATTACAGTAGAAACCAGATATTTCGTTATCAAGCTGTAAATCTGACAGTAATAATCTCTATGACCTTTGCCTGTGTTACCTTGCAGGCTCTTGGCACTGGCGTAGTCCATGCTCCAGCTGACCAGAGCCATCGTCAGTCCCAGAAGAACCAGGAATATCCAGTCCTCCCCCATCTTGGTCACTATGTACCGCCGCACACGAGCCAAACAATCTGGGACAGAGAGATAAAATTAATGATTCATCTTGAATCCATTTATCTCTTGATTTAATTACTGACAGTTATTGTAAGAATGGCTGAGAGGGAATCATTCAGCGTGCTGATGCTGCTATACCTCATCACAGAGGTACAGTACAGAACAATATGAATGGTGACATTTAAAAATGTTTTCTAGAAAAACAGAACACAAAAATCAATGGCTAACTCACTGGTAGTGGAGAGATAAAAGTGTAGTGAAGTTTACTAAAGAAGCATCTCATTCCAGCGTAAAAATAATCTGACAGAGCGACAGGCATTAACACCTACACAGGCTTTGTAGTACTCCCTGTGATGGGTAGATTGACTTTGTAAAATCAGTGGAGTAGCCCTTTAAGTGTACAGATACATGTAACAAAAATGTGTTCATGGTGTTGGGTATTAAAATAGCAGGAACACCCTGCAATACACAACACCCTGAGAGATGAACCTCTACCTGACACAGTGTCAACATAAATGGAACAATATATGCACAATTATGTGGTAATTTTGTCAGTTTTTGCATTGTACATGTGTTAGAGACATGCTCCTTTTCCAGAGTGTTAATTCATTGATGAATTCATGTAGATGACAAATTACACAACGTTGGTGGTCCAGGCAGGGTTGTAATTACCTTTGAGGACACTGAGGTCAGTGGTGGAGGTGAAATATTCAGATCTACTAGTAAAAGTAGTAATATAACATGTGAAAATACTCAATTAAAAATATCTGCAATGAAAATGTAAGTATTATTAAGAAAATGTATTAGGAACCAAAAATACCCAACACGAGTGTTATTATATGTTGATGATGCTGTTGTATTCATGTGTAAGCAACATTTTATTCTCGATTTCTCATGACCTCAGTGTGTCTAATATCGCTCCGTCCAGGTGGTGTAAAGTGCAACTGCCTCATGTTCTGTGTGGTAGCCTAATTAAACTATTAGAGTGCATCATATTTTATGAGCTCATCATGTTACAAGTAAAATCATGATGTGCAAAGTAACCAGTAACTGAAGCCATCTGATAAATGCTGCTCTCTCCAGAATGTGCTGTGATAAAAGTGTGAGGTTTCACAAAAAAGAAAAACTGAAATGCAAGTGACTCGAAATTGGATTTATTTGTTAATTTCCACCTGTTTCCTGGTAACCATATGAGGTGTCATGGCAACCGCTAAACTCTCACAGCAGTTTGCGTCGTCTCAGAATTACTTTGAATGTGTGTGTTTGAATGGTCACCTTGGCATTTGGAGTAGGGACGAGGCTTCTTGGTGGAAGAGGCGTGGCTGTGATGCGACTCCAAGGTCGCAGGGTGATGATGGTGATGCCGCCGGCCGTGCCCTCTGCGGCCAGTGGCTGTGGTGTTGTCCCCTGCCTGTCTCCTCCATTGTCTCTCTGTTAGCAAACGGGCAGCCTCCCGTCGGGCAAAGTTTCCCAGCTGCTCCCTGTACTCCCCGTACAGCTGTAAACCGAGGAGGAAACAATCACTATGAAACAGAGAGTCATGGAAATCATGTGTTTCATGGGCCTCTCAGGATTGTGGGGAAGGAAAACAAGATGCCAGACAGGAGGAGAAGGTAAAGAAGGAGAAATACCTATGACAACTGAGATGTGGGAGAAGGATAAAACTAGATCCAGTGCGAAGAGTCTTGAGATAACGAGAAAGATGGGGAATGTGCGGCGTGTGTGTAAGGGATACACACCAACCTGAATACTCTGGCAGACAGAAATAGACAAAACGGGCATAGAGATCGGAAAAACCCCTCCCTGAGAGGGGCTGGAGAGGAGCCAAAGGAAGAGATCCTGGAAGAGAGGACATTCCACATCTTCCCATTGCGACTGCAGCCGCATGCACACAAACACACACTCGGTCAGAAACACACGACACCAGTCTGATCGGTTTGCAACGCAACCTCGTTAAAACCATAGAAGCCGTAAAATACTGCAGATCCAGGTGCAGCTACGATGTGCAACTGAAACCTACAGATCACATGCATCCCGACACACACAGCAAAGCAAGAGGCTAAATCATAAGGAGGGCTGCCTGCCACACATTTCTGTCTCATGTTCACACAGGAAAGGAGAGCTGACACATCAAACCACGAGGCCCAGGACGAGAGAACATTAGGGAGAGCTTACTGTCCATAACTATGTCCACCAATAATAAAGTAAAGGTGCAGCAACAATCTATAATCACATCTTTGATGACAGTCAGTTACCATCTTCTGACACAAAAACTCCTTTACACAACCGCTATAATCCATGAGTCACTACAACCACATGACAAAGGGACTGATATAGAAGTTTATAATTAATACATGAATACACCACATAGCAGGTGGCCAGCAGTTACGCTGTTAAAGGCTCTTGAAAACTTTCGATGCCTCTAAATCATGTAGCAAGTTATTTTAAACCTCACTAAACACTACGAACCACAAACTGTTTTTCAGAACAACACGGCACCGCTAACAGCTTTTATGAGCCCTAACGCAACAACTGTTTGTTGCGTTACTCTTATACTCCTGTAAAACCTGAGCTGACAGTAGGCAGTGATGAGTAATACAGAGAAATGCAAACCACTATTCTCAGTTTTAATTATTTGGTATTATACAAAGACCCGGGTGAATATTACCTCCATTTGTTTGTTTTAGCTCGGTTTGCTGCCAGAATAATGAGTTTGCTACTGAGGGCAAGACAATGATTGTGAAGAATTTAAATTAGAGGTCGCTTTGGAAACATTTAAAGATCTTCCAGGATAGAAAACTTACCTCTAATTAGCTGAGTTGTCCAAATGTTTTAAATTTCATCCTTTGGTTATTCCTCACAGGTTAAAAGAATTATTTGCTCAAAGTGTCAGAAAAATCAGATGTTTTGTCTTCGTTTCTTTGTTTTTCATATGTAAAGCCACAGAGGATGCTAAACAAACTAGTGTTGTAGTCAAGTTCAACTAAACTTAGACCAAGACATGACCAAGACCAAGGCATTGCGAGACCAAGACTAGACAGTATGTAGCTAACTTAGGTTGCTAACATTCACCAAAACTCTTGCTTTATTGAGTCATTTCATTAAGCGTCACCTTGAAGTGCTGAGTGTTCTTTTGGACTCTTTGCAGTTTAGGAAACCAAATTTTATTCCAGAAGATTTAGCTGACGTCTCCTTCATGACAGTGAACAAGTACATCAGACAAGACACCTAGGCAATCAAGTGATATTGCCGCAGTTGTGGTCTTGAACTAAAATCTGAGACCAAGACGAGACAGAGGCCTTTAAAAGATAGTACAACACTGAAACAAACTGTATACTGTATAATCTCTCAAAGGTGATCTCATATTACCACTGCTTTTCATAATACTGGATCAACTTAAATTTAATGTCACTTCAAAACTAAGCACATTTTTTAACATCTGTGACTTAAATTAAATTAACTTAAATTAACTTAAATGAACTTAAAACTTAACTTGAACTTAAATTACTTAACTTACTTGCATGTCTTGTTGTGTTTTAAGCAAATTAAATCACATGTGAGACAAAGAAATTATAATAAAAACAGACTTCAGTTTTCAATTGCTGAGTTAGAATCTATTAAAAAATATTTATCAAGGAATTAAGTTAATTTTTGTTGGCCCATTTCATATTTGTTTAAAGAATTTTATAGACATACATTTAACATACTGTATACACTATAGTTGTTTGCTCAGAATATCTTTTCTTACAATATACATCTATCATCATGTAATGTGACAAACTACAAACAGTCACACTGCAGCCAGTTGCACAAACAACTCATTAAAGCCATAATTGGAAAAGAGAAATCAATCAAATTTGTAAACAGATCCACTAAAATAACTTACTTAAAAAGAACACAGGACTGTGTCATTAACAGCAGAAAATTAAAAAAAATCACCCTCCACCATCGGACCAGATGGAGCTTCTGGTCCTGCTGTCTTATTTACCTGTTCCTCATCAGTTGTCTTTGGCATGATGTGGTAGCAGCTCTGTTCCTGTTCTGTCTCCTGTCCCTGCACTGCAGACAACCTCACCACCGCCACTGCGCTACACATTAACACCAAAGCAGTAATCCATCAACGTTATCAAACAGGCGCTGGCACCAGGCGCTCATCAAAACCAGGGACAGTAACAAGAAGAACCTGTGCACCGCTCGCTCACAGAGAGGGGAAGATTTGTTACTTAAACATCTCACTTCACATGCCATGTCCTGCCACAACAAACAACCAGGACAACCAGAGGACTACTGTCGAATAAACTGTGTTGTTTTGTATGGCTTGTTTCTGTATTTCTGCATTATTTCAGCCATTAAATCAACATTATGCAACTTTTCTACCATAAAGTAATGCCTGTTCTCACATGATGTAACTTTAGGATCTGTGTATGATCAAGTGCATAACACTTTATGGCACTAAGTCACCACCTATGTCAAAGATCTTGGTGAAACTGGATCATATTTTATAGTTCTCTGGTCTTCCCTTGGATGTCCTCTGGCTGACTGATTTACAGAGATTCTTGATGAACAGTAACGTAAACTGCTGCAAAATGTAGCTACTGTCAGCTCACTTAGTTAGCCGTGCTGCCTGGATTCTGAGCTCAGAGCACAGAGAGAAGCGTTAGTGTTTATATTTGTACCACAGGTGCTTTGGACCACAAGGAAGAGGAGGATGTCAGGCCCAGGGAACCAGGACAATCAGAACCAGACCAGGTGAGCACACAACACAACCGCTCAGTAGAGGCAGAGTCAAAGAGACTGAAGAGTAAATCTCGGACTGGCTTAGTTTTTGGTGAGAGCTTTGTGAAATAAAAGGCTGAAAGACAGATGCCCAGTTGGGCTTCTTGCTGGCTGATTGTGCTGTTGCACTTGCCTGATGTTCGTCTGTGTTAGCAGACATGAGAAAGATTCACTAACTCCAGCTCCTTTAAAGGTGAGGATTTACTGCTTTCCTCTGTTTCATATCATTGTAATTTGAATGTTTGGGGTTTTGTTGGCTGTGCAAAACAAACAATCTGAAGGTGTCGCCTTCAACTTGGGGAAACTGATGAGCAAAATTCTACCCTGTAAAGCCATTAAAAGTCCACAGACCACAAACGTCCGACAGCGTGAGAGAGACATTGAAAGCTGCGATTCATTCCCGTCAGGTGACTCTGCTGCCTCCATCTCTCAACCTTGTGTTTACCCTTGTGTCACCGTGTAACCTTGTACGTCCATCTTTGCCACACAGGGCCAAAACATGACGTCAGTAACCACCACCACCTCCCCAACTTTCACACGCTTTTGAACATCGTTGCTGCCATAGTTTGACTTTCAAACGGTGGAATGACCTTCCCACTCCAAGTCAAGAACACCAGAGGATATATCACTCCTCTCTTCCAACTCTGCTTGCACTTATTCGCTCTACCTTCCCCTCGTGGCTCTTATTATTTTGCTGCACTCTTCCCTCTCTCTATGGACACATGAAAGTAGTCAGGCGTTACTGTACGGCTCTGACACTCGCGCTGCTCATTATTAGTTCCTTGTTCTCTATTGTAACAACTCAAGCTTTTAATGTTGTGCTTATTGCAATCTCATGGGATAAAGAAAATGTAAAAATGTAAATCATTCCCGCCTTAGCTTTGTTACGAACGCAAACCCTGTGTTAAATTATGCCGGTGAGCTGTCAAAGAGCTTTTGAATGCATACATGGATCTGCCCTTTTATGAACCAGCTATAACAAGATGATACTCCTGTAAAACACAAGGAATTCAAGAGCAAACAACAAAAACAGAAACAAGCGTGCAGAGAGAAAGAGACGGAGAGCTTCAGTCACAGCGAGAGCTGCTAATATGTAGATGCCGAGGTTGAAGGGCAGTGTGACATTGAGAGTTAATTAAAAAAATAATAGCACATTCCTGCGTCCCTCGTGAGAGGGAGTCAGCGCTGCATATTCATAAATATCTGTGTGTGTTTGTGTGCGTTCTTGAGCATGCTAACTTTGTGTTTGTGTGTGTTTATGAGCGTGCTAAATTAATGTTTGTGTGTGCGCGTATATGTGTGTGTGTGTGTGTGTGTGTGTGTGTGTGTGTGTGGCGAGGCCTTACAACAATATAGTCTTGTCCCATAGCACAAGGTTAATGATAAAATCTGACCCGCTCACTGACGGATAGATCAGGAGATTACCCCCCCTCCTCCCTTACACACAATCACAACTCTCCCACACACACACACACACACACACACACACACACACACACGTCTCCATATGAATACACTAATTAACCAGCACAATAACATTTCCATGCCTTGTCTGAACACTGTTCAAGCTGTCATGTTCTAATTAAGGCATGTCGGCATGGCCGAAAGAGAAAAATAAACCAAACTGTAAACCTCCATGTGTTATTCATGAGACCACAGTTCAACTTTGCACCAAGTAATCCAGGAAAAAACGACCGTGGAGGCCCTTTCAACCCTTTAAAAGCTGGTTTACATGTAATAAGTCATGTCACAACATGAAATTTAAAATTTAAAGTGAATAAACAAGTAAGAGATAGTACAAAACAGCCTTTTCTACCTCTCTTTAGAGTTATAAATGCATCAGTCTTTGCAAAACTTAAACTTTAAGAGAAAAACACATTAATATATAAGATAATAAACCTTACCAGAAATTGATCTATATTGAGAACTGTTTCAAAAGTGTTGATCCGCTCCCTCATCTTTTCAGCCGTTCCTCCTGCAGGTCGCTGCTCACTTTCTTGCGTATCTTTAATATACTGTAATTCCCTCTCTGGATATCTTTGTCTTACATCTGTCCTTTCCTGTCTTTGCCAGTGTGACGGACACAGACTGTACCTGCTACCTGCCTCCATACAGTATAGACCTCAGTGACTGACAGGTATGGTCAGGGCAGCACATACACACACACACACACATCTACACAGCCAGAGGGGAAAGCAGTAGAGGTTAATACAGACACTTGAGGCTTGACAATAAATTGTCAGCAGCTCTTAATTCAGAGGGGTAGATTCTCAGTCAGGCGGTTGATCCAGCGGATTCCTGCAGCAGGATCATAAATGATACCAGGCAGGCAGGACACAAGCTTAAGGTATGAAAATAATACCTGCTGACTGAGTGGAGATCATAACCATATTAACATTGTGTGGGATATGGTGGATAATACAGAACTGTACTTTAAGTGCCTTCAGCATAGATAACATGCTTTACTAAAGCCTAACTGGGCTCCGGTACAGCATCCAGTATCATGTTTATTTGAGCTAACATTTGTTTTTGTACACAAACAAAAAAATTTCAGCAAAAATTAGGCGAGTGAAGGCAAGGTACATTTATTTATATAGCACATTTCATACCAAAAGGCAACGCAATGAGGGTCCACGAGCAAAAGCACTAAAAAAAAACAAAATGAGAAACAAATGATGAAAACAATAAAAGCGAGATTAAGTTCAAGTTATGACAAAAATATGTACTGAGGCAAGATAGATAGCGTACTTTATGGATCCCTGAAGGGAAATTCAAGTGTTACAGCCGCAGTTACATGTATTACAACACAAAACAGGCATGAGGTACATTTTAAATTTTAAGTGGCGAGTGAGTATAAATCGAAAAGCCTAAGAGAAGCAAGAACATATAGTTCTCTCTGTGTAAAATGTACAACAGAAAATATACATATAACTCTGTACTCTGTTCTATGTCCATTATCCAGTATCTGCCCTTCAGAGACCAATAGATTTACTATGAGAGATGTCAGTGGATTTTTAAACGTTAAACTTACAAAGAGAAATACATTAAATGCAGCCTATAAATCATTTGTCTGGTAAATGGAACACGCTGCCTGAAAACCTGAGAAATGTTTTGAACCTGGTTTAATTTAATCCAGTTTTAAAACTTCTCTCCTTCTTACAGCCATCATCAGTATACACTGTGATCAACACTGATTTATTTGGATAATCAGGTATCAGGTGATAATATCAGCTTGCTGTTGTATCAAATAGTCTCTATTCTTTTCCTTTTATTTATTTCGTAAAGCTGCTCTCCAACTGTGAGACCAAAAAATGGGTCACTGACTGTTCTGTTGTGACCCACCTTTCTCACGTGGTTTTTGGGTCTTTGGGGACCGCAGAGCTGAAGGTAGCTGTTTGCATTTATCTGAGCGAACTGGCTGGTTCAGTCAGTTTGGTGGATCGCAGTGTTTTAACTTTGCATGTGTCTGGATTGGATGCTTTATCACCTGCAACTACCACTGGCCCTGAATATGGAGTGTTGCAGTCAGCTGAAAATAACATTTAAATGCCAACACTATGTAGGCAAACAGAGTATGAATAGGTTTTATTTTGTGGTTCCCTACAATAGATTAGTGTCCTGTGCCTGTCTTTAACACAATGCATGTTGGGATACACTCCAACCCCCCTGTTATTGGCCTGAGCAGGTAAAAATGGATGGATGGAAGCAGCTTTTATTTGCAGCAAATGTTCCAAACTGGATTTAATTTAATCCAGTTTTAAAACATTTTCCTTCTCATAAGCCAACATCAGTGTACAGTACACAAACAATCTGCCAAGCCATGACAGTAAAAGACTGTAAATATGCCATGAAATATAACTGTTTTATTATATATAGTAAAACACAGTCATATTTCAAAATCTTTATTTATACAGCATTTTAAAGGAATGTAGACAATAAAGTAGTATTTTGTATTAGAGACTTAACTGTACAGTAAAACTCTGTCATATTTAATGGCAAAATATTTATTTATATGGCATTCATTTGGTATTTTCATGTCAATTATATGGCAAAACAGCGTTTGTTTTGAAGAAAAAAACATGTATTTATACGGTAAAATATGGACTTAAACGCCAACCTTATACGTGAAATCAACAGTACTTCTATCCTTTTACTGTAATATTACCATAATATTACCGTATTTATTAAGGTAAATTTCTGGCAACCACAGCTGCCAGTTGTTCACTGTAAAAACAACAGGTCCAATATTATCTTTTAAGTAGTTTGGGGGTCGTTTTATGCCTTTATTAGAGAAGAGCGGTGACAAGAAATGAGGGAAAAAAGAGGCAGCAAAGGTCCTCGGTTAGACTCAAACCACAGATGATGTAATTCCTTTTTTCACAGGAGATATTTTGACTCGTCATAGCAGGGAAAAAGCACAGGTGCTCACTGCTCTGTCCCATCTAAGTGTCCCGGTAAGCAAAACCAGTGAGCAAACGTGCATAATGCCAGGGCCCTGAAACCTGCACACCATCATTAATGTTAAGTAACATTAAGTTACACCTGCTATGACGTCGTGAAAAAGGTCTAATCACATGGTCAGCACCTTAAACCTCCAAAACACCTCCAATATTATCCGTTTTTGTTTTTATACTTTTGTTATTATTAGGTATTAGTTTATTTTGCTGAATCCTGCAATTACAATCTATATTTCAAGGCAACAAACACATATAAACAATAATTATTAAACCCAATTAAATACATTTATAATAGCGGAATTAAAGACTTTACCTAGTTAAATCTAATTTAGGTTTTTATTACATAATAACAAAGAAAAACTCATTTATAGGTCTGTTTTGAGCTGTTTCTTATATTCTATGCTACCTTTCTTAAGGCAAAGATAATCTTAGTCCAGCTGTATCATCTGAGATGCTTTTGGGAAATTAAATCTTATTTTATATTCATTATTCAGTATTTTGCTTGTCTTCCCAGTTGCACAGCTCTGTGAGGCACAAACACACACCAGAAATTAGTTTTTTTCTGTCCTTCGTTGCCACAAACAGAATTTCTCATACATTGTTTCCCAAGCCGTCTCACCTCCGACTGAACTCTTGAGTGCAGCCTTTCACCTTTCTCCCTCACTCTTCCCACTGAAACTTTCCCTCTCACCACCCCTTGTCCCGATCCATCCAACCCCCACCCCTGAGGTGAAACCTTACTCGTGGATAAATTTAGCATGCGGTGTGACCCAATGTTCACTGACACACTTCTCCGCACCTCTCCCTCTCTCTCTCACGCTGTTTATCTCTCTTTCGGGCCCATCTCTCTCTCAGGAGACTTGTTGTACAAACAGATGGAGGGCTTTAACCTTTACGCAAAAACAATGACAAGTTATTGATGCTATTTCGCAACGTTAACGTGCCGTTTCATGATGTAACTATAGATGTAACTACTAATAGTTTAATTACTACATTATTGACACCTCTGTAATTGAAAAGACACATCAAGTGACCGCGATATCATATGAAATTTAATGGCTTAATCGTCTGCATCCCTGTCATTCCAGTCTGCGAGACATTTGGCAGGTGAACATTATCCCTTTTAGTAGCCTGTAACATTTGAGACTTATGAGATCTGTTTCACTGCTGTTGACATTCTCACAGATGGAGACTCACACAACCTCATTTTTAACCACATCCATCAAATAAATTGTAACACACAACCAGCTGTATCAAAGCAAGCACAAACATACAGTGTGCACACACACACACTGTGATCTGTTCTCACCACCCACACCGGAGTGTGCCTGTCAATGTGACACAAGCCCACAGAGGGTGCTTCCTCTTTGTTAAGGTCATGGGTCAATGGCAGCCGTGTGACTTGGAAGTAATTAACACACTTTACAAACCCAGCAAGCAATGATTTGGTGATTTGCAGGTCAAAAGATGTCTAGACGTCTATGTTAATCTGTGATTTATGTATAATTTCCTGAAAGCAGTTGTGCAATTAGGCACTAATTATATACAAACATGTTGAATTCTTAAACACCGTCAACACCAAGTCAAAGTTAGACGCTAGACAAAAAATCTGTGACTGAAATGTTGCACCTCCATACCAGGTGTGCATTAAATAACACATTAGATAACAGTTTGTACTGATTAAAGGGAAAATAGAGACAGTGTTCAATCGGTACACTTTAATTATTAGTGTCACCTTCTTTTCGTTTTGCACATTCAAAAATGTCAGATTTAACCACAGCTGAAAACCTATTCAACACACAAAGAGACAAACGTTTTGAATAATAAATGAATAATCAATTAATAGTAACTTGGATTTAAATGGAGCTTTTCTTTCAAGGAAATGTCCTTCTTCTTTTCCTCTTTCCTCTACTCGTTCTTTCCAGGAAACTATTAGGAAATCACAGACCTGTAAAATAAAGCGTTGCCTGTTGTTCTTATCATAACTTATTTATTTTTATTTATGTTAAATTTATAACATATTTAATTTCTTTTTTTTAGCTTTTACAACCACACCGTGCAGTCCTGAAATGTATAATTACAATAAAGGTGGACTTAATCAAACCATGAAGGGCTGCATTTCATGGGGCACCCTGGTAGCACATGTGCCTCATGTTGCTGTTGCCACAGCGGACCAGGGTTTGAGTCTGACCTGTGGCCCCCCCTCTCTCTTTCCCCACTTTCCTGTCACTCATCAGCTGTCTCTATTAGATAAAGCTTCAAAAGCCCCAAAGATATCTTTAAAAAAAGGACTTTATTTCAGTGTGAGGCAGGTTCTTACTAGGAGTTGAAATATAGTTATTTAAAATGCAGCTACATGTAACCTAAACATCTAAAACACACACATTCAACCCCGTTTTAACCTCAACACTTACTGGGAACACAGATGTCGATTGTGTCCTCGCAGCATCAGTGTGCATGTGTGACGATTTAGCCAGCTAAGTCATCAACCTGATATCCTGCTGCTGATCAATAAACAAATTATATTAGGACGATCTATTAACAGCTCTACACATAAACTCCTCAAATCCTTCAAGGCTCTAATTTCCTCTCTCTCTCTCTCTCTCTCTCTCTCTCTCTCACTCACACGCCATCACAGCTTTCACACCTGAGCGATGTGAGACTTTGCAGAGAGACATTAAGCCTGCAAATAGTGTGGTTAATTGAGATTTCTTATTTATATCTGACCTGCGGGGGCCCCCTGAAGGGCTCCACCAGGGACTGGGAATCAGAGATTTGTTTTGGGCAATGGTCCATCATCTCAGAGGAGAAGAGGAAAACACACTGTCACTGCTCTTCCTCACTTTGTCAGTTGCTCAGGCTGCTCTAACACATATATAAACACCCCAGCTGCTCATGTATCTGTCATTCTCTTGTCTCACAATTCACACTCAACTCCGCAGAAACTGACCTTTAAAGCCCCCTGCATGTAAACACAATGCTTCAAATCAATCTGATGTTGTGAGTCATACAGTATATGTCCATAGAGCAGGTGTGATTGGATGGTAACATGATGGCAGACATGATGCTCCTGGGAGGAATGGCCATCATTCTGGATGAGCATTTAAACAGATGAACCGGAGGATATAGTGACATGACTTCATCTCAACACGTACGTCTAACCTGTCTGCTCAGGTTTCCTGTATATAGGTATTTATATCCACCAACACATGAAAACAGCAATGACTTTACAAGGCTGCAGCTTAAGGAGAACAGATGAAAGTAGATAGACGCGGTCACGAAGAGGAAATGTACCCAAAACAATAAGAGTCACAGTCACAAGAGATCAAGTAAGAGGCCGGTGTCAAAATAAAATGATTACTGCAGGAATGACTTTACATTTATCGCCTTCACTCAGTGTTTTGTGGCGTGGGCGGTGTGAAAGCAGCGGAGACTTAATGTGTTTTGAAGGCTGTACTAACAAACTTGACATTAAGTTACAGAAATCTTCAATAAGAAAAAAAAAAAAAAGAACGAAGGAGGAGACAGAGCGAGCACTGCTGGTGGATAAGAAAGGATGCAGCAGGAAGTAGTTGGTAAAGAAAAGTATTGAAAGGTAGGGGTGAAAGCGACAGGTGGGTAGATGGAGAGATGAGGGTGAAGCAGGCGGCGGGGCATGAAATGAGGGGAAAGGAAAACATTTAAAGAGACAGACAGGCAGGTAAAGGTAGATTTGGGAAAGACCTACCAGGGTCTGTTGGTATCTCAGAGCCTTCCTTTGCGACGCATCTGCAGCCATTGACACGTTGTCACTGATCCAAAAATAACCTTGCTGGACACCCCAGCATTTCCAATGGCTTGGGCAACACCATACACACACTCTCTCTCTCTCTCTCTCTCTCTCTCTCTCTCTTATATACACACACACACTTTACACCAGGTCAAATAAACATGCAAACATCTTCTAAAGTTTCTCACTCCCCTATAAACTCATTCTCAAACACACTCGTAACATAGAGAAAATCAAGAAGTTCAGACGATGTCCTTCCCGAACGTGCTCTTCTCCAGATGATCCAGAGGCTGCGAGCCATCCAACTCCACTGCAGACCTGACAGACGCACGGACAGAAATCAGACAGGCGGACAAAGCAGAGCAAAGCCATCTGATGAGGCAGTGAAGGACGCAGAGCTTTCCTTTATTAGAACTGCAGACACCTAATAACACAGACACACACACACGCACACACACACAACTTGTTGCCCTTAGCAGCACCCTCCCTGCCAGCCGGCCATTAGGTGTGTGTGTGTTTGGATGGACTGTTCTTGTTTGGACAGGGGTGACGGGGGTAGGGGGTTGGAAGGGCACCCCCCATAGGGCTGCCCCTGCAACGTGAGCAGGAAGGTGCACACGACACCCCTATGACAGCTCACACTTAATCAGCCAATGATGCAGGGCAATCACCATAACGCTCACATGCTATCGAAGCCACCCCTCCCACGGTAAAAGGTTCAGGTTCAGATATCTAGAGGAGCTAATACAGGAAGGGAGTTAAGCGTTTACGTGCTGCACATCAGTCGCTGAAAAGCTCACAGGACCACCACAAGCCCAGAGAGACAACATCCCGCTCAGACACGTTAATCTAAACGTCTCTAACCCGTCCTCTGGTTCCTCCTCTCAGGCTGATGAGACAGGCGGCCATTATGACAACCACAAAGATACACACAGATCCCCCCTCAACGCCACCCTGCTTTGTGGTCCACACGCCAGCACATAACAGCCTAATCTCATAGCTACACCGGAGGCCAGTGAGAAATGTGTTAACTCTGAACGCCGATGTGTGTGTGTGTGTGTCAAGGGAGAATGACTGTGGACAGCTGGCTGGGCCTCTATCTGATACACTAAGAACATTTTCACTGGGCGGCAGGCAGTGTGAGAGATACATACGTCCCAGTCACAGCATGGAGAGACCTGAGCACAGCAGAATAGTGCGGAGCCAGTTATACTATACCTGAGAACGGAGAGGACAGGCTGTACGAGGGGAACAACACACACAAACACAGCAACAGGGAGGATCAAATAAAGTGGAGCATGCACAGGAGCAGGCATGGTGTACATTCATGCAGAGGCTCCACGCTCACGGAGCTTAAACCAAACATGTACACACACACACACATGCAAAAAAAAAGAAAAAAAGAAACGCAGTTGCAGGAATATGCAGATAAGACTCATGTGCACATACAGCTGGAATAAAACAACAAAGGCTTGTGCTGTTTAAAAACCATGGCCTGTTTATTGTATAGAAGATTTGGCAGTCATTGGTGTTGACAGAAATAAAATCTCTCCCAGCCCCCCACACAGCACCTCAGCAGAACTTGGCAGCAAATATCAACCTTTAAAACTTCTCACCCTGCAGGAGAGTTTTTACCTTTTAAACCACTTTATTTGTCCTTTTTAAATCACATTTCCAAAATCCAAAAATCAAAAGGATAAGAGGAGTGAGCACCACACCAGGGTGAACTCACGAACATCTCACATACAGCTTAAAAGCATCTTTGTTTACAGATGCTTAATCAATACTGTTTTCGACCATATATTCTGTTATCTTCACTACAACACTGTTGTAACTAAACACACTTTGCCTGCTCAGAGCCTTTCTGGGAAACATCAATGCTCACACAGCCTTGAGAAATTGATTTCTCTGCGTGTGTGGGGGGGGGTGCCAAAGCGATACAATATACTGTAAAAGCTCCATGGTCATAAAGTCATCTTAAAGGATCATCATCACATGGCACAGGCTGCTGTAGAAAACTGCATACTGTTTATGGAAGACATGAGAAATGTTTACTGCGTCAGATACAGTAAAATATGACAAAAAAAAAAACTGTAGGGGGTCTAAGTGGACGTGCAGCTCCCACACAGGGAGAAACACTATTAGCAGTCAGAGTTAGCGTAAAGGTCGGAGTTCATACTTTAGGTGTATGACCCCACAAGTAGCACCACATTCCCCTGGCAGCCCACCACCCTGACGGGGACAGATATACAGTAACACAGCTGAGATGAAGTGAAATTTACAGTGAGTACTTTCACTATAATAGTTAAAAAGCTGATTTTTCCTGATTGAACAAACACAAAGTAAAGCGAGAAAAAAAACTCTTGTTTTTTTGAAGCTGCCCTGCTGGTGTTTAACTATGTGAGAGAAAAGTGACGAAAGCAGGTCCAAACCTGCTGCAAAGACTTTACCGTTAATCATCACTGAAGCTGATTGTAACTAAAATAAAAGCTGTCTGCAATCATGACAGTAAAGATCATTTTAAACTGCAGGAAATCTGAATAATATCGATGAAACAAAGACGATGAAATGCATTTGTCTCTGCTGTACTGCCCCCTGCCTGTTACTATACTAAAAACAAGAAATGGTCACACAACTTATGGCAAACATTATATACAAATAAAGAGAATGGGCTTAAAAATCCTTATAAAAACAATTTCATACAAAATAAAGCCACAAAAATAGATCTGTGTACAAAATACATTTTAAAAAGAGAGAGTGAAACCTCGAAGTAGCTGTGCAGTAAGAAAACAATTCTGTCTTTGACTAAAAAAAAGGATTATCATCTAAACCTTCTAACTGGCATCGACACACACACACACACACATACATGAGTAAGTACGCTAATACGTTGCCCATTTCCGAGTACATGTAGATTAACATAAGCTTGCTCCTTTTTCATTTCCAAGATTTGCGTGAGTGTATGCACGTGTGCGGTGTCAGGAGGCAGTATTTACACACAATGAGTGAATGAATGTTTGGAAGTGGAGTTGTAACGGGGGAATGTGTGAGTGTCTGAGTGTTTGGCAGTAATTGCTGTGGAATGAACAGTTGTGTGTGCTTTATTGAGAGGCTTCAATGCACAGAATGGTCTGTGTGTGTGTGTTAATCTGTGTTATGTGCGTATTTGCATATCAATACTGTGGCTGGTACTTGGGGAAAAGGTAGAGGTCTTTGCACAATGAGCTGGTGAACTCCGACATCTCTTTACAGCGATGGTGAGCGGTGCCGGGAGCGTAACCCTCCCGCTCCTTGATTCGGCCGTTGACCTAGAGAAAAAAAAAAAGACAGGAAGATTACAGTAACGTCTTAAAGAAGTTAACTAAAAAAAACTGTGAATGCAGTAGGGTTGTCAAAGTATTGATACCATGTGTTTTTAAAATGATACGATCTCCGTTAATTAAAACATTTGATAGTATCTTAAGGACCAAAGTTATAAAAAAAACAAAACAGATCTACAATCAGAACAACGCCATCGGTGATCGATTAATTAGTGCACAATCTCCACCTCGCTCTTCTCCTGTGTGGTCAACTGACAATCACACAGCTCTGCTGCAGAGACAAAGAGAGACGTTATCTAGCATAATGTTGAAGACACGAACAGAGCGATTATTTTAAAAGCACGGACCAGGTAAAGCAACAATAAAAACATCTGGTATGTGCTGTTGTTATTTGGTACCACGTTGGTTTTGATCGGCTACATCATTAACAACAAGCTTTCTGCACGCGGCTCACCTGCTGCTGTGAAAACAAAATCGTGGATGAAAAGATCAAAAAGGCGAGTGTTGTTTTTCAAAGCTTCATAAAATACTGCTGTTCCTGCATGATACAGCGAGAGAGAAGAGGCAGGACAAACCTGTGTGTGTGTGCAGTAAGAGGTGTGTGTGGAAAACAGAAGGAAAAGCATGGTGAGCAGATTAAAGTGGTTTGAGAGTAAACACTAAAATAAGGTGGAGAATTAAGTTGAATTAAAATGGTGACATAATAAATAACCTACTAGAAGTGGGGCAATGTATTCAGATAAAATATAAAAGAAACCCCAGTTACACTGTGTCAGTCTGTGGGAAACTCTGCAACCGGTCTGCAACATGTGTTCAGCACCATGTGAAGGTTATTAATTAAAAATGATCATATTTTGTGAGCCTAGGCCGCAGAGTATCATTTATTAATACTACTATAGTATTGAAGTTTATAATTCTGGCATCGCGGCAACCTTATATGAAAGTATATGACGCTTCATGTTCACCTGCACCATGATGTCTGCAAGGTGTGTGTCTCTGGAATGGAGTCGGAGCGCTGTGTTGAGTTCTTGGATAAACCAGGATCCTCTCTTGGTGTTCCGCATGGCTGCTGTGCCTTGAGGAGGAAGAGATCAAACAATAAAGGCTTAATACAGCGAGATGAGATGCAGAGAGACAGAGCAGAAGGTGGTGTCTGGTATCTACATGACTGAAAACAGAAACAATACGTTATAAATAAAATAATGCTAACATCTAAAACGGTGACAAAGGCAGAGGTTGACAGACACTGCGATTTTCACCCCGCGAAACATTTATACTCAACAGAGTTCTCCAACACAGCCAGACTTGTGTTTCATGTCAACAACACACGAAGCAAATGAATGATTTTTACCTCCTTCCTGCCACTTGCTGCCCCGTAACATTAGCTGCCGCTGCCTGATAAACGTTATCAGTATTACTTGCTTGTCCTTCATCCTCCACTGCATCAATCGCTCTTTTTTTTTTACACCTTGTTTTATCGACCACATCACAATTATTGGGCCAGCTAGAAAACGAGGTCATGCATGTAAGATCACAGACAAGACTACTAGACAAGAGCTAATTAACATGCACACTGGCCAACATCTGGACAGGGGGGTCTGCTACAGGTGAGCTACTGTGGTTATTGACAGTGTTGCTTGTGAATTACTTACAAGAGGCCAATCTACCTCAGTGTTTGTCAAAATGATGGACAGCCTTCATATTTTTCCATCATTATTAAAAAAAACCTGGTGCCTACATTACCCATCATGCATCTCAACCCCAAACAGCTCAGCCAGGAGATTCATGTTTCTTATTCTCGTAGCGGCTCAAGGACACATGAGATGCTATGAGCTTCAAACAGAGATGACACAAGCGACATCATTTGAGGCAATTTATCAGACTTCATGCATGTTCCTCTGGAGCCACGAAAAGTTCATACAACTTTGTTCACATATGCAGCAGTACACCCAAAGACAATGTGTAAAATCAGTGGAGTTCCTCTTTAAAACCACCAACACAATCCATATTGATTTTGTTGCAGTTAGCTCTTGTGCACTCTGCATGAATTACTGATAGAAAACAAAGGCACATTACTCTACAGTTTGATACAAGTGCTGAACAAAATCAGCAGTGGAGAAACACAGGTGGTCCAAACACTGATTTGTTTTCGCTGGTTGAAATGCTGCTACTTCTCGACAACCTCTAGTTTTCACGCTTTACTGCACATCTCTGCTGCAGCATTAATTTCCCCGCACATTGCCTTTTTTAAAATCTTTAACACGGTAAATAACACATTTCCTTCATAAGTCCACCCCAGAATAGCAAAAGAGACAAACTTACAAATTCTCTGACCTTTGAGAGACGCGTAGCCACAGATCATGTCAGACCGCTGGGGCAGTTTAATCCTCGGTCTACCCATGTCCCCTCTCTGTCTGGAGTCTGCATCCCCCTGTCCTTCCCTTCCAGCATCCCGCTGTTCACAGCTCGGTGAGCAGGTCCTCGTTGGTCCGTCTATCTGCTCCACGCCACAGTCCATCTCATCTGGAAGACAAGGCAGTTTCAAATGAACCTTAAACATCTAACAGTCTTCTAAACATCAGTTTTAGTCATGAGATGCTTTTTCTCTGACTACAATCAACAGAAAGACCGCAGTCTGAAAATGGGCAAACTGCTTGAACTAGGACTCGTCTTAGACTCAATTTAAGGGGGCAGCCATGGCAACATCTTGTCTTGACTTCAAAATTATTGGTTTTGACTGAAGCTACTTGCAGAGGCAGTGGCCAACCGCATGTAATGGCCTTTCATCAGCACACCTGTGGTGGGCTCTGTGGTGCAGCGAGGGTGTGTGTGACAGTAATTACGATTGCTCCTGAGGGGTCTGAGGATTTGTCAAAGGCGTCATCAGCGCTGTAGTCAGACCATAACCTCCATCACAGAGACAGACTAATTAGCTGGGAGTCTGGTTAAGTCACAGATTAATTACATGTTTATGGACGATTATTGTACTGCTATTATAATATGTTTACAACAGCAGAACAATGAAATATGACACGTGTTCTGTCACAGTGGCCAGGAAGGTGACAGCAGACAACATCTGGACATGTGGAGGGACAGGCTGGCAGTGTTTTGTCCTACTCTGACAGTAAAAGGTTTTATTGTGTTGCAAGGATCCATTTGATTTAACATAGGCAGTCTTAACACACGTTGTAAATATTACAATAATATATTTACATCATTTCATTTATGTGTTATGATGCCTTATTTGTCTGTCCCAGTGTCTCCCACACACTTCCACAGCAGAGGCCAGCAACTGGCTGCTTCACATGTGATGGAGCAGTGGCTGTACTGTGAGATCTCTTGGACATCTAAACTCCTCACATTAGGGGTGAGCTCTAATGAGACTTTACGTAAACTGACGTCACTACAAGGTCACTGCAAGGTCACTACAACGTCAATAAAAATAAATACTGATAGAAATGTGTACAGAATAAGACAGAGATCCTTACCTCCTCTGCAGGCCTGGATGAAAAACATCTTCGGCTTGTTCTGCAGCAGGGGACAGTGCGCGTTGTCAAAGGCCTCAAACACCCAGTCCAACTGTGACACAGGTTACATGTTAAATGTCTGGATAAGTGGGTTGCATCTTTACCTTTGGAAGACATTACTTACATCAACACAGAAAACTATCAACCAAACACACCTGCAGGAGCTGACCGTCAGTGCCATATATAGCACCTTCCACTCCGTGAGAGAGCAGACACACCACACAGCTGTCCACTGTCCGGTGGTCTTGTTGTCGACAAAAGTTCTCAATGCACGTCCTCATGGCCTGCACGAAGGATAAGGAATCAGGAAAAAACTGTGGTTAGCACAGATAAGTTGTTTCCAAGTTGCCTTTTAATACTGTACAAGTTGGCAAGGCAACCATGTGGTTACTCATTGACTAAAATTTAAATCTGTTTGCTCTTTGTGCCACACTGAACAGCGCTGACAATGGGAACTGAGATAAACAAAGCCATCAAACAAATCTTACATGAGAGCACCTTTTCTACAGGCACTGGCTAAAAGGCTTTCTTAAATTCCAGGTCAAGACGTTACTCCTCGCCCTTTTACAGCTTCCCCTTTTTCTAGCTTTGTGTTTGTTACCTGAGCAGTGAGGTCTCTGTGGACTGTAACCAGGTAGTCCAGCTCTGTAAAGACCTTCCGGAGGACTTCGTCATCCACCTCACCTCCCTTTCTCGGGTCAAGGTCAGGCGCAGCACAAGGATCGAAGGTCACATTACTGATCACCAAAGCAAAACCACGAGGGGATGAATTCATCCTGTAAGACTGAAGTGGTGGAAGTGTGAGAGAGAAATAAATAAAGCGCGGTGAGGACATAAAAAGAGCAAGAATGGATCAATGAGTCCAGAATAACTCTATGAAAAATATGTTTTTATAAGGGCTTTAACACTTTGCTTGTATACATTACATTATACTATTATTACTTTTACAAATAAAATAATGAAATGTAGATTCCCCTCTGTGCATACAGTGCTCTATATTGTCTCATATGCAGGTAGGGGTGTGACAACAGGTATTTCTCAAAAGCCCACAGGTAAAACATAACAGAGTAAGTCACTGCAAACTTGCTGAGCTGACCTGGTGAAGAGAAGTATTTTACCTGCTTGCAGCGAGAGAGGTAAAAGTCAGGAGTGCACGGGAGCACAGGAGTGTTGATGGGACTATCTGCATCCAGGCTGAACTCCATAGACTCTGCTACACACAGATACAAACAAACCACAATGTTAAGCTCAGCTTGTTACAAATTGAACAGCTGATTCAAAGTTTTCACACCACTGTTTGCTCCCTCCAGCCATTGTGTGACAACGAGCTTTGTACTACAACGCTGTGAATGAGTCACTCTTGGGGCGAGGTGCCTGTAGGTACAGACAGTAGCCAAATACTACAGCAACCACACTCCTACACTTCTCAGTGATAAGATTACGTAAGAAACAATTCACACAGACTCATCTATCTCGAGCTGTTGAGGGATACAACTTGTTTTTTTGTGTTAAAGTGTATTCAATTACCTGTCTGTTTAAACTGGACAACAGATAAACAATCCTCCAGACACCACCCCTTGTCTCCATGGAAACAGAAAAATATTGACAACGAGAGAAACTCATTTTATCCTGAATGCCGGCCACATTGCAAAGCTACTCACCATGTGTCCTTGCTCTCTTGGCAGCAATTCCCTCTTGAGTGGGATGTGGAAGAGAAGAGCCCTCAAACCTCTGAAATTCAAAGTCATGTACAAATGATTAATGACAAAACATCAGCTGTTTAGCACAAACAAAAGACAGATAATGAAGAGTTTTGTTCTTTACTGGGGCAGCAGCTGTTTGTTGTGGGAATCTGACAACTACAATCATAACTATTAAGGAGTCTCCTGCCTGCTGTGTGACTAACTTAGCAGGCCATCTGCTTGTCTGATATCAGATGGATGTGGTTTGTGATTCTCACATCTGTCTGCTGATCTCTTCCTCTTTTCTTCATTCTCTCTCGTCTCTCTGTGTTCCTGTCTTCCTCCCTGACTGGGACCAACCATCTGACTGAGGACTCTGAGGCTCGGACTGGGCATGACGAGGTGCTGCTCACCTCATTCTTTTCTTCTCTTTCTACTGAGGATGTCTGCAGAAGACCATGTAACTTGAGCATAATGTTATCAGAGATTTTTTCTGACTGTGAGCATGTGTAATTAAGCTGACAGTTATTTATGTTCAGTGATACAAAGTTCTTCGGACGTCAGCGTTTGTTCTGCTGAAGTCTGGTGTGTCAACAGTGACAATGACTGCAGTAATTCTGGTTGCTCACCTCTCTCTTTTTCTCTGTTGACTGCATGACTAGCCGCCCTACCTCTCCCCCTGGCTGTTCCTCAGGCCGAATACTCTGTGAGCAAGAAACAGTCCAACAACTGTACTCAGTCTGCTAATAATCTGCTGTGTCTACTGTAGCTTTGTATGGTGTGTGTGTGTGTGTATGGTGACGATTCATGAAGTGCACACTCACCTCTATGTATGTCTCTTTGCCATCTTTTTCTGGTGATTGGGTGAGCAGGTCACACAGATGCTGCTGCTCAGTTTCTCGCAGAGCTGAGCAGAAGCTGCTAAAGGCTCTGGGTCCTCTCTTTGGTAAAAGTAGTAGTAAGCGCCAGCTTCGTTTATGAGATGTTTGCTCAGCCTAGAGTAGAAGAGATCAGATCAGAAAACTAAACTAAATGCAACTAATTGATTTAATATTTTCACACTAACATCATGACATTTCCATTTCCAACAATTGTCAAATGTTGACTTTCCATAGTTGAGTGTCACCAAGATCTGTCTAAAGAATAAAACAGCATGGATTCAACTAAATACTTGAAGGGGGTATCTTAGGTGGTAATCAGTCATTTCAACCAGGGAAAAACTCATGCTTTTAGATAATACTGAATGCTACATTGTCTTTGTCTCATTTTGTAACTTTACCTGTGTGAGACTAACTTCACCCAAAATTCACCTCTTACCTCACAACCTACTCGGATCCTGACCATGTAAAATGAAGTAATGTCAACTTATGACCCCTCATTAAAGGTCCTGAGTGTGGACATGAATAGTAAGCAGTTCAGACAAAGAGTTGTTTCCTCAACAACATGTTTAAATGTCTAAAGAAGTGAAGGTATCTGGTATCTCAGAAAAAAAGAAAAACAAGTTCCCTGTAAACATATTTAGACCCACTAATTTATCATGAGGCCTCTTATGGGTTTCACACATGGACATAAACTTGACTGTATCTTTTACCAAAGTTACTGGTAGCCAAGCAACAACCTATTTACACCTATTTGCAGGTGTATCTAACAGGTGTAAACAGCTGATATATGTTACAGTTGAACGCCTGATTATCTGATTGTTGACATACTGCTCAGATAGATAGATAGATAGATAGATCTTGCAATTCTTGTAAAACACTTGTCACTTTACTCTTACAATCAGTATTCCAATAGTGTAATATATCCTATTTATATAGTACGTTCTTATCTATTTATACAGTAATACTTGAATATAGTTGTCACAACCTTGTACAGTGTATAGAAGATTGAAACATATTTTCCATATTCTATTTCAGTATATTTTGTGTTCTGTTTATTATACACATATTTATATGTTTCTCATATTTCTTTTATATTTTGTATTTTATATCCTTTTTAACCAAATTGTTTTTATACTATTGTATTTTACTTCTTTAGCTTATTTTTTATCTGTTACACACTTTTAATGCTGAGCTGATCGGTTCCTCTTGTCCAACACAAACTTGAAACTAGATTACTTTATTGATCCCCGAAGGGAAATCTTGCAGTATTATAATCAAAAAACAGGCACACAGTATACACATAAAGGCGTGAGGTAGATACATTTAAAGTGGCGTGTCACGTCTCCAATAACCTGGTGTCTTTAACACGTGTGCCACTCAAAGTTAAACTACTGTAAATACAATGGAGTCAAGGGCGTTTTGAATTTGAATCTGTTTTCTATAAATAAGTAGCTAATTAATAAGGAGTGCTTTGAAACTACATCCATACGTGAGTGCTCACATACCATGATGCTCTCTGCCATGCTCTCTGTCAGGATGTCTTCTGCCTGTAGTAACTGAATGAGCAGCTCATCCACCACCAGCTGCTTGCAGAGGACAGCAGAGCGCTTCCGAAGAGCCCGACTGTCCCGCTCCAGCATGCCACACTCCAGCATTGTGCTCTGGGTGTGTAGGACAGGTAACAAGACACATGAACCTCCATCACAATGAACCGCTGGTTAAAGCACAGTACAACTCAGTGACAGGCAATGTCAACAACTGAGTGTGTGTGGTCTCCTCTGGAAGGAGCCAGCATGGCTGTGCACTTGGACCTGTTGCTGAATAGTTATACACAAAATACTGAATTATAGACACTGTGTATGTTAACAATACACTTTTAAAGCCTTTAAAACTAAAAGCACCATCAATGCTAGGTGAACGGTGCAGGTGTACACAAGCGAACAGCTAACTAATGCATTAGCGACGACAGTAACTAAACATATAGCGTTATATTAACATATTAACAACATGTCACAGCGCTGTAACGTTAAATTACCTTCACGGTTAAACGTTGATGGCTAATTATCAATGCTAACTAGCCAGCTAGCTCACTTCGGATAGTCCCCCCCCTCATTAAAGTGGGTGAAATAAAACTGCTCACAAGTCTACTTCTTACCGTTTCTCTGTTTCTGCAACAGGACACCAAACCGCTTGTAAAAACTACAGAAAAACGTCGACGCGTTTCACACTATCGCACACAAATTAACAACATCCCGTCCACACACGGAGCAAAACCAACTTCCGCGGGGTCTCTGTGCCTCAGCAGGAGGGGCGGGGCTACACGAGTCGTTGTTTGGAATTCTAGCCAATGAGAGCGAAGTAAAATTTGAGTGGCGTGTCACATGTCCAATAACCGTGTTCCTTACACACGGGTGCCACCCAAAGTGAAACTAGTGTAAATACAGCGGATTCAAGGGCATTTTGAATTTGAATCTGTTTTCTGTAAATAAGTAGCCAATTGATAAGGAGCGCTTTGAAGATAGACACAAACATTTCACTAATAGAGGACCATTTAACTCGAAGAGGATGGGCTAAAGAAATGGGATTTAACATAAACAACCACAGTTTGTTCCCCACAGGCCATCACTGATGAACACTTAAAACCAGACACAGATGCCTGGAACATTACCTGTACATTATTAGTTATTTATTTTCACTGTTTGCATTTTGTTTTTTTGTTTTTTTAAAATATGTAAATATCATCACTCACACACAATCTACTCATGCTGTTTGTACTGTTATATCCACCTACCTCATGTACATAACACAACCTTCTCAGCACTTTTCATTGCACCAGATCTTTATATCTGCACATAGTTGTTTATGTTCACGTTTATCTGTCAAGCTCCTTGTTGTTTGTTTGTTTGTTTGTTTGTTTTTATCCTGTATTTATGTCTATATCTATGTACATTGAGATCAACATGCGACCAAAGTCAAATTGTGTGTGTACACACACCTGGCTAATAAAAGTGATTCTGATTCTGATAATCATTATAATAGACATGATCATAGCTCAAAATAGTACAAACATTTAATTATTATATTAGAATGTAACATGACATCTAAAAACAAAAAAAAAAGTAGGCACTTGTACTCCAGTTTTTCTATTTCATGCTATTTTATATCCTACTTCTAATTCAGATAAATATTGTAATTTTAATTCTGGTGTTTGACAGATATATTGTTACAGATTAACTGCCCAAAATAATAGAAAGTAGTTAAAATGAGCCACCTCAACTATTAAAATGTTGCCGATACATTATTATTGTTGTTATTATACAATAATAAATAATAATATAACTCAGGGAGAATATAATATAACCGCATGGATTCTGATATTCATTCTTTAAAAAAAAATCTATCTGTAATGTTTTTTTCTGACAAAATGCATATGATTTTTAAGAAACTAAATGTTTTATTATATGTGTGAAATCTTAGCATTTGAAATGAATGAATAAATAAATAAGTACCCTCCATCTTTGTAAATACGAACTAAATTATGAAACGGAAACAAAGGGAAAACCAAACTGGAGGAGAGAGGGTCTGCTGCTGTTAGATGAGGTACAAAAATGTTAAAGTAAAAGAAAGTAAAAGTATAAAAGGGGGAATTCAGAACATAACAACAACACAAAAAGACATACGATGTGAAAGATGTGACATTTTCACACTGAAAGTGACATAACGTCTTATCAGAATTCTGTTTAGTTTTAAGAGCTTACAACATACCAACTGTTGCATCTGTTGAGGAATGCAACTTCCTAATTCGGAGTTATATCGCTTTAAATGCATTACTCATCATGACCAGTAATATACAGCATTGTACAGTCAGTTATTTTTGTCAGAGTGTTTCTGTCTTTGTACTGCAGCCAACTAAGACACGATGAAGTACTCTCAACCAACTTAAAGACAGAAAACATGGAAGGAAGGTAAGTAGTAACTATACTAGAGTATAATACAAATTTTCCTTGGGTATTATTACTTAAACAAACAAATGACAAACTACAGTAGTGAGATACTACTTACACATTGATGTGTCTATGGTAATAATGTAATATATAATGAAATAACATTCATTAGGTTATGTTTTTTTTCAGAACAAGGTCTTTTATTTTGATACTTTAAGTACATTTTCCTGTACTTTTACCTACCGTTTTTAATGAAGCCCTGCATACCTCTTTCAACAACCATCTCTTTCTCTTTCTTTCAATCTCTTTCCTTCTTGCCTCCCTTTTTCTTGCTCTCCCTCTCTATGCTAAGGCCTACTTCACCCTCCCCTGCTGTCTCTCTCCTCACACTCGCTGTGTGTGCTGTCAATAATTGATGATCCTCACTGACTCAAAGGGTAACAGGTCCCAAAGAAAATGTCTCACCCATTTCTTTATTTATTTACAAGCCTATCTTTAAGTTCAGTCAGTGTGAGAAACCACCACGAGCGTTTATTCGGGGATCGATGGGCATGAAGCTGCCTGACCATGTCCGTTTTGCAGTTTGTGGCAGCTGCTGCACCTGTGACCATGAGCAGGTTAATGCTGCCTGTCTGGTTGACAGCAGGACAGAGGGAGGAAAGGGAAGCTTAAATGAGTGAGAGGCAGGGGGCAGAGAGGAGGAGGAGTGACAGAATGATAGAGTGAATTAATTCAACCTTAGCCAGCCCTGATTGACTCGGCAACAAACTGGCATGTACAAACATTCACAGTGACACCAAAGCCATGGAAAGAGAAAAGAGGAATGACATGTCCTTCTCCAGAAAGAGAAGTTTCACTTTTGGGGCATATGGAGGGTGAGTAAAGACACTGTTTGTCTCATATTAGGACTGACATTTTCCACAACAAGTCAACTGAGTAGCTACATACATTGAATAAATGACTTTAGATATAGGTAGTCCTGTCTATGCAAGATGATTTGTTTTCTTCTCCGAGTAGTTCTCACTTCCTTGTTTACAGTGTGGACAGATTCACATGTGGGGATGAGACGAGGTGAGGTTTTATTTTCCATTTTATTACAGCAGCTAACGTTCAAGCTTTGTTGTATAAAGTGAATGAGAGGTGATGATGTCTTCTTGTGTGAATGAACCTGTTGCTGCAGACCTGAATCTGCAGAGGACAACATATTGGACATCCTGGACTCTCCTACCACTGAGAGCAAGCCTTTCCTCTCTGCCAGCAGCAATCACAGGGTGATATCATTATCATGTTCAGCGTGTAGCCTCCCTTCCTATTTTAATTGAATATATACTAAATGTATTTCCATATGCTCCGTTTCTGAGAAGTCATGTTTCAATTCGCAACTGAAGTATTTGTCATGTTTCTCTTCCTCCCCGTGTTTCTCCTTCCCTTTCTCTCTGTCTGCATTTCTGCTTGACGTCTGTTGCCTCTGTATCAGGATACAGAGCTGTTTGAAATCATTGAAAAGCTGCAAGTGAGTTCCTGTAAAATTGGTCCTGTGTACTGTGTGGTGTCTGAGCAGCACAAGTTTCTTATCAGCACTCCTCTTGTCCATCAGGGCAGCAGGATCGATGAGCAGCGGTGTGAATTCCCTCTTCCACTGAAGGTTAGTCTCAATCTGAGAACCTATGCACAGGTTTAATCCCGCAAGTGTGTGTGTGTGTGTGTGTGTGTATGTGCTGACCTTGACCTTTCTGTGAACGCCACAACATTTGTTTCCCCAAACAACAGAAGCTACAGGCCCTCATCATCATCAGGTGCTCCTTTGTGTCTATTTTAGTCTCAGCTTTTAACGATAGGTGGAGACCTGCCACTCATCCTCCCTTCAAAGTTGGGAGGCTACTGGATAGACCCCCCTCTGGACAGGCTTGTAGATGTGAGTCCCACCTCTTCCCACCATGGCCTCGATCCAGAGTGCTACGACATCATGGAGAGAGACGCAGAGGCCAAAATCTACCATGAGTTCTTCCGCTCACGAGTAGGTAGACTTTATGTCAAGTCTCAAGAAATATATCATCTTTCTTGGACTGGTGTTTATGTTTTATTATCTTCTTCTCCTCTTTAGTACCATCACTCTTTTACAGCAGTGGATCCATCTTTGGGGCCTCTGGTTCTCTCCGTGTGTTTGGAGGACGAGGAGAACAAGCTGCGGGTGATACTAAGGTTGGGATCTTTAGCTATTTTAATCACCATTTCCAGGTGCATCATGCTTCTCTTACAGTGTCCCTCCACCCAAAAATGGTGTTTTTTACTGTTACTTGGATGTTTGAGCTTCACTGTCCAGAATAATGTGTGTGCAATGTTTGTCTGCTGAAGGAGGAAAGTTTCTCTGCTTACGCACACCTACTGTATGTAGCTATATATTGTAACTGTTACTTCCCAGAAATACTGCATGACATTATACAGAAACTGTGTTTCATGTCTCACAGGATGAAGGAGTGCTCTCTGCACGGAGTTTTCTCTGTCTCACTTTTTCCAAGCATCCCATCTGCTGTTGAATTAGCAAAGGTATCAAACTGCTTATTATGATAGAAGATGTATTCATATCCACCACTTAAGTCGAAGTATGAGTTGTTGCAACTAAGTAAAGTCGTATTTTCAGGAAAATAAACTTTATGTTTCACAAGTAAATGTTCTCACTGTGCAATCTGGGTTGTTTTTATTTTATATATTATGTTATTGGATTATTTTTTGATACATTTATAAAGTACGTTATTTAACTGTGCTACTGCTCTTATTTTATAAAAATGAAGGTAAACTAGTAACTATAGCTGTCATATAAATTAAGTGGGTCCCTCTGAAATATAGTTGAATAGAGGTATAAAGCGACATAAAACAGAAGTAAAGTCCCTCCAAGATGTCTATAAAATCACTCACATTCTCTCTAGATGCTTTGTGACAGAGTGACTGTCTCAAAGTTTGAAGTGGTCAGCTACCTCAAGGTAATTCTCCAAAATTACTAATTACTAAAACCTAAAAATAACAACCACCTATTTCAGACAAACCCTCTCTAATCTCTCTCTCATCCCTCAGGCTCCAGAACTCATAACTGCATTTGATGAACACAGAGTGTCTCCTAATTTCAAGTTTGGTATTTTGTGCCAAAAGGACGGGCAGGTAATAAATTGTGCAGGAAATGTCCTGCATTTACAAAAGTGACTGAAATATGGCACCGTATCATAACCATCCCTTTCTCAAGACAACATCCGTCTCTCTCCAGTTCACTGAGGAGGACATACTTAGTAACAATGAGGAAAGTGAAGAGTTTAAAGAGTTCCTTTCTATTTTGGGCGAGACGATTCAACTGCAAGGGTTTACTGGGTAAAGTGCACTACTGTTGATGTTGTTTAGCTGGAAAAATTACACATGCAATGTGTAAAATCACACAATTTCATTGTCTCACTCCTTTTTCTTAGTTTCAGGGGAGGACTTGATGTGTGTCATGGTCAAACAGGAAGTGAAGCAGTCTTCACTTCCTTTCAAGGAAGAGAAATCATGTTCCATGTCGCAACGAAACTGCCTTTCACAGAGGGTGACCCACAGCAGGTCAGTTTCTGTATCACACTCTGTCTGTTCTGCACTGATGATTCACAGGATGGTGTTTCTGAGGATATTTTCAGTACTAGTTGAAAAACAAGCTTTCCTTTTTTTTTCTTCTTCTCCCTAACAGTTGCAAAGAAAAAGACACATTGGTAATGACATTGTAGCTTTGGTCTACCAGGAGGGCCAAACTCCTTTTCTATCTGATGTTATCAAATCTCACTTCCTGCACTGTTTCCTGGTGGTGCGAAGGATTCAGAAGGAGGAGCAGACAGGTGAACCTGCGTACCAGGTGAGTAACTGCCCCTATCACCCCTATCAATAAAAGTGGAGCGACCAGCATCACTTAACTGATTTACATTTAGAGTAAAAGGCATACAGTATTTTCTAGAGCCTGAATTTTTGAGGCTGATACCGATATTGCTATTTGAAATTGAAACAAAGTCTCTCCTGATATACGTTTATTTAACATAAAAAATTACTGAACAAACATTGTAGATAAGGATTACCACAAAAACACATTCTACACAGATCGAAAAATTAACTTGTCAGTGCTCTCTGGTGGACAAAAAGTGACTGTGTTTCTAAACAAGCTTGTCATTACTGTACAATAGAAGCATACATTAATGCTGATATATCTATGATCAGATAATATAATAATAATCTTTCTCCTCTCCGCAGGTGTCTCTCACAGCCAGAGAGGATGTTCCTCCCTTTGGTCCGGTCCTCCCGGATCCTCCCATCTTCACAGACGTAAGAAAAAAATACCAAATTCCCTGTTCAGCTGTTGCTCCAAAAGGCCCTTTTCATGGCAGACATTTTGATGTGTCAAAGCAGGAAAAGCACAAGTGTAAATGATAACATTAATGACGATCAATACCATTAAATGTCCTAGTAAGCCATGACAGTGAGCGAGCATTTACAAAATCAAAATGTGTGTCATTAAAATGGTCTGTGTATTTACCTGATCTCCACACACGACTGCACACCTGTTTTTAATTCACTCCACTCTCCTGTAGAAGACATGTTACAGAAAAGCACAGTAAGATAATACATACTGACTCTAATCAATATGTACTACATAGTAATCACTACAGTTTTTCCAAAGATTTAATACTTGTATTTTTATTTTCTATTATTATATTTTGGAGCTGTTTCACCTCCAACAACAGTTTATTTTATTTATTCCAGTCTTGAGCAGCTCCTCTACTTCCTTTGTGCATTGAATTGTGGGAGAATAGTGTATTAATAAAATATGTATGCTGCCTGCTTATACTTTATTTAGTCACTGCTGTAGTGTGAACACACTTCACTCTACTACTATTCAATCTGTACTAGTATGGAGGTGGGACGCAGTGCTAGTGTATAATGAATGTAGTTTTTCATCCTTATTTACCTGCCTGTCTATGCACCTTGTCTTTTTAACAAATCTTGCTTTCATCATCCACCCAGAGGGAAATTCTAGCTCTAGTTCTAGCATGCCACATATGGGGGTGAAACAGGGTCACGCACATGTCATGAGATCACTGTAGGGTTACTGTTAAATCTTATATTGTTATGGGGACACTGACTTCTTCTCCTTGAGATACAGAGCAGCTGTATGTTTGTGTTTCGGAAAGCAGGCGCCATGTTGATCATTGCTATGGTAACCAAGGTCAAAGGAAAGGGCTGTCTCACAGATAGGTACATAATGTAGAAGCCTCTACAGAGTCTGATAACAATATCGGACCACTAGAGGATAAACGTATTTCCTTGTCTGTAGACTAATGACCAACTGGCAAATTACCTTATACTGTCGATGCATAGAGTATGATTATTTACAGACATAAAGTAGTTATGTCATGACAAGTGTACTGATAAATTCTCCATTCTCCTTGAGCTTCAATAAACCTTTCACCATAAGACATCTTAGCCTCCTGTGCACTTTCTCTCCACTGTCTGACCTGACCATTGATGAATAAAAATCTACACGACACCCAGTAAACTCAGTCCACACCTTGCTTACTGAATCACTGCAGGACAAATCAGTTATTGAGATGCTTCATACGTTTTGGTTTTCTCTGTTCTGTTTTTCAGCGTTTGCTGCTGAGAGAATTTCTTCTGACCAAACTCATCAATGCAGAGATTTCCTGCTACAAGGCTCAACAGTTCAGCAGACTAGAGGTAGAGGAAAAACTGATTTTATTTATGCTCTTTATTACTGAACTTGTTCTCTGATTTCTCTCTGCTATGCATGCTCTCCTGTTTCCTCCCTCTTGTGAAGCTCCGCACTCGTTCATCGCTGCTCGAGAGCTTGCAGGCTGAACTCTCCACCCGTTCCCAGTGCATGATCGGGGATCCATCGCTGTCTGCTCTCCCATCTTCTGAAGGTGTACGGGGAGCGTCTGAGGGGAGTGGAGGATTCATTGAAAACTTTAAGGTAAATGTTAACCTCTCTCGTTCTTCAGGTTTCAGACACTCACTGATGATACTTTCACTTTGATCCTTTTGCTTCTGAATCTCTGTCATTAGAGAGCCATCAGAGTGCGGAGCCACTCCTTTGAGACTCTTGGGGTGCCCAGAAAGAGCGGTGGCAGTGCATCACAGAAACCAAAGGTAAAATTCACAATGGGAGTGACTGTGTGCTGAATGTGAATGAATACTTATTGAAAGGTTTGACCTAATATTATTTTTCAACTTCTGTTACAGACAGAGAAAGATGGAGAGAGGTAAGACTTGTGAAAGCAGCTCAAAATGTGGTCATGATTTGAGTTTGCAATAGCAATAATCGTTTTTTTCTGCTTTTTAGTGACAAATCTCCAGGACCTCTGCCTGTTCCCTCTGACAGTTTGGGGCCAGCTGAACTCAAAGATCAAGCAAGTCCTCAAGAAGAGACATAAGAGGACATGTTTTTAAGATTTTAGACGTGAATACACTTAGAGACATTACTGACCTATATGGCTACTTCTGTATTATCCTATTGGATGGTTTGTATGTAAATAGAGTGTAAAGGTAAATAGTATTTCTGAGAACATAATTATTTTACTGTCATAGGAGTGATATTCTATATTAATAAAAATCCTTACATTGTATTTCAGTGAAATGTTAAACATATAAATCTGCCGGTAAAGGCTAAAATGTTTGGAGTTGTATGTACAGTTGTATGTGTGTTTATATTGTCAATAGTTTTACTTCAATGAGGGTTGTAAAGAGAGAAAGCAGGAAGGAGAACAAGTAGAAATGTAATTAATTTAATTAGCACAATGTGCAAAAAATGAAGAATGATGATTGTTTTGAAAACGGAGTTAGTGATACCAATAAAATATGATTATTAGAAAAAAATGTTGATGTTGGGAATTTAAGAAGCAAACATGTTATATCGAATGAAAAAAAGCAGAAGAGGAAGACAAAGGATACGATGCCATGCAGAGAGCAAGGAGAGTATTACAAAGTTATAAAACAATATTTATATTCACTGACAATAACATGTAGACAAATTGTTTATTTAAGTGTTGCATCCTTTGGGTACTGCACATCTGCAGTATGTTTAGTGCAGACATTTTAACTTGTCATCGTAGGAAACGTACAGGTGTGAGTCATAACATTAACAATGACTTTGTTCTAGTCAAGATTCCCATTTAGTCATGCAAGTGTGACAATGAACTAACATGCACAATACTAGGACTGTGAAACTGAGGCAGCTACATTTATATTTATTATTTAAACTTGTGCTCTTTCTACTGTGACATGTTAAAATGTCTTTTGTGAAAAAGGGCCCAAGACATCCGTATAAATTAACAAAGCACGGTGGTACTGGATGAATACAGAATTCAGAAAGTCTGAAGTTAGTGTCACCCAAAATCAGTTCTACATGTGCTACTTTAATTAACATATTGTCTATGAGGAGTGAAGGAGACCAGCAAGGTTGGCAAAAAAAGTGTTCAGATCTTTTAAATCTGTAACAAATACTTTGAGTAAAAGTCTTCATTCAAAATTTGGCAGAAGTAAAACAAACAAAGTGGTGCAGTGTTTAGCACTGTCACCTCAAAAAGGTTCCTGGTTCGAACCCCCCAGCTGACCGGGGCCTTTCTGTGCAGAGTTTGCATGTTCTGTTTGTGTCTGGTTGGGTTTCTATGGGTACTCTGGCTTCCTCCCACAGTCCAAATACATGCAGTTAATAGGTTAATTGGTGGCCTGTGTGAATGTGAGTGTGAATGGTTGTTGGATGTGGATGTACCCCATCTCGCTCACAATGTCAGCTGGGACAGGCTCCAGGCGGTGTAAAATGGATGGATAGCAAAAAGTATTAACAAAATATAGCCTACTATATGAGATAATTGGAATAATAACAATAACAAATTACAGAAGTTAAGAGAAGAAATGAAGGAAGTTAAGTTAAGATAAGATTTAAGACTTTATTGATCACACACTGGGAAAATTCACTTGGTAGAGCAGCTCACAATACAAAATGTGGATAAGAAAGTACTCATAAATAAAAAAGTAATAGAAAATAATCTAAGATACACTTGATACACGAAAAAAATCAATGAAAATAAAAGTTATACACTCTATATACACCTTTCAATCATAGGGATATGCATGTTGTATCATTTCACCGAAATAATTGCTCTGTATACACACTGTGCAGTATTTTATTATTAGTCTAAGCACTATGCTAAAATATATACACTTAAAATATCTATTTCACTTTAAAGTTAAAAGAACAAGTACAAAACAAGAAAAGAAAATATAGTATTTCTTTCACTGACCATGCTCAGCTATCTACTCCAGTGCAGTAGGTGGCAGTGACACATCTGAACGCTGTGTTGCCAGCCGACAATAATTTCATAGAAGAGTTGTAGTTTTTCCAGAGGAGGGCAGTGATGTGTTTGTTGTGTTCAGTCCAGGAACAATCGTCTAATTCAACAAATATTAGCTGAGCTAATTCTGCGCTGACGCACCTGATCAAAGTGAGCTGTGTTTACTCATTTCACTGTTTGACGATGCATTGATTGATTTGACTGAATCTAACACCGAGCAGGCCTGCGTCAGGTCGGTTGAACTTTGACACACAGACTGTTGAACACGCAGGTTAAAGGAGACCCTCTCTGGGTTATTCACACATCATTAAACCAAGTTCACATCCAAGATGACATCCAAGAAAGTGATCGAGTTGTTCTACGATGTGGTTTCTCCGTACTCCTGGCTTGGCTTTGAGGTTTGTTTCTCTTTCAAAGTCAGCTTCAGTAACAAAGCCACAGTCTTAGATTAAAATAATGAAGGTTTCATATGGGTGGTTTGTGTTCACAGGTCATGTGTCGCTACAGACAGGTGTGGAATATAGAGCTCAAGCTGAGACCTGCTTTTCTGGGCGGAATCATGCAAGGATCAGGTACAGAGAGTAATCAAGTATATTTACTCTAGTACTGTAATGTGAGTGCAACTTTATGGTGCTTTTCAGAGGCAAATTATGTAATTTTCACTCCACTGTTTGTTAAACTTTAGTTCCTCTGCAGATTCATATTAATAATACACAATATAAACAACAACTAAGAGAAGATAAGATAGATCCCACACCAGGAAAATTCACTTGTCACAGCAGCTTGTACACAAAAGATGGATAAGAAAGTACTAATAAATAAGAAACATATAGCAGAAAGTCGATGACTGCAAAGAATAATGAAGATGCCACCACAGTGTCATAGACACATTTTAAAGGAGTGCTGCACACTCCAAGGGACGTCAGTTTCCTCAATACACGGAGACGACTTTGGCACTTTTTGTACAGGACGTCTGGTGTGGTTGTCCGACCAGTCCAGTTTATTATTGAGGTGTACACCCAGGTATTTGTATGCTTCCACCATCTCGGTATCCAATCCCTGGATGTTTACCGGTGTGGTCTGAGGCGTCTTCCTCCAGGAGTCCATCACCATCTCCTTTGTCTTGCTGCCGTTGATGTTAAGCACCATTTGACTCCCCTATACTCCTATATAAAGTTATTAAAATTAGCTCCACATTAACCTGCTGCAACATTAAAGTAATTCACACATTAATACATCAGTATTTATAACCCTTTAATATAACATGTATTACTCTGAAATGAGCTGCCTGTGAGTACTTGAAGTATATTTAGATCTGTACTTTGGTACTTTTTTGTAAGTATGTTTTTGTTTTTCTACAAAGTGGGATTACTATTTCTACTTAAAATATCTGAGTACTTCTTCCACCACTGTAAATAAATATTTGGCACCTGTAAACTATTGCAGGGCATGTTGTATGTTCATATTGTGTGGATACTGTTGGTTTTGTTACATTTATTAAAATGTGATTGATCTTTCGCGACAGGCAACAAGCCCCCGGGTCTGGTTCCAAACAAATTCCTGTACATGACCAAGGACCTGAACCACTTGGCAGGGTATTTTGGTGTTCCTTTGCAGAGTCCATCTGATCCCTTTGAAGCCATGTTCAATAAAGGTATATACCAACAGGATCTGACAGGATCAGTCATGTAGTGTGTATTGATTAGACCATGCCTGGATAAACCTGCTTTGGAGGCCCAGAGACCAAAATGAGCTGCTGGGGCTCCCCACCGCCTCTGTGCATTGTTTATATTTTTCCTGACTCCTAGTTTACTGTAATTTGTGTAAACACACATTTATTTAGAAATGTCCACTTTTTGCTCACTTTACCCAGTTGATAATTCAGCCTTACACGAAACAGTGGTTGGTACTATTTCTTTAATGAGCAAAGCTAATAATGCAGCGAGTTTCAGGTCTTGTTTTGTTTTTTGTTTTTTTCTTCCAGGTTCATTGTCTGCGATGCGATTTGTAACAGCAGTACAAGAGAGGGAGAAGGATGGAGACAAGCAGGTGGAGCAGGTGTCCCGGGAGCTGTGGAAAAGGATCTGGAATGAGGACAAAGACATCACTGAACCTGGATCACTGTCTGAGGTACCAGCTTATCCAGCATGGTTATGTTTGAGACGATTAACAGGCACCATTTAGTTTTGCCAGTGGTTTTTTTTTTGTTGTTGTTGTTGTTTTTTTGCAGGCAGCGATGAAAGCTGGATTGTCTGACAGTGAGATTAAAGAAGCGCTGAAGCTGTCCACCACAAAGGAGATCAAAGACAAGCTGAAAAGAGTAACACAGGAGGCACTTGATCATGGGGTGAGTTGTCCTTCAGTTCTCCTTGTAGGTTCAGACAAGACAAGAGAGACAAGACATTACAATGTAATGAACACAATCTCTCCTGTTGCTTCTTCACAGGCGTTTGGCCTCCCCCTGCTGGTGTGTCATGGAAATGGAAAGCCGGAGATGTTTTTTGGATCTGACAGATTTGAGCTCATGGCCCACTGCATTGGTGAGAAATAAAAGACACTGAACCCTAACCCTCAAAAACTGACATTTGGTAACAACATTAACAACAAACTATGTTGCAGCTTTTCTTTTCTTTCTTTGGTTTGTCCAAAGTTTTTCCATCTCAGTAACTATTCATGCTGAAACTGTCTCACACAGTCTCATTTTGTTCTCTGTTTCAGGAGAGAAGTGGCTGGGACCTCAGCCTGGAAAATCAGCTGCCAAGCTGTGAGAGAAAAATCTGCCTTCAAACACTGTTGGTGTGCTTACAGATTTTTTGAATTTGCATCTTTCTATGCTGTGCAGTGCCTTCTGAAACCAAGTAGTATATTTCTAATAGAACTTAATAACAAATAGTGTTGTAAATGATGCAACATGTAAAAATAGAGTTAACTATGTGCCTATTAAAAGGAACACTGACAACACCCAGAAAATGGGTGACGCTGGTTATACTTTCTATTGACCTACAAAGACATGAAAAGGATGCATTTGTGTAGTCGTGTTAGTGCTGTGACTCTATGGATGGTCGGTCCATCACTTTGGTCTACAAAATCATTCATGGTCCCAACAGGATGGATCATAATGAGTTTGATCCCTGATCCTCTGGCTGTCCCTCTAGATTTTGAGTGAAATGTCTCCATAATCACTGGATGGATAGTCAAGACATTTAGTGCAGACACTCACGTCCTCCTCAGGATGAATTATAATAATCAGTAATCATTCAGCCATCATTTGGTCAATACTTTTTTTTAATGACTGAAAACCTGCTGAGCTAATGACCTTCCCATCATCCTCAGCTGCGCTATGTTAAGTGCTAATTAACAAATGCTAACACACTAAACAAAGATGGTTGGTGAACACGGTAAATATGACGCCTGCCTATCATCAGGATGTTAACATTAACTCAAAGCAGTCGCGAAGATGTCATGTGGTGTGTGAAAGTTCATAAATTCTTTTTTTACATACATACATGAATGTTTTGGCTCAGTGGTTTCCTCACAGCAAAAAGGTCCTGACTTTAAATGCGTCTTTTAGAGGCCTCTCTGCACAGGTTTCCTCCCACAGTCCAAATAAATGCAAGTTAAATGGACCGTAAACTCAATTGCGCACACGTATTATTGTCAGTAGGTATGTGTTTGTCTTGTTGTGTTTGCTTTGTGGTAAACTTGACGAGCTGTCCAGGGTGTAACCCTCTTTTATGTGAGCTGGGATAAGCTCTAGATCCTTGCGATACTTAACAGGATATCTGTGTTTATACATAATGGACGTTTAAATCTTGTTATGAAATACATTTCAAAAGTAAAATGTCACAACATGAGATGGGAACAAATAAGTCCATTTATAACAGCTTACAGTTTTCAATTTAGGCAAATACTTCAGTACAGTGTTTATTCTATTGTATGTCATTGTATGAACCCACACAGACACAGGAAGTCCCCGGCCTCACAATAAAAAAGAGGGTGTTCAGTGGCATTGTTGGTGTGAGGTGTGATTTATAAAAAGTTGCATTACAAACTTGTGGCCACATACAGACGTCCATAAGTTGTTATCAATTTCACCAAAGAGAGATTTCTCCTTTACACTGCAGAGATGGTTTCATTTAAATAAGTGTTTGGGGTTTAAAGTGGTTAAATTATCCAGTATTTCACAAAATAAAAGTACAAAATACAAATACAAATTTGTGAAGCAGAACTTTTCCTTCCTTCTTTCCTTTTCTATTTATCTTAACCCCAGCAAATGTCACTTTTTGACTGATGCATCAGAATAAGCAACTTAATAGTGTAATATATAATAATGTATCACTTACGTGAGTACTTTTACTTTTGATACTTTAAGTACAATTTGTGGATGAAATATGTGTACTTTAACTCCAGGACTTTTACTTGTAATTGATACATTAAACATTGCTGTATTTGTATTTTTGCACAGTTTGAGTACTTCTGACAGTATACTATTTATATATTTAAGATGTATCAATGTTTAATGCCTTCATCTAGAAAGAAATGCAGCGTACTATGGCTGACTCAATACTCCAGAGATAGCAAAGCTTGTCATACGAGTTCCAGTGCTCTGAAGGCTTAACATGCTTAACAAAAGGAGTAAAAATGACAAGGAGCTGCAGGACCAGTTTCCCAAAACAAAGAGGGGAACGGCAGAGCCACAGGTAGCTGACATATGTCGGCTCGAGAGGAAAAATGTAATTACAGAATGTGGTTGAGCAAACTCTAACAGAGGCAGAGCAAGACTGGGTTACCATAAACCTGATATCAGTGTGATACATCACCTCTTAAAGTGAGAAGTGGGGAGACGTAAAGGAGGAAGAAGGAAGAGGTAAATAGGAGAGGAGAGGGATGAGGTGTAGGTGAGGAGGAGGGTGGAGTTAAGACTGAAGGTAGACAAACAGAGAGCAGCGCATTGATCCCTTGAGCCTGCCAGATCGACTGAGGAAAACAAAGACAATGAAGATTTGAACAGCAAAGCTGAACCTACGCTCCACATTCAGCCGGGAGGATGTGTGACAAGTGCCTGACTGTGTGAAGGAAAAAAACATGAGCCTGGAATAACAGGATCAAACATTATCTTTGGGATATAAGACACAACTGAAGGGAGCTGAGGTAAGGATTTTAAATCCTACATGTCTGTTCTCTTACACAGAGTCATGGAAAATATTATTAAGGCAGCTCTGAGGTACAATGATGTGTTTGTGTGCATCATGCTAATTTAATAAAAAACTGTGTTTCTCACTCACTCTGGGTTTCTTAAAAAATTTAAGTCAGTGAGCCGGTGTAGTTTTCCAATTTATATTTGCCCTTTGGGCGTGTAGTACAACACTATTTATGTGTCAAAAAATGCAGATGAACCGGTTTAGAGATGTTGGATCTGACGTAAATGGTTGAAGAGTTTCCCTGCAGTGTCATTTCAGTTCCTGCTCCTATACGCTGCATGTAAAGCGGCTTTAAATGCAGATAACGCAGCTTAAATATTCATTAGTTAAAGATGATACATTTTTTTCTGTATACAATTATGGTTAAAGGTGTGTGTTATGTCTTAACTAATTCCTATGGTACAGTACTGCATCACTTCACCTTAAGATTGGTCTGTGCTCAAAGAGGATCAACGTTTTTGTGACAAATGAAGGCAGAAAATAAAAAAAACAAAAGCAGTTGAGTTAGGTGTCAGAGGTTTAACGCAGAGTTTGGCATACCTCAGCGACAGTGATACATCTGAAGTTCCTGGTCTCAGTTACACATTCACTCAGACACCTTCTCATTCTGCAAGAGTCATGTTACAATTCACAGATTCAGCTCCAGAGACTAAATGGGTTTCAGGACAACTACCTTATCAGGTTATCTGTTTTTATTCATCTATTTGTTTACCCTCAACAATGACATAAATGTTTTGTTGTAAATAGAAAATAGCTTCCACAGCAAGTGTAAGCATGTGGAAACACTAGAAACCTACTGACTATGAAGTTAGACTGTGTGACTGTGTAATAAAATACTCATTGCAACATTTCTTTAATCTCTTGTCTTTCTATTTGTGACAGGATGTCTTCAGTGTCAGAAGCAGACTTCCTCTGCCAGCATGGAGATACAATCTGTGGTAGGTTTTATCAGCGGCGACAGAACTTGGCCTCTAACCTGGTCTGGCCATTAGAGGCCTTGTTAAATGTTCACCAAAGACGACAGACAACATACCAACACAGACAAACATGTCTGACACTTTGAGATCACTGTATCTCAGACTTGCTGAGTGATTACAAAGATTATGTCTGTTCCTGTTTGCAGAAATCCGTGTGTATGAGCAGGAGGTGATCGTTGTGCCCATCTTGCTGCTGTCTGCCTTCCTGGTCACTCTGGTCTTTATTTTGCTGCTGCGCTTTTGTCCAGAGAAAGTCGATCGCATCCGTCCAAAGGCATCAAAGCCGACCACCAGAAGAGTGCTGCATGGCATTGATGGTAAGACACTGGAATAGATATAAGTTTGTTAGGGTTTATTTAAATAATTAAACAATTTCACAGAATTAAAGTGGTCAAGCAAAGATTCAGCAAGCTGTTTCCATGTGTATATTTCTTGTATTTGCTTTTTTATGAGGTGTAGAGGAGTTGAGGTTCATTTTGCTATTTTTTTGCATTCTGTGCATTAATTTTTGTCTTTATTTGGCGCCCTTTTTAAAGTGTCCTTACCACACAGATGGTATCCTTCTTTTCAGCACAAATTTAGCTATAAGTCTGACTTAAGTCAATTTAACAAAGTAAAAACACACAGTACACACACTAGTAATAACACACGCACTTTTAAAAATGTATGAATCTTCAGTGATAATCACACAAAATATTATTATTATAGAAAAATTCAGGGTTGTAAAAAGCATTCTTTACAGTTTATACAGACAAATACAGCAGAAAATGTTACACTATCTTACAGTCTCTTTAAAAGTAAAGTGTTTTTGTGCCTTTTTCAGCATGCGTGTAAATGATAGAATACACACACACTAGTACAAGTAACATAGGCCAAGTGTGTGCACTTTCAACTGATTTTCTTAGTCATGTTACTATAAATGAAACATGATCAGTGTATTCACTTGTAGACAGACTCCAGAGGGTTAAATATTAACAGTTGACAGTGAAAGCAGCAACTAAATAAAGAAATAAAGTGAACTTTATTTTTGTTTCTATTCTACAAATTGTTAAATTTTAATTTAACAGTAGATTACAAAGTAGCAGTAGCAACATTTGACTTTAAGGTTGTTGCTATGAGGCTCGTCAACTTTTCCTTAAATCATCCTACAACTTCTTCATATACTTGGAAATGTTTTACTAACTCGAACAGATCAAAAGGATTTAAGGAAAAGTAGATTATTATGCTTTTCTATTTATACATTCTTGGTTTTTCATAAAGCAAGACATGATCAATGACAAGTTTTAGTGTCCACTGTATATTTATATATATACTGTTTTCCATCTGGGCTCAATAAGCTCTCTATTGATCTAAGTTTCAGTTTTTTCCATCTCTACACAAAGATTAATAAGTCTATAGCTCTACTCTCATGTAAATTCTTGCTCTTCTCTCTTATGATAATTGTTCTCATTCTCCCTCTCTGTCTCTCCCTCATCTCTCCGTCCACAGCTCCACCAGGTATCAATGTCCTGGAGCATGAAAGCATCGCTCTGGACATGCCCAGTTCCTACTCCACCTTCCACCCCCCGAACACTTACCCCTCCAAAAACATCTCCACATCTGTGCCTTCTTTCCCACCCAGCCCCCCGCCACAGCCCTTCAAGCCCAGTTTCACTCCCATTGTCCAGCCCAGAGAGTTGCCCCGTCAGAGACTGCCCGAGTCCTTCAACCTGGTCACTCCTCTGCCTGTTGCTTTCTCCCTGCGCTCCGACTCCTCTGTGTCCCTCTACAGGGCCCGCATGGAAAACAGGAATGTGGTGCTGCGAGTCCTGAAGGGTGAGAGACTTGAATTGGATGGAAGTTTGTTTGTGGCTGTTGAGTAGAGCTCATGATTTTCTGTAACTCCCTCTCGTTCTCACCCTTCACAGACACTGCTGATGCCACAGAAAGACACAGCTTCCTGGGCTTTGCATCCTTCCTGGCCCAGCTGGGACCACATCCCTTCCTGCCAGAGCTTCTTGGTGTGGTCTCACTTCGAGCTCCTCTGGTCACAGTTGTGGAAGAGCTGGAGAACAGAGACCTGCTCAGCTTCCTGTGGCGATGCAGACAGGTATATAGAGAGTATACTGCCAGCAAAGTCACTTTAAGCACCAGATGATGTATTTAACGCAAAAAAAAGGGCATTCATAAAGGAGCAAAATAATTATTGTTTCATCTTACAAATGCCAAAATAACTTTTGTTTGTTTGTATTCAGGAAAAAGTGGATCCTCCATGTGAGATGACTGAGAGACGAATATTTACCATGGCCAAACAGGTGGCCTCAGCATTGGTTAGTATGCTAATAAATACTACATACATTACATTTTTTAGACCGCAGGTCAAATTTCAAATCAGTGAAATCCAATAATAATAACTTTATTAATATAGCATCTTTAAAAACAGATGCTTTGACAGACAAGCACAAACAGGTTACTCAGGCAAATAACAACAGATAAAAACGGTGATAGCATTAGTCATTTAGAAAAATATAAATATACAGTATAGAAATACAATAACAATAACCTGTCCTGACCCAATCCCAGCATTAACTTATTGGCACAGTGTCATGCTTCAACAGAGATGATGTTAGCAGGTAATGTTCACCATGTTCATCATCTTAGTTTAGTGTGTTAGCATGCTAATATTGGCTAATTAGCACCAATTACCAAGTATCTGGAGATAAAACTATTTACTAAAAGTAGTATTAGACTACTTACTAAAGTATTGGACAAACTAAACATTTTAACCTGATTATGGCATATTTCAACTCATCTGGGGAACATGAATTTGTGAAGCAAATCCTCTGGTAATCCATCCTATACGTTAGTTGTTGAGATATTTCAAAATCACACGTCAACTTCATGGTGGTTCTGGAGGAAAAGTCTTAGGGGGATTACTGAAAAGTCAGTAAGATTCATCTTCTGGGGACCCTGAATTTATTTAAAGTTTTCTGGCAGTCCATCTAATAGTTATTTTTTAGTTATAGTTATTGAGTATTTGTTTAAAAAAAACATTACCTGTTTACTTAATGTAAGCATATATGACTGAACTAAAATCATCTGTACACACCTGTGTGTTTAACCCTGAGATGCTTCTTGTTTTTTTTTTTGCCACATCAGGAGTTCCTTCACAACAAAGATCTTCTCCACGGAAACGTTTGTGCCCACAGTGTCTTGGTCTCCAAAGAGTTCACAGCCAAGCTTTGGGGCCTGCATGGGGTCTACACAAGGAAGAACCATGGAGCCACACAGAGAGATGATCCCAGCATGAAGAAATGGCAGGCACCAGAGGTGTTAGCCAAGAGATCAATCGGTCCGAGCAGTGACATGTGAGTTTACATCTCTGGTTTAAATCCACCAATACAGATTACTAAATGTTGCCACTAACTTATCTGCAGAAAGGCACAAAATGCATGTTGTGTATAATATTAGGAGGATTTACTGAATGGAAGACTCTAACCAGTACTTGCCTCTGTGTGTCCCGCTCTAGCTGGTCATTTGGAGTCTTACTGTATGAAATGGCAACACTGGGTAAGTTGAACTTTAACTTTTAGCAACATAGGTCATAAGTATTGAACTACAACTACTTGGATTGTTCAATATAGATACATATGTGACAGTGTTATATATAATTATAATTTCTCAACTGTTAGAAGTTTTCCAATACCATTTTTACTGCATTGTAATGATCATTTAAAACAGTATCTCTGGCTGTATTAGGTGATTGGAGACAATATTGCAAACAAACAAGCAGGACTTCTTTAAAAGAATATTGGATTTTAATATGACCTTTGCATCAATGTGATTAAGTACCTGTAAAGTATTTTATTTGTTGGATAAACCAAAAATCTGACTATTTTATCCACAAACAGCTCGTCTATTTATTTCCCAGGAAATGTACTGTATATACAGCACAACATACGTAACACAGTGTAAAAGTACATATGCCTTGGAGGATTTTATCCACTCCTACCTACTACATTTACTCTTTTCTCTCCAGGCGAAGCTCCATTTGCAGAAATCTCAGTTAATGAGCTTCTGCAGTTTCATCAGCGAGGGAAAAGTCTGAAAAAACCATCCAACTGTTCAAACACGCTGTAAGTATCCACTGCATGCTCAAGATAACACTCAACCAAAGCTGAAGCAGGGCCCTGTAAAGCTCAGACTATTTTCTCTCCCTTTCAGGTACTCTGTCATTAAGGGCTGTTGCCAGTGGAAGGAGCAAGATCGACCCATGCTGGCTGAGGTGAGCCGCAAGCTCGTGTCGGGAGAGAAAAGCGCATCTGACAAAGTCCTCAAAGTGGCGGGGACTGTTAACATTGAGCAGTACCTGCAGGAAGCAGGATACGGGGAAACCAACAGCTACACTGTTTTCTGATCATTGCCTGTGCCAGCAAAATAAATTGCACTATTTTCCCCAGTGGTACCCCAATGGTGCACTTCCACAAAACAATATCTTTCAAGTGCAATACAACTGTTCCAACACTGAAATAGTTCTTTTATTTTCTTTTGTATTATCTTCATTAAATTAAAAATACTGTCTGCTAAACACGTTGTTTACCTTTGGGAACCACTCATTTTCCTCCAAGTAAGACCTCATTCATGAGTGTCTTTGTCTGTCTACACAATTCTTCATCTTTGAGGTTCAGTTGGGGAAATACAATCGGTAAATTTGTAGAAGTACTTCAAGATATGTAAACTTGACCAATGTACAGCTGCCGCTGCATCGTGAACTTGTAGTCGATCCTGTCACTAAATGATGGTTTACAAATCTCGTTTACAATCTAACGCAAATGTACATTAACACACGTAATATATGTTACTACCACATTTTGTATGTTTCTATGTGAGGCAGAATTATGGTGATGAAGGGCTCATAAATGTATATATGCTGTTTTCTCTTTAAGCTCAGTTCATGTGAAACGCTGCGAGCGAGAACTCAAACTGTTTACACAAACTTCAATGTGAATAAAAATATCAGTCCTATAATGATCTTTTTCACTGTCATGTGGTTGTCATGTGGGTAATAAAAGCACAAACACACACTCATGTCCAGTAACAGGTATTGTTTATGTACACAGAGCACTTCCACTCAGCCCTTTGAGTGAGCAAACCATGAGGAATACCTATTTTCAGGTAGTTAAGTTGATTAAAGCTACTAAAACTATACTGTATTCATGAAAAAATAATTTTGATTGTAGTACAAAATGGAAAAAGATACAAAACTAAACTTTTAATAACTGGTAAAATGAACTACTTAAAAACAAACCAGGCTCTTTTTTTTTTGAGTGTCCATTGCGTGATATGATTGAAGCCTGGATCAAATATCTATGGTAAAATAACAAGTAACTACTAAAAAGACTGAAATATTTAAAGTGAAGTGGACTGTTGTTGACATCACTCCAAATCATATATCACTAAAGTTAAAGCACTGTTTGAAATACAGCAAGAAGGCAACGTTTCTTTCTTTCTCTCTTTTTTTTTTTTTTTAACTGTGCTAGCACCGATAACTGCAGGCTGGCGGGTTTGCAGTTTCACATGAGTATACATACAAAAGGCCTCTACTCACAGTGACGGAAAAAGAACTGACTGACACTACTTACATGGATACTTCAGACTGCCCGTGCTCGCCACTCACACATAACAGTACACGTACATGTTTTTGCACATTCAATGTCCAGAAAGTAAACCGTCCATCCTCATGTCTCCACATGATTGATGGTGCACCATAGTTTTGTAAAAAAAAAACAAACAAACAAAAAAAACATTCTCACTGTCCCCAGAGATCTTAAAGTCTTCCTAAAACAGGAGCAGGATTCCAGTGAGAAGTCATCAATGAGATGCCGTTGTCCCTCTGAAGCCCCGACTGATCACTCACGCAGGGTGTTGATGGAGGCACAGATCTTGAGAGCGGGGCCCAGCTTGATATTCATAGTAGAGATGAGATGCTCCTCTCGCAGAAGCAGCAGAGCCTGTCCGTCTATTTCCTGTGACAGAAACTGAGCGGCCAGCTCTTCACAGCCTGCACACAAGAGAGGAATTAGTACAAAAAAAAAGAACCAGACATTGCCAAGTCTTACAAAACGGTTATCTAATCACTGAACACTAACCTTGAAGTGAAGAGATAAACCTGCAGACTTCTTCCACACTCCACTGAGCAGGAGTTGCAGAGAGAAAGTTAGCCCCCTCTAGTGGGAGGCTACCTGGAGCTGAGCTGTCAGACGTAGGAGCGCTGTGCCCGGCTCTTGAGCAGGAGTGTGAAGAGCTCGGGGACAGTGAAGGGGAATCGTCCTCCTCTCCATCCCCTTCACTGGATATGTCGTCTGAACGGCTGGACTCTGAGTTACACTACAACCAAAATAGGAGAGATTTAGACACGAGAGCCAACGATAAAATGTCAGAGTAAGACACATTTGTTGATAAAGGGACCACATGATATATATGGACTGGACTTTATCTAGATTACCATCACCAAAATTAGTCCAACTCTCAATATTAAACTTTCTTTACTATATGTAGCACTCTGTTAAGATGTCCAAGAAAGATGGAGGTCAAAGCTTAATTTTTAAAACAGCATTTCTCAAACGGAAGTAAATAATGAATTTGATGGAGACTATTTTCAGCTGCGGAATAATACCCATTAATTACACCACAGCAGCAGTGCCTGTGTTCACTGTATTGAAGGAACATGTTGTCCAGTGTGACGGTGTAACACTGGCAACTACTTGTCAGGATGGATTCATTTCTGATATTTGTGACGATTAGAAAATCACAGAACATCGCCAGCCTCATCCTTTAAACTACAGGTCTTACCTCGACAGGTAGATGCCTGCTTGATATTTTATTACAGGTGTTATTCGAACTGCTCCTGCGAGAGGGGCCCCTTCGCCTAGCAGCGCTCTCAGTGGGCGGTGGAGGTGGTGCCAGGCCTGCACCGCTCCTTCCTCTACTTGTCTTGAAGTGTTGGCTGCAGCTCACATTATACCTGTGAATCAAGGGGCACTTTCATTAACATTGGGAGATAGATCCATTGTAGCACAGTGTCTGTGACTAAATTAACTAAATCCCATCGAGACTAAAGTGAATGGTGTGCTGTGACACAACAAAACATAACAGCCACCTCAAACATCACTGCAGAAATAAAACAAAATCTTGGCGGAGGTCTGCACTCTTGTTGTTACCCATCATTGATGTAAAGCACAGTAGAGTTTGGAAGTATGTAAGTAAATCGTACCTCTTTGCACAAGTATTTGAACAGAACCTCTTTGATCCTCTGAACTGGCTGGCTGGGGCGAGGCTTCCACAGTACTCACACTTTAACACTGAAGAAGGACAGAAAGGGATAAAAATATGTGACACTAATATTGACCATGCTTACAGATTCATGCTATCATCGTTGAAAAATAAGTGTCATTCCACCACTTACATGGAGGGCCGTTCTCTGAGCGGCCAACCAGCGCAAAGTCTCTGTCTTTGAGGAGTCCAGCAACCTGTCACATCAAAATGTAAGTCTGAATGTAAGAAGCTGTAGTGCGCTGCATTTCAAACTAAAGGTTTGATTTAATGTGAAATCCGTCCGTTATTAATTATAGCAGGGCGCACTTACAGGGAAAGGCTCAGCTCCCTCCTGGATCACAAAGCCCTCTATGAGGTGGGTGAGGACTTGAGGTTTGACCACTGCCTGGGGAACAGGTGCTCTGTCTTTGTCCCCAAGCCCGACTCTTGACAAGGGCAGAGGCAAGGAAAGGGTGGGAGGAGATGGGAAGGCAGTCGCTAGAAGAGGAGCTAGTGAGTATCAAAGGAAACAGTGTAAGTAATGAGCTTTCAACCTGATTTTGTAGACTTACAGTTTTTAATTAGTGCTACTACTAATGTATGCTTGATTGGGTGATGGCAAATAGACACACCTGAGTCCTTTGTAGGGGCAGGAGATAACGGAGGAGCAGAATCTTTCATGGGTGCAGAGTCTGAAGATTCAGTCACCATCTCATTTGATGCATCACAGTCAGATTTTCTCTTCAGAGATCCGATGGCAGGCTTTATCTACATGTGGAGGAGAAAGTGTTACAATCCCTTGTACACTGCTCGGTATCCTTACACCTAAGTGTCAGCGTTACTACATACATCTTTTCAATGGTTGATCTTACCATAGCACTGTTGTTGGAGATAATGTTCCCACCAGCTGTACTTTCCTGGCCTGTGCTGCTCCGTACCTGTGCCAGAGCTACAGCCTGTGCGTTTCCTGCTAAGCCCTGCCTGGCTCCAACAAGCTGCACAGGGATGTGGGGAGTGTTGTGCCCCCCAGTAGTGGCCTGGCTGTTGCTAGGTGGTGCTGGGAGAATGGGAGGTGGGTGCCGAGGGGGCAACTGCACAGGTAAGCGGTGTCCCTGAGCTGTCTTGGGCTGGATAGGCACGGGACCTTTGTCTGCAGTAGTGCTGGCCTGTTGCAGGGGCTGCACCACCAGAGTCTGAGTGTTAACGTTAGCTTTTGGGGTCACTGAGCCAATGGTGTAGCCCTGAGTAGTGGTAGGAACATTTGAGGTGGGCACCAGAATCATAGGGGCAGCAGAGGAGGACAGGAGGAGTTGGGAAAGAGGGAGTGCTGGAGAGGCGGTGGAGGAAGGAACTCCAGAAGCGGCAGGAGTAACAGCCATGGCAGCCTGGTTTCCAGTCTTTACAGCCATAGTGTTGGTGGTGGACTGCTGAGCAAAGTTAGGTTTGGCCATTTGCTGCTGCTGAGCTGTCTGGGCAAAAGTCTGCTGCTGTTGACCGAGAGGAAAACTGGCAACATCTTTCCTCTCTGGGAGCTCAGACTTGACAGCAACTGCTCTGGTAGCACAGTGCAGAGCCAGATTCTGCACCTGTAAGATAAAGAAAGGAGGATGTTGTGGTGAAACGCATTTTAGAGAAGTAGCTTGGTGTCAAACAGTCCTACCATGACAACAGATATTTAAGACAGTTTGACTTCACGTTACAGGTAGGTAATGGTCCTCAAACCTGATCATTGTCAGATTGGGCACTAGCAGCAGCAGGAGCAACTTCATGCTGTTGCTGCTGTTGCTGCTGCTGCTGCTGCTGTTGTTGTTGTTGTTGTTGTTGTTGCTGCTGCTGCTGCTGCTGAGGCTGTGTCTGGGCAACTGTTGCTACAGTAGCTGTTGCTGTACCACCAGGCATGAAGATGAGCTGAGAGGTAAGGGGAGTCCTGAGAGAGCGGTTAACCTGTTGTGAGGAGCAAGACGTGATGTGTCAACCTTGTGAACAGCAAACATTTCGATGAATGACATCATTATATCGTAATAATTGATGACACAGACGAGAGCATTATGCATTCATTTAACTGATTATTTCTCAATAATGGATGACACACACAAACATTTTAACTCACCCTAAGATACATCTGTCCCTGTCCTGCAGAGTTCCCACCCAGCAACACTGATTGGTTGAGAGCTGTTGTTGTTGCAGAGGTGGCCGGGCCGTGGGGACGGGGATTGGTCATGGTACCTCCTGCAGATGTAGTGCTTAAGTTGACCTGGGAGGAACAAAAAAATTGTACATTTTTAAGCAAATCTACTATTACTATTCTACTAGTTCAAAAAACTAGCTGTATAATTCACAATTCAAACAATAATTATCTTACAGTGGTTGGCGCCTGAGACATGCTGTTACTCGGGGTATTGGACTGACGACTAGCTGCAAGTGTGGCCTGTTTTAATGACACAGATAAAAAGAGATGTCATGCTTCTGATTATCAAACTCTCTGCATCTTCCAGTCATTATTCGGGTTACCTGTTGCACAGCGGCCAAGTTGTGAAGTTGGGCATTATTGATCTGCTGCTGCAGCATGAGCTGCATGAACTGAGTTGCGTTTGGCTGTCTTTGAAGTGCCTGGAGAGCCTAAACAACCAAACACACACACATACACATTGTTTTAAGACTAATCTGTATTTATACACCAAACTTGAGTCTTTTCAACACATTTATACAGTCATTACAATGCACGATACACACCTGTACAGCCTGTCTCTCATACAGAGACATTTGAGCTATCTGGGACACACGAGAGTTCCCGCTTGCCTGAGGATTTCCATTAGTGGTGCCTGTGTTTTGGTCTTCACCTGCATCCATCTTCACCTGCTCAAAGAGAAAGTAGTTATTTTTATATACACAATAAATATTTCTAAGAACTGCAAAACTTCTCAAGTGCAAATATCTTGTTGCAACATGCAATCTGGCACTCTACACAATCAAAATAATAGTAAAAAGGTTAAATTATTTACATCAAATGATCAATTACTAGCTCAAGAACAATATTAACCTGTGTGTCAACTCATGTTTCAAATGTCTAACAGACAGTTGGCGTAAATAAGACAGCTTTAAGGGTGACACTGCCTTAAAAAAAAGTCCAATTTGTTTGATTTGTTGTTTATAACATGGGTACAGATGGTTATTCTCTCACAGGTCCCATAAATCACAGCTTGCACATACAGTAGCTTTAACTACATGTACAACTTGGCAGACGTTATCTCACTGCCACTGATAATCGTGCCAAATGCAGGAGCACTGCCAAGAGTGCACACGACATGTTGTCAACATGATAAAAGAACAACATGGAGGAGAGCCCAAAACACCAAGTAAGAAAGGAGCTAGCCAGCTGTGGCTAACTACAATGGACTTTGCTAGTTAGCTATCTCCAAACAAAAAGTCTGACACGCCGTGAATAAAACACGTTAACGTTTGTGGACGGGTTAGGACAAAAAGGTCGAGTGTGTAAATGTTACCCGAAAGTGGAGACACCGTTAGTTTGGCGCTAATAGGAGCGTTTGGCGTTAGTTTTAACACAGACAGGCGAGCTAACTAGCTAGCCATGCTAGCTGCTTAACTGCAGGCAGAAAGCTAGCAACTAGTTGGCTATCACTCGTGCAAGAAGAAGAAGAAGAAAAGAAGAAGAAGAAACGTTTGATGTTTTATCGGCGTGCTTGTGTGTTTACCTCTCCTCGGTATTTCTGTCCTTTCCACAGTTAAATGCAAATCAAGTTTTATAAGTTGCGATCTTGATTTTAACTACAAACAACGCTAGCCCCCTCCAACAAAGTCCCGCCCCTCTCAGGTCCTTTTCTTCTTTGTGTGTTGGCGGGGATCAAACCAACAACGTTAAAGGCGGACACAGCCACACACTGTTTACACTGTACACCCTCTACAACAGGGGTGTCCAACCTTTTTCAGCCCAAGGACCCCTCAGACGAGACAAACAGAACAGGGACCCCCCACACATGGCCTATAATAACTTTTATATTTACTTTATTCACCTATTTATATACTGAGTTATTAGCCTGTATGTGTTTATTGATTGATAAAACCTTCATACATAATGGAATAATTTATAAAAAATATTTTTTGTCAAAAGTATCTTATTATTGCATATTATAGATAATCTATCTATCTATAATATGCAATAATAAGATACTAGATAGATAGATAGATACTTTATTGATCCCGAAGGAAATTCAAGCATCCAGTAGCAGCATGCAAACATACATTAAACATACATTAGAATTGACCTATAACACAGTATCCATACGTTAAAATTGACCTGAGATAGATCTAAATTTAGATATGTACAGAGACATATTAGACATTTGTAGCAAAATTAAACATTTGCATAGGAATTAAAAATGTGCAGAGGAGTTAAACTCTAAAAGTTAAAAAATGTGCAGAGGAACATTTACAATGAAAGTAAATATATAACTGTGTTAAAGAAGTTAATCTGTGCTAAACATCTATACAAATAGAAAACTATATAAAAAAAATTGGAAGTGACCGTAGAAATAAAAATGTTTTATAAAAATATGAGATAGAACTACAAATGGCTGTAAACAGATGAATGAAAGTCCAGGAAGTAGTGCAAAGAGGGCCAGATTTGTCTATCGTCTATTGTGCCTCCTGCCATGACTGAGAGCTGTTGTACAGTCTGATGACAATATATACATGATCTGACTAATGAAGCCTGATGAGTACACATCTTATTAGCACTGTTACTGACTGAGGCTTAAAATATCAGTGTTGATCATGCACATTTTGAATGATCATGCACCAAAACAATATTAATCAGACTTTGCTGTTATTCTTGATTCCTCCTGTGCAATTATATTGATTCATTTACACTGTGCAATTACAATAAGTTGTATCCTGAAAAATCTCTACCATCTACCATGACAACACTATGTGTGCATAATATAACAGTGCTATGGGGCGTCTTGGGGACCTCTTGGTCAACTCATGCTGTATGAGGGTGTGGTGCTAGGTCTGAGTCTCTCCAGAGACTTTGGTTGGATGTCATTCATCAAAGTGACTTCCAGTTAACCACACCTGCCTACCTAAGTGTGAGCATGTGGTTGTTGCTTTCATTGAATTTTGGTGATTCAGACTGGCGAATCCTGCTGGACTGCTGCCCACAACCTGATACAGCAGGGACTCTGGTTTGGTGGCAGCACAGGTTTTGAAAAGCTGACCTGAGTCCTTCCCAAACAATCTGAGGAGACTCCCAGTAAATGTGGAGAGGCGAGTATTTACGCCACTGTGTATGCGCATTTTTTCAGTATTTCCCAAGAGATGGACTCCTTTCCCATGTTCTCATGGAACATTGAGAGTATCGAGTATATTTGCAGTATAACTGTAATGAAACTAAAGGTTCCTCCTACTGAAATACTGAAAAAAAAAAAAACTTCTGGCTCTCATCACATGATTGAAGGTTTGTCTTATACGTCATCGTTCTAGTTCATCCAAGTCGCTCTGTTCCAACATGATTTAGCCCACTGTTTACAGGTGTGTCTGGGTGTGTAGAATTTATGGTTTAAAATCACAAAATATTTTTTAATGGCGCACTAACGTGCAGGAAGTCATGATGAATTTATAATGAAAGACTTCCAAACCCTGGTTAAGATTAAAATTGTTTTATGTGACTCAGATTTAGTATAACTTCTACACCTCTGCAATAAAAACACAATACTACTGAAATACTACTTTCCTGGCATGTAGTGCAACTTATATGGCACTGCATTGGGATCATTAAAATCTATCTTATCTTATCAGATCTTAACTTATGTTTATTATTTAAGTTTACAAGCTATGTTGGACAGTACACACTGAAGCTCAGTAGGTGGTAGTAGAGGATAGCAAAGAGGCAGTATAGAGAGTTTAGTAATGTCAAAAGTTTGCACGTGACATCCAGAAATGTAATGTCTTCTTAGAGGGAATGTAAGGGAAGTCTCTGATAGGACAGGACTCAAAAACATGATTACCAGTGGCCACTACTGCAAGTTTGCCTTTGGTTTCATAATTGTCTTAATTAATCACTTTACCCTCATGACAAATGTGGAAATACCCGAGTCTTTTTTATACTGTAGAAGTAGAATGTATTTTCCAGTCAAGTCATTATCTGAATAAGGTTTCTTGTAAATATATATTTAGCAACAGATAACTGGATTATTTCCCCTAAATCTGCCAAGAGGTGTACGGTCAAAAACGCTCTAACATCAACAAAGATAACCATTAAGTTCATTTAAATATAAATTATAAATAAAATGTGTTGTGCAGGAAATGTTTTATTAAAACATTTTTACATCCATTAAATCTCCAGAGGAGAGAGCACTTGTGTTCAGCATTACAACAGACGTTAACTTCTTTCATATTTTATTTATTTTCGATGGAATCGGAAAACAAACAAAAACAAGTTTGTGGCTTGTAATCATCCTTGAACCAAACGAGCTATTGTATTAATCTAGCAGGTGTTCAGTTCACTTCAACCACAGGTGTAACCATTTCCACCAGATCGTCGCGTCCAAGAGTCCATTCACAGAACTAAGCAAAGAAATATCAACTGGAATAAACACAAAAATGAAGTGATAGAAACAAATCAACACAAATATAAGTGCTCACACTGACAGTAATATAGTAACTCGATTCACAACTTAAACGTCCAAACATAATTTTTCCATCAAGGTCAAAAATCCTGCTTTGATCTTTAGCATAACAGCAATAATTTGAAATTTCTAAAAATATTACAAACCTCATTATCTTCAGCTATAATATTTTAATTTTACAACTGTAGCATGTTGATACATGGTGTATAGAAAATGAAGTGCTTTCATTGCCACTCTATCTTCCTAAAGAAGCAGTGCATCAGGTATGAAGCAGCCTGAATGTTCGGTCAAAGACCAAAAAAGCAGTGCATCTGGTGTTTGGGTCAGTTTTATCAGGGCAGATTAGAGTTTACACACTATAACATTCATTATTAAATAGTTTGTGATTATTAACATTGGTCTTTTGCTGTTAATGTTCATTTATTCTATGAAAATACAAGTACATATACTACATATACATATATAGTATCATTTTTGAGATCCTAAATTATGAAAAGTGGAATTCATATATAAATCTCTTCTAATTGCCCATCACTGCATAGTAGTATTTATGAGCAAAAATTATCATACTTTTTTTTTTTATTTCAGTTGGATGCTTTCAGAGGGACACCAAATTTATAACTTTAGCAGATCGATTTAATAGTATCGCTGACCCTTCGATAAAAAAAAAAAGAGGATGTCAGTAACAAACTGTGGAGCTCAGATTTCTGTCAAGAAGCTGGTCATACTAACCAGTTTAGGGAGATATTATCATTGATGTAGAAGCTTTTCCCTGTCGTGTGGGAGAATCCCGGATAAAAAGTGAAAATTAACCGAGATGTAGCTTTTGCAGTGATTTCAGGTTGTGTAGCAAGGTTTTAAGCACAGTCACAGTACTTAAAATTAAACATTTACATCTCTAAGTTTCAAAACAAAACATATAAACTCATTAAAGCCAAATGACACAAGCAAAAGCACTTTGTGTTTTTGTAACCTGCCAGTGCACAACCAAAACCCGAGGACTTGCTGCACCGACTTAAAACAACAATCAATCATCAGTTAAGCAGAAGAATATGAGCAATGCGTCATTACGTTTAAGTCGTGTAGAAATCCAACTTGTCAACTCCCTGGTTTTTGTGCCAGATTTCCATGGAAGAAGAGGTGCTCAAACAGCTGAATGAAATGCATTGGGTAGAGAGAGTAGGCAGGTCTGTCAGCCCTATGAGTAACATGCCCTTTAACAGGCAGATCACACAGTAGTTGCCCTAGGCACAAGTCTGGAATAAACACACAAAGTGTCAACAGGTCCTAACTTAAACCAGCACAAGAAAAACAAGACTTGTGTCTAACAGCAACTTCACCTAACCTGTGAAAGAGTAAACTGTGTCACACAGTGAAACTTTCCGTCACATTTCTGATGTATTGAGGTCACATAGGTAGTAAGTGGTCATCTCTCTCCTCTGGCTCTTCTTCTAAAGGTTCTGAAGTCACTCCTCTGTAAGCGGGGGCTTCCTCGCGATTTCGTGACCGGCACACAAAGTCACATCCATCCTGTAAGGCGAGGGTAATGTTAAGAATTTCTACTCAAGTCAAATGAGCCTAATCTTTTAATGACATTATACATCAGCTGCTCTAGGCTTACCGCTGTCAAGTTGCCAACCTCCACCCAAAAAGCATAATTTGGGAATTGCTCCATCCCTTTGGCTCCAACAATCAGTCGCTGGTAGAGGAAACCTCCAATGAGGTAAACAGCCAGAAGACAGAACCCACTGCAGGAAGAGAGGGCTTATGATCACTGACTGTTTGTAATATTTTATGCTTTGCAGCAACATTAGAGTTTCTTGACGGACAGTAAAGTAAACTGCTGCAAACTAGCTAACGTTAGCTCAGTAATTTAGCCTAGCTGGCTGTGAGCTCAGAGCACTGGGGGAGTGTTTACACTTGTACCACAGATGTTTTAACCACTGCTAAGTGAAGAAGAAGCTAAAAACAGAAAAGGAGAGCACCGGTGGCTGAGCGAGGTCAAGTGGCTTCCTTTTAGTCATTGGCTAGAGCTTCATGAAAAGACTGTAAGACAGACTCCACTGGGTTTCTTGCTGTTGTTGGACTAGCTGCTATGTCTTGTGTTGTTGCACTTGCTTGATGTTTAGCAAAGGTGACAACTTGCTTGATCACAAGTCATGTAATCATAACAAATGCGTGTACAGCTGTCCATATTTAAGTAAATTACACTTTGAAACTGGGGATGCCAAATCATAAAAAAATACACATGTTGTTCTAACATTGAAGGTTTTTGTCTCATTGCTGACTGTCTTTACGTACATGATGAGTATTATGGAGCCATTGCTGAGCTGGGATGGAAGAGCTGGGCACACTGCACTGGAGTCCAGCTCAAACAGGTAGAAACATTCGTGCTCCCTTTCTCTGTCCTCCAGCACCACCTCCAGCTGCCCCTGGGAGTGAGATGGAGAGGGACAAAGGTAACATACAGTAAGTAAGAGGAGACAGAGTTCAAAATTACATGTCATATTCAGATGTGCGGTTTACCTCGCATTCATCAAGATGACGACTAACACATGTGGTGTGTGTGTTTATGTGTACATGGATATGTTACTTAAAGATGTCATCCTTGATCCTCGATGTTATCTTTACACAGATGAAGATAGCAACATGCCCCCACCAACACAAAGTGCCATTTTTGGTCTGAACAGTTGACATTTCTTTTCCCAATATACGTCAATCTTACCACATCAGTTTTCCTGTTGCAAGAAATCATGACAATGGCTTTCCTCATTTCCTTGGAGCAGTGGGCATCATATGCATCACCTTTTTCATAGATTAACATCACCCAGTCGCCTGCAAGGACAGTAAACGGTGTCAAACTAGACTCAATACTGATCTAAAGCACACTTTTAGGCTTATTATGTTCATAGTTTGTCTCAAAACATAATCTCCAACCTAAGATCCCGCAGATAAACACATGCTGCAAACATTAAATCAATATTAAGTCAGAGGAAATTAGTGAAAATCTTATTTTTGAAGGCACTTACTTCCTCCAATGGCCCGCGTTGAATTATACGTGCCGATCACTATTGTTTCAGTTTTTGGTTTCTTGATCTCCAACTGAACAACCCCAGCTCCTGGAATGCCTGCTGCATCCCCACACAACTGGAACACATATGTGTAATTGCCTCCCGCAGTATTGGAGACTACTGTTAAACTGTCAACATGAAAACAAACCCAAGAAATAATTCATGATATAACATGTGAGACAGACGTGGTGGAAAAAACATTGAATAGCAAAGGATGATCAGGTAAAATGCTTATGTCATGGTTGGTTTACACATTCAGTGCGTTTTTTTTTAATTGATAACAGGCCATCCAAAAATAATCTGATGTCACATCAAAAGCACTGAATGTGCACGTACACAGCTGAGTCACTTCTTACTTCTTATGGGCAAGAGGCTCTAGTCGGTTGAGGGCTTTCCGTTCTGAGGGAGACTCAGAAGCAAGTTTACAGTTTTTAGTGCCGTCAGTGGCGTACACCCCACTCCCACACAGGACCAGCTGAACAGTCAGTGTCCACACCAGGAAGGACCCTCCATTTCGACTGTTGACTACCTGACACAAAAATAAAAATAAGATGATTATTTCATTTATCACCATAAAAGCATACAACTTTTTTTAATGTGAAACTGTCCACCATCAGAGGTTTTCAATTCTGTTTATAGCATGGTCGTATAAACGTGGTAGTACATTCGTTTTCAGTGCTGGAAGGAGTAGTTAATCAATCAAATAAAAGATTAATGGCAAACTATTTGTGCAACAGATGAACCATTTAAAAATGCGTTGCTTTTATTTATCATATATGATGTTAAATGAAATAACTTCAGCTCAACTGTCCAGCAAAGCAAGCTATTTCAACATTCAACACTGCAATATCTGTGCATATGTAGTATGTCCGGGCTGCTTTATGATGGCATCATTTGATTTTTGTTTGATTTTGATCAGTGTGATAAAACACCTTGATTTCTCAGGTATTTCATTCACTGAAAAACAGACACACCTGTGTGATTATTTCACCCATAAACAGAAAATACACTACACATATTGTGTATACCTAGAGAGAGGAAGTGGTGGGATTTTAAATTGCATATATCTTGGTCACTAAAAGGAACTTAGGCATGCTCATTCAGTTGCTTCCTGAACAAAAAACACAACCAGTATGAAGCTACCTGTGCATTTCTTGCAAAGTGTGCACTACAATATCCAAGACAGGAAAAACAGAATAGCATCCATATAAGATAATCGTGTATTTGGGTAAGTGAGTTCACAAAATATACAGTACGCGCATGCAAAATGTCTGTTCATGTCCGCATGAGGCAATAAGTTTGACTAAGGAGACACAGTCAGTTGAATATACGTCTATAAAAACCTGAACAGAGTTTAACTTTGGGCTACACCTACCTTCATGGTTTCTTCGACTTTGTTAGTTACTGTTTAACACACAAACTGACAGTAGTTTGTATGTAGCCAGCTTCCTCACGCTAACGTCGCTTCCTGGTTGACTTCTCCAACAATAAAGATGTTTTTTTTTTTATGTGGCAGATAAAACAAAGTGAATCTGCATGTGGTTTGTAGTTTTAGATGAATGTCGTTAGCTGGACGCGTGTCTGTCCTGGTTAATAAAGGCGCTTTCCCCCAAAAAAACGTGTGAAGTGTAAAGCCATGCAGGAAGCTAACAAGGCTACAAGGATGTAGCGGAGTGCGGAAATGAAACTAAACACACACGCGCATGTGACCGAACGAATGTAGAGCGACCAATGAGCGGCGGCCGAATCCCCGCACACCCGCGTCACGTGACCACGAGACTTTAACCGTTCAGTTGGAGAGAAGAGCTCAAATATGGTGAGCACGAGCCACTACATCTATCTAAACAGAAGAGGAACAGTGGTTTATTGCCACTAAGTATGTTTTCACATATAAAGAATTAGCTCTGGTGAATTGGTGCAGAATAATAATAAACATAGTACAGCAGGGGTGTCCAAAGTACAGCCCGGGGGCCAATCACAGCCCGCAGCTTCATTTTTATAATATATTATTTATGGCCTGCTAGGATTGTCAGATACTGTATGGCTGGAAGATTTGGCTTTTTTTAGTTGACATACTGAAGCATTTGAACCTTTAAGGACATAACTGCTGGTGTTATATATCTGTAGAAGTGACACAAAGTATTAAATGCTGAATGATCTTGTGAAAGACAAGAGCAAGAGTAATACGTTTTAAACTTAAATGTTAACAGATTTTGCATTACTTATAAAAAGTCATGTTTAAAATGAACGTGATCTTAAGGTTTGTATCAACTTCATGCAAGTTTAACGTATTCCATATAATTTATTCTTTGTTATCTCTGTGAAAGAAAGGAAGAACTGGTTTTTAGATTTGTTCACGCCTGATTGGCTTAGATTTGGTTACAAAATTGAAAACAAAATTGTTACAGAAGAGTGCATTTGTATGTAACTTTTATTGGTAATTTTTTCATTTTTAAGATGTTAGTATTGGCCCCCGGGCATCTTCACATTGTCAAATCTGGCCCTCTTTAAAAAAAGTTTGGACACCCCTGTAGTACAGAAACAATTATAAACAAAGACTAAATAAGGTACTGCAAGTCAAGGGGCATGAATAGAAATAGAAAAAGACAATAACATATGAGACAATATTATGAAAAACAACAAGACAGAGAAGTTCAGTATGTCCGTGCAAGACAAAATGCTTGTCCAGATCACTGACAGTATAAAGACGTCACCCACAAGTTTTGAAGCTCAAAATCTGTGGCTCTGGATGCCTCCATGTTGGTAGTCCTGCCTCTGCCGCCTCCCGGATAATCTAAAAATCGGTAAAGTAATGGATCATCAGTGGACCTGAGGCAGGCTGAATGATGCCTGGGTGCCATCTGTAACGGCACCTACCTGTCAATCAAAGCAGCCACACTGTTAATTATGCGTAACTTTAAGCCTTAATATGATTTGAACGGATGAGTTAAATAGAAATTCAGCCTTAGTACAGTTGTCATGAACGGGAAAATTAGCTATAGAGACCAAAACAGTGTTTTGTACCAGGCTGTAAACATGTTTATTTCTCCTGTGATGTTAGACATTTTAACATGGGCGCTTATGGAGATTGAAATGTTCTGTAGCCAGCCTCAAGTGGCTGTTCAAGGAATTACACTTAGCATTTCTGCATTGGCCTTTATTTCCCAGACACAGAGGTTGCCGCTTGGGCAACTATCATTGAAGTTGCAGATTGCAACCAACTGAATAACACCTTGTCTGACCCTCTACATCCAAACACGTATAGGAGAAACTCTGGTGGCCGCGAAATGTGTGAACAAGGTGAAAGGCCCTTTTATGAGGCAGACATGGCAGACTCCATGAAGGAGGACTCACTCCCTCTGTAGATAAAAAGACTCATTTTAAGACTAAAAATAACACAATGATTCTTATTTTCAAGTGATTATACACTAATGAAAACACACATTTTACTTGAATATTATATTTTAAAAATTCCATATTAATAAACCCCCCCCCCCCCCCCCCCCACGTCTTACACACTGGACCTTTAATGTAACAGATTAATTCACAGATAAAATGCATATTCAAGAATATGAAAAAGAATAACTTTATTGATCCCTGAATGGGCACATTTTTACACTCATAGGCCTGAAATACAACCACACACACAGGGCTTATAGACATGCAAATAGACATACAGATTGTTTTCCATGCAAGTAAATGCAGTTTTAAAAAAATGCCACTGAATTTTATTGTATTTTTCACAAAATCATGTTGACCACTTTACTTTAGAGTGTTAGTATGCTGTCATTTTCTAATTAGAACTAAACACAGTACAGCTCTTGGTAAAAACTTGGGTGTTGGAATATACCGATATTGACATTGATAATATCGTGTAAATAATCTGGCGCCTCATAAATCATTTCCATTTCTTTCCCTTCCTGCTTTGTGGTTCACAACATAGTAAGTGGCAGTAATGCACCTTAGTGCTGGTTGCCAGTGTTACAGTTCAGTTTAATAACATTGTTTGCAGTGATGTCATCTAATCAACTTAACTCCTTTATCTCTCCTCAAGGACCATAGAAACTCTTGAACTTTACATAGCTGTGATTTAATTTCCCCCGAAACAGACTAAGCTAAACTGAAGCCTCCAAAATGACCATAAAGTTGATTAAACACTTCTCTAACCAAAACAAAAAATTCCAACCTCCATGGTGGTAGGATTTATGGGAGGGCTGTTGTGTTATACAGCTTTAGTTTTATTATTTTTGTGTATCAAATTACTGAGTTATTATGTCACTGGAATTGTGACGAAGAAGTCAAATGATGGTGCAACAGCAGAGATACTGGAATAAAGGAAAGACCTTTTGTCAAAATAATGTTCTTATAAAATATATGTGTGTATTTGACTATGTAGAAAACTATGTGTGTAAAACATTTTGCTCTGGTATTAATAAAATATTAGATGGGTACATTTATATTAGGCCTCACAAAGCAGAGTACCAGTATATCCAGTATACTGTTTCCATTGCATCAGCTTGTTGTCTGTACAGTAGTCTGTATCTCATCCTTCCAACTTATCATGAAGAATTTGAATACAAGACTTTAACCAGGATAGATTCTGATTGATATTGATTTGCCAGAAACACTGCCCCATTCTTTTAATCATAATCTAATTTGCAACTTCTAAAAGAAATGTTTAAAATGATAAGATTAAAGATGATAAACATTCTTTAGCAGCCTCTGTGTTTGCTCAGTGTATTAAGGCACTGTTCTTTTTACCCGAGGGGGCATTAGCTTTGTCGTGTGTCCCATTTAACAGAACAGTCTTGTTCATAAGGAGACCGTTGAAAGAAATGCACGAGAAGAGAGTTTATAGTTTGTATTGCAATTAACTACTAGCACATTTTGTTACCTTTAAATCAAACCGTGCTAGCTGTTTTCTCCTGTTTGCAGCCTTTGTGTTGAGCTAAGGTAACAAACTGTAGCCTCATATTTACCAAAGAGACACAAAAAAGGTGTTTTCTTAACATTAACCCTTTCCCAAACGGTTGAATTACTCCTAAACAAGAAGTAGACATATAAACTCAAGTTACCTACCTCTCCATACCTAGCTAAAATTCATTGATATATATGGAGGACACAAAATATATAAGAATCAACAGCATCACAAACTGCTGTCTACAAAAACAATAAAATTGTTGATATTTGATGTTCTATTAGACTCCATTAGTTTTACTGAGGTGTACCTAATAGACTGGCAGCTTGGGACATACAATTTGTAAATGCATGAGTCTGAATTATAAAAATCTAGTACAAATATAAATTACAAAGAGTGTAAGTGTAAATAAAATAAAATGATTGAAGGCAAAGTGAAGTAGTGCAACAAAACAATGGCACAAGTAAATGTAAAACTGACCATAGTTAGGTCACATTGTCTTTATTTGGTAATGTTAATGACATAGACCTTTCCTCTCTGGTCATTCCAGTACTCAATCAACACAGTAAAAGAGTCATTGTTAAATAAATCATTCACAAACACCCCTGTAATGCCCCTCCCTTGATTCCTTCCTCTATGATGGCTTAATCTTGTTTTTTTAAACCCTAAGTAAGAGTTTGTGTTTCCCTTTCTTTCCACTCTTTACTACCTCTCAGGGGAATGTAGGGAAGTTTTTATAAGCCTTGGTGAGCTCTCTGGTCGTGTGTGTGCTTTTAATCTTCACTCAGTCTCCCCTCCCCCCACTCTGTCTTCTGTTATCACAACCTCTAACTTACCTGGCTGTGTGTGTTGTGCAGACACACCCGGCTACTCCATATCAACCAATCGCTGCTCTAAGCCAGAGACACCAAGGAGGTGTACTTCCTGTGTTTCGTGAGAGAGGAATGGGGCAGTAGAGAGGAGAAAGTTATGTACTTTTTTTTTTTTGCCAGGGGGGTCCACAGAGGCGATCTTGTCGGCAGTAGAGGGGAGGCAAAAGGACAGGAGTGGTGGACAGTGTTTGTAGTTTGATTTATTAGAGATCTCCATGTTCAGCAACAGCGACTGAGAGGACAAGACAGAGAGAAAGGAGGAGGGGAAAGATAAGTGTCAAACTGTTGAGACTTGTTTGGGAATTTGAGGAAGGAGGGGAGAGACAGGGAGAGAAGCAGCAAGAGGGAAAAGTAAGAAGAGCTCAGGCGTAAACATTACATTTTTCACAAGAGTTGAAGTATTGAGAGAAAAGGATAAAGGTTGATTTGTTTGAAGAAAGGGAGGAAATTTGTGAACGTGAATCCAAGGAATGAATTCTTATGTGTTGTGCAATCTCATGCTTTTGAGCTGAGCTGGACCGGGGGGGGGGACTGCAGATCTCCCCAGGATACTACATTCAGGTGAGTCGCTTTGACTATTTCTTCCTGGATCTCAGATAAACACTTCTGTAAATTGCTTTGGGTTTGGACACCGATTTAGATCTAGCTTAGTTGTGGCTTACATGTTACATGCCGTGCCTATGTGTCACAGGCCTTCGCTCTCTGAAAGGTGTCTTTTGGTATGCTGTGTTTTGCAGGTCTGTGCTGCATTCTTAGTGAACTGTTAGAGGGTGTCACCTTTTCGTAGGCCTGCATCTTGCTTTTCAAATGTAAAGTTACTCCACAACCAGACTGGCTTAAGATATCAAAGTGAAGCATTGACTGAAAATAAGAGAATAGCAGACTGAAAGCACAGCTAAATCATTGCAACTATGGTTGTGTAGTGAAATGTAATTTTCCTGACTGTTCATGCTCAACTCTTTGACAATAACTGAATATGTAAAAGTTTCTGCTTAATTCAATTTGATGATTTGTCCCTGAAAATGTCTTGACTTGAATGTTTGATTTCTAAATCGAAGATTTGGGTTGTTACTGTCTTCTAGGTTCTCCAGATTATGATACTATGGGGACCAAAAGGCCCAGCTGCACCCTCTTTGACACTTTATCTAACATAAACACATCTGACCGCAAGCTTCAGCCAGGTGGAAAAATCTCCCGGGATCCAAGTCCCAGACCAGCCATGACTGCCCATTCGGAGCGCGAGAGAGATGACAACCGAGAGGAAGACTGGAGGAGAGAAAGAGAAGCTGAAAAAATGAGGGACAAAGTAAGATACAAAGATGTGGATCCACGGGAGAGATACTACGAAAGAGACCGTGCTCCTGCTCCCCGGCCGAGAGAGGGGGAAAGAGAGTGGAGGGATAGGAGGCAAGAAGATGACCGGAGCAGAAATGGGAGGCCTCTGTCGAATCTAGAGAGGGAGACCGAAAGGGTGGTGGAGAGGGGGATGAAGAAAGGTGACACATTTCCCAGACTGAGAAAAAGCAGCCCAGATCGTGGCGGAAGAGTGATGCCCACCACTGTGATGGATGAAGATAGAGGGGAAAAGAGGCAGAGAGATAGGCCGAAAAGAATAGAGACGGATGATTGGGAGAGAGAAAGGCAGAGAGAGAGGTACAGAGAGAAGGAAAGAGATGAGATCCGAGGCAGGGCAAAGGAAGACGGAAAGAACACTGGAAGAAGACCTGTAGAAGATGAGAAGTTACGACAGAGGGAAAGATATCAGGAGTTTGATGTTCAGGACAGGAAAAGAGACGTAGGTGATTCATGGGACAGAAGAGAGAGGGATGCAGCTAGAAAAAGAGAAAAGCCAAGGCCTAACATAGAAATAAGGGAGGCCAGGGTGCCCTCTCCACGCAGGAGAAGAGACAGAGAGATCTATTCAGATAGGAAAGAGAGGGAAAAGGCGCAAAAGAGAGAGGGAAGAAGAGACACCAGGAGCGAAGGAGACAATGACGAGAGAGAGCTGAGGAGGCAGAGAGAGGGGGACAGAGACAGGGAGGAGTTTACATATCAACAAAGCAGAAGTGAGGGGGACACCGTGGGCAAAACAGAGAGGGAGAGAGATAGAGACAGGCAAAAATACAGGGGCGAGGACAGACAGAGATACAGAGACAGGGACAGAGAAAGAGAAGTGGATCGATCCAAGAGAAGGGGAGTGGAGAAAGATAGGGAGAGGTACAGAGAGGTGGACCGGAGACCAGAAAGGAAGGGAGAAAGATGGAAGGAACGTGTGGGAGACGTGAAGGATGACAAGAGAGGGGATGATAGATACAGAGAGTACGAGCAGAGAAGAAGCAGGGAAACAAAGGCAAGAGAGGCAGATCCTCAGTGGGGTGATACAACAGGCAGAGTCAGCCGATCCCAGAGCGAGATGGCTCCTAGGGTACCGCCACGAGCCCAGAGCAGCGGAGAGTGGAGCACTACTGAAAGTGACAAAGATTTAGAAGAGCAGAGATATCTAGAAATAGCTGCTGAGAGGGAGCAAAAAAGAAGAGAGAGACAAGAGAGAGATAGAGGAGATACGTCAGGTAGCGTACCAGAACAGAGAAGGATGTGGTTAGAACCACAGAGGAGGAAGACTAATAATGAAAACTTTGTAGACAGAGAGAGACACAGAAGGGGGGAGGAGAGGAGGAGAGAACAAGACAGGGGAATGGAGTCAGTGGCAGAGTGGAGAAGAGAGGGGCGGAGAGTAAAAGAGGAACCAGATGAGAGGTACTTGGACCAAAGCTGTTACAGAGGAAGTCATGGAGAAAGAAATGAGTACAGGAGAGAAATCAAGAGGGAGTCAGAGGGTGTAAGCGTAGATGGAGAGGAGGTGGGTGAAGTCTGGATACTAGGAGATAAGAAAGGAAAGGAACATCTGTCTGACAGCGATGGTGGGATAGAGGGAAGCCAGTGGAGGGATGCAGAGGGAGACAACGTGACAGATAACACAGAGGAGAGTGACAGAGAGGAAGAGGGTGGGAGTGATTATTGGGCCCGTTCCGAGAGCGAAGGAGGAAGTGAGACAGGGTGGAGGCAAGAGAGAGACAGAATGTTGTCAGGAGAAGACGGCTTTGTGACAGTGTCCAGCGGTGGAGACTGTGAGGATGAAAGAGAGGAAGATGAAGAGGACGAGTTCGAGGACTGTCAGGAATTCTTGGAAAGTGGAAGGTCATATGATGACCCCTCACCTCTTGCCTTCAGGGAGCATGAGGAAGACGAGGAGAGGGAAGAGGGATGCAGGGATGCTGTTGCTGAAGGCGAACAGGGGAGGGAAAATCAGCCAACGTATGTCTTCTGTGTGGTTGGGCAAACTTTGCCCCGGTCAAAAACTAGTGTGACATCACCGTCACAAGTTGGTCAGTTGACGGGAATGGAAAGAGACAGCCTGCATCATTGTGTTAATGACGCCACACAGCAACCTCAGGATGACCCGCGTCTGACACTGAGCAGAAATGATGAATACCCAACTATCAACAACCGGGACACAGAGAGCAAGAGTGAGCGTAACTTGCCAAGAGAGGAAAGGGCAGCCTTGGAAGAAACAACTGAGGTGGATATCAGATACAGAGTGTCACCAGCGCTTCAAGACACAGAGACTGGAGTGGGACTGAAGTGCAAAAAGGAACACCCGTATGCTGAAATAGGGCCGATTAAGAGAGACTCGCAGACTGAAAGACTCCTCTTAGAGTGGAGAGAGAAAAATAAAGAAGGGGTGGAAAGTGAGAGTGAGCAACCTTCACCAGTCCCAAATAATCCCTATGGTGATGTTTGTTCTCAGGTGAACTTTGAACAAATTCAACCCATCTTGGATGGGATTAACACTCGAGTAATGAGCCCAGAAGAGGTGGAGGCCATACGCATCCGAATGAGTGGGGCGTGGAGCATGTCCGAAGAACCCAAGCGACATTCCCAAGCACCTCACCTTAAATGGGCCAAAAATGTTGTGCGGGAGATACTTGGACAGTCAGATGAACAGGCTGTAGATGAACCTGAGTTACAAGGAGACAAAGGGGTCTACCAGTGTGACGCCAAACAACAGGAGGAGGTTGCACAAGAGACTGAAGAGATACCTCATTTTATGCTGGGAACAGACGAACACTCAGAGCCAGAGCTGGAGGAGGAAGAGCCGCTGGAGGTAGAGGGATTGAGAGGTATGGGGCAGAGCAAAGCCGACATGCATGCTGACCAGTTCACTGCTATGCATGGTGACACACCTACATACACTCATGCTGACACACTGTTAGACACAGAAGGGAAGGAGGATCACAGTACAGACAAAGAGACTGAGCCCTCTGGTCAACTTCAGTCTGAACAGGCAGATATAGAAATAAAAATTGCCGACGAGGCAGGTGATGAGGTTAAGTTATTAGAAATGGAAAGAGAAGCAAGTAGAGAGAAGGAAGTGGAGTTGTATTTATCTGTGAGCAACACGTTGTACAAGCCGAACAGCTGCCCTATTCTTAATTATGAAACTGGATCTGAACCCCTCAGAGAGGGTGAGGGCCGGGAGGTGGAGGACGAAAGTGAAGAAGAAGAAAGACAGGGAGAGGAGCCTGAAGAGGGGGATAAAGTAGAGGAAGTGAGAGAGATGAGTGAGGAAGAGGGAACTGAGGTGGATAGAGGAGAGGGAGAGGTGGTGGCAGAAAAAAAAGCGGGGAGTGTGTCGAGCACATGCAGTTTCCGAGATTTGGGACCTGAGGCTCGATTACGAAGAAGGGGAATCCGTAAAACCACTGAAAGAAGAAAAAGAGTGCCTTTAGAGGCGCAAGAAGAAGAAGGTGTTGGAAGGGACCGCAGAACCAGAATATTCTCTACAACAGGTAAAAAGAGAAGATTTATAATGAGGATGCTGATTCCCTGCACAAATCAGTTTTCAGAAAGTCATTCATGATCTGTCAGCATTGCCTTTTTTTTCTTTAAATCATCTAATCAGGTTGACATATTTTGGTCTAGATTTCCCCCAGTCGGAGAAACCTTTAAAAGTCAAAATTTGATTTTGCACACTGGCAATTTTAATCACAGATAATCTTGTAGTCATTTCCTCTGTGTTCTGTCACGAGTTTCTTGCATCATGGTGTTGTTATATCAATCATAGGACATAAAATCTGAGGCAGACATCTGCTAATAGACATAATCAGTGCTGATATCTGAAGACACGACATTACGTTAAACTGGAAACTGCGTCACAGTGTTGTGGTTACAGGTAGTGGGTGGAGATAAGTGGAGGTGGAGAAACAAGGGGAAACCAGAAGCATGAGCTTAAAGGCTTGGGTTAAACCTGATTTGAGACATAACACGAGAAGCACAAGATTAAGAAGGACGCTAAACTTTTAAATAAACTAGCATTTATTTTATTTATCACCTATTTATTTATTTATTTATTTATTTATTTATTTTATTTATTTCATAGTAAATTAATCAGAACATAGTGCGCTTTAGGTATGCTGTTGTATCACGTTTCGGAGAAACAGTTCTTTTTTATTGCAGATGATGAGGAGGATGATCGGAGCAAAAGCTGGGGAGAAGTGGAGCTGAGGTGAGTGAACCAATTCGATAAATTTGATTGTGATACAATACCATGTGATGAAATACAGAATTAGGAGAAGTTGAGAATGAATCACATTTTCTTCTTTAATGTTTTGCTGCACTGATGATTGATTGAAACAGTTTAATTTTAACTGGTTTAAGTTGTCCGCGTTGGTTTCTAAAGCTTGTCAGGACGTTTTATTTGTTTAGTATAATTTGTAATTCATGTTGCTATTCTGGTTTTTATTTATGTTGCTGTTTATGGTCATGTTGGTACTCTGGTTTCTAGTCTCTCTTTCTAAATAATGGTGTCCTGTAAGCTTGTTTTGAGCTGGGTGTGTTGTTTATGCATGACACAATAATGAAAAATCAATCAGTCATAAGGTAGTTGTAGTAGTTGTAGTGCACTTATAAATATGCACTTTTAAGTGTCCCTGATATTAAAAACGGTCATGGTATAGCACTTGGAGAGACAATGCTAATATGTTATAGAGTCAGGAAGGTCACTCATTGTTTTTATTTGACCTATTTCTGTATATTAAATGTTCCACACTAAAAACGCTAAAACGTTTTAGTCTTCACAGTTATGAATAAATCTTTCTTGACACTGCAGGAATGTTTTGGAGACAATCGACAAACGGAAAAGGAACTCAAGGTTTTTCAGTGAGTATCTCTGTTTCATCTTTATTTATTGTTTCATACAGGTAATTCAAAAGTATTATATGAACTCTCAAATCATCACAAATCACAAATCACAAATCATTCATGTCTATTTAAAAAATGGTTGCTTATGACTTCTTTTCCAGTTTGACTTCTTAATCACTGTCAGCTTTGTTTCAAAATGAAGATTGTTTATTAGAATATTCTACGTAGGCAGCACAGTGACGTGCCTTCAGATTAAATCTTCTTTGTCTGTGGTCGGTAAAAGCATGACGCAATTCAGCATTTCCTTCCCGAATCCTGAATGATTAATCTCTGTATTAATACCTACCCACTATCTGTTTATCTCTTCCTCAGTACAAGTTGACTCTGAAATGAAATACACAAATTGAAGGAAATGTATTTGCTGTCAGCTCCCTCTATTTGAAATATATGTTTTAAACAATCCAAAATGGCAGTTGGTTCTTGTGATTCACATTGATATTACAAGAAATGGGGCAGGAGTGTGTGCTCATGTGTTGTATATACGTGTGTCTGTGCAAGCCACAGACAGGTTTCTGCAAGCTTTCGTATCTCCTAACTTGAGGGAAAAACAGCTGCCTCTTTGACTTTGCATTCCAACAAGTATGTGTAAAAGGAATGTCAAATGCAAACAAGTCCTCTTGGCTAACACTGTTCCTGTCTCTGTCTGTCTTATTTCCTTCGCTTTCTGTAATTTTCAACTTTCTTTTTCTGTTGCTCCCTCTCCTCTTCTGCTACTTCTTGTTTACTCTCTTTCTCCCAGATGCTGCTCAGCTCTACCAGCAATACAGCGAGGCCGCCCAGAACTTTGAGATCCTGCGTCAGGCTCGCTCCGATGTCATCTCCATGTGTGAGGACATTACCCCGTCTCCTGCTCCCTCAGTTGCACCTGCGTGCAGACCTCTTCCTCCCATACCTCCTGTCCAGCACCCCCACTCATTGTTCCACACAGGCTCCATCACCAGTGTCAAAAGCTTGCCTCTCCCTGAGCCCCCCAAGAGTGAACGCAGGCCTTCATCCCCACGTCTATCCGCCTCTCTCACACAGTCAGCTGCCCTGTGGCGGGAGCTGCCGGGGGTCAGGAACAGTGCTCAGCTGGAGGAGCTATCAGAGGACGAAACGCGATTACAGGAGGTAACACAACACGAAAGTCTAGAAAAAACTTCTGATTCTCCTTGAATTTTATTGAGGCAACCTTCACACTGAGTAATTAAGCTTTTATCTGTCCAGTCTAACCAAAATCATTCACACATCTTTGGACGGTTTCAGGCAAAACATTCCCACACCAGTGAAATACAGGAAAATCTTGAATTCCAATTAAATGCCTGATAGGTATCTTCCATTTTACCCTAAAGCTTAACTTCCCTGATCCCGCTTGTTTAATCTTGCTTAGATTGGAAATTTTGATTAGAGCAGCTGCCAGTTCCCTCAGTGAAATTCACAAGAATCCTGTGGGCAGTTTAATGCATGGTATGGTTATCTTTTACTGTTCCTCCAGCTTAATGTATTTGAGTATGAGCTGAGTTTGTTTACATGTAAAGAAACACGTCAGTTATGGTTTTAGTTATCCACATCCTCATGACTGTTTACCACTTTTTTGGGTGTTGTTCCACACCCGCAGCTTGTCTGTTGTTGGTCGGGGAAATGACGTGACACGCATGAATCAGCTTTTCAGTTATTTCATATACCTCAAACTACTAATATCACGTGGAAATCTTCCGACTTGCCACATCCCAGAATGACCCTTCTGGTGATCCACTTTTTTATTGGCAGCAGCGTGTCCCTTGAAGATGCTCTTGCGTAACCATGTCGTGCTTCTCTGGAAGTGAAGCTTTTTCCTGTAACTTAAAGACGTTTATATCAGAGCTGGAATACTTCCACTGATTGTGAAATTTTCTTCCTTAGTTAGTCACATCTGTGTGAAAAAGCCCCAGCCCCTAGAGAACTGGCAACTCTGCATTTATTTAATTACTGTTCTTGTCACTCTTCAGTCTCTTGCTCAATCTTTTCTCATCTCATCTATTTTTTTTTTTTCTTCCAGGTGAGATTTGAGGTGGTAACCTCAGAGGCCTCCTACTGCCGGAGTTTGGACATTGTTGTTGAACACTTTGTCAAGTCTAAACAGCTGGGGGCGCTGTTAACCACTCAGGACAGGAACTGGCTGTTTTCCCGGCTGGCAGATGTTCGTGCCATAAGCCACAGGTCAGAAATGTTACATGTTTAGACCGAGTTCTTTATTCTTCTGAACTACTGTAGGTCTACATTAAGATGAAACATATTAAGCAATCAAACCAAAATTTGAGTTGTGTTGTGTCAAATCTGTGGAAGAAATAGGCTGACAACAATTCTTTGTGATTTTTCTTTTAGTTTTCTATCAAAGCTGGAGGAGCAGGTGGAATCAGACATCATGAACTTTACCGTCTGTGATATCATCGCTCGGCACTGTCAGCGCTTCAAAATGGTTTATGTGCCCTACCTCACCAACCAATCCTATCAGGACGCCACCTACCAGAGACTCATGTAAGCCATTCAGTCATGTTTTTGTGTTTAGAGGTTTGATAATAGATTGAGTGAGAACCACAGCAGGGTACTCTCTCTATTTGTTCATTCATTCAATTTCTCTTTTTCTTTCAGGAATGAGAATCCAGGGTTCAAGCGGATTGTGGAAAAATTAGAAAGGAGTCCTGTTTGCCAGAGGCTTCCTCTTCGTTCCTTTCTTGTCCTTCCTTTCCAAAGGATCACAAGAATTAAGCTGCTGGTCCAGGTGTGTGTCTCTGTGTATGTGTGTGCATGTGTGGGGCCTCTCCCAAACAGCAAAAGGTTGATGGTTCACAACATGTTTGATCCTGTACCTCACTTTTAACACGCACACACTGTTTCTGTCCAGAACATTGTGAAGAGAACAACTCCTGGTACTCCGGAGGCGACACAGGCCATCAAATCTTTGAAACTTCTGGAGAAGGTACGTTAACATCCCGTCTTCACTGTACATTAATGCAGGATAGAAATATTTTAATATTGCTGAATAAGATCTTGGATATATTTGTGACAAAGCTGTATTTTCTTTCATTCCTCTCTCCTTTAGCTGATTCAAGAGAGTAATGACAGCATCACTCAGATGAAAAGCATCGAGTCTCTGGTCTCCCTTAGTGCGAAGGTGGACTTTGAGTGCAGGGTAAGTAATGACTGCAAGCTTGAGTTAAGATCACTTTATGAAACTACTACTTCTATTTTGAAATATTTTTTTATTTTTTTTATATTTTAAGCTCAAAATATGCTAACATTATTGTTTTTTGTCTCTATTTTCTGTGTTTTTTACAGACACTTCCTCTGATCAGTCAGTCTCGGAGGCTGGTGCGAGAAGGGCCGGTCACCGAACTAATGGATTTCAATCGAAAGGATAGAGAGAGGAATATTTATTTGCACCTATTCAATGACTACTTGCTAGTTTCACTACAAAAAGAGTGAGTGAACAGACATATTTAGTAATGTTAGAACAATCCATCCCCAGCTGCATCCCTCTTGTTACCATTTGCCACATCCTGTTTTCCTTCATATCCGCAGTCTTTTATCGTTCCAACAATCTCATCACAGTTTTTCCTTCCATCGTCTCATTTCTCTTCTGTACTGTTTGCTGTTTCCAGGGGAGGAAGGTTCACAGTAATCGACCACTCTCCTGTATCAGACCTGCGTGCAGAGAACTGTCGTGTCAAACTTCACTCCCTCCAGAAAAACCTGTTCAGGCTGCACATGTCAAATGAAGCCCTGTTCCTACGGACTGACACACAGTAAGAGACAGAGACAATAGCATGGGAATGTCTGTGTTGGTTGTCACATAACAAAGTGAAAAACGATGTAGATGATATAACCCTCTTTGCTTTTTTCCCCCTGTAGGAGTGATAAGCTACGTTGGATATCTGCTCTTTCACGGCCACATCCTGAAATAGATTTTTCTGCTGCACAAGGTAAAGATATTGAAAAAAGCTGCTGAAATCCCTGCCTAGTTCACTCATTACCTACATAATTCACACTCAATGATTTATTCTACTGTGGGTTGCAAATTCAGATTCAGAACATTTAAGACTCCTCTTTCTTTTGCATCCTAAACCAAGTAAACAAAGTGAAAGATAGTATTGTGGGATATTTTGATGACAAGGTATGATGACACTACATTGTTTTGTTTAACTGTTAAAATTGAGAATACATTAAGTAAAATGGCAGAGAGTAGGTATATTGCACTAGCTAGAAAATAGAAGGTGATCTAATGCAACATTCACATGTCGTACAGTAAATATTAGCAGCCTCGTGGGAAATTTCTGATGGTGTTGAAATCACCCACATGTCAAAATGAACTGGCTACAAAGCCACTATCACCTGCATTGCAATTCACGTAGAATACACAAACACAACTGATGCAGCTGATCAAAAATTAGCTACATATCTTGTGGATAATTTAACTTTTGCTCTAACTAATAACATTAATAATGGCTGCTGTAAAAAAACGCGCAGTGAAGTACTTTCAAATATTTGCATTTGCACAGATGCATTGTTCATAGCACGTGCACTACTTTTTGCAACAAACATCCCACAATGCTTTGCTTTTGAGGAATGTAAAGTTAGTTATGCAACATTACACCTGTCAGGTGTCTTAAGTGTCTGACCTCTCTTCTCTTTTGTCCATGCAGATTTTCCACAAATGCAGTGTATCCGAGCTTTTGTTGCCCAGCAGCCCGATGAGCTGTCGTTGGAAAAAGCTGATGTCATCCTCGTGCACCAACAAAGCAGTGACCGTAAGTCCACCTCACTACCTTTTCCCTCATTCACTGTTTGATTGTAGAACTGACTATGATTAGAGCATAAGCATTCAGTTACATAATGTTGGATTCTTTCTTCTTCACAGATTGGGTAGAGGGGACAAGACTGTCTGATCGGCATCGTGGCTGGGTGCCCGAGTCTCATTTGGAAACAATAAGCAACTCTAGAGTCCGGCAACGCAACCTGTCAGATGCTCTCAAACTGACAACAGCCACCGCTGCTGTTTGACAAGGACACTCAGAGAGGGACTAAAATAAATGGACGCACCTTCAAGGATAAGACTCAGCTGTCTGCCTCAAACTGCTGGAAAAAATACTATGGACATTCAGTGCGAAAGTGTTGGATTCTGTGTGCAGTAACTGAAATGCTGAAAAGATTGCATTTCAACGTAGTGTTGGGTCTCACTTGTTTCACGCGGTGGAACAATACATTGCCTTAGAGCAATGTGTGAACCGCTGAGGCCTGCCTAAGACACGTTAAGGACTATGTGACATGTGTTTAACTGATGCCTACAGTACATTACAGATGTCTTGTGTACTTTAATACATCATGAACTGGTGTTTTTAAGAAAAATAGTTTTAAAGGGAAATCAGTTGTTTTCCAAAAATGTATTATTATTTGTGTATATTGAACAGAATAGTTGATTGAATGATGCATGTGTTTTGAAAAGTTGAGCCCTGCATGCAGGAGAGCTGATGGAGATCATGCAAAATGTACGAGATGCACAGAACCTGCAGAGTGATGACATTTCAATAAATAAATCTCTTTTGAACATCTCATCTAATTGACAGTGAGCTGTGGCTTATTTCCTGCATCATAGAAGCTTTTTTTTTGGAGCATTTAAAGGTAATTGTGACAAATGGCACTTAAGCAGCAATGCTGCACGTCCACAGTCAGCCTATAGTGAGTTTTATGTAATGACTGGCATGAGTCTTCAGCAGCTGTTTACAGAACAAAACGAACTGTGCAGCTCTTGGAGAAAAAGGGACTCACGCTACGCACGTAGCCTGGCTTGGGCGTGACTGCAGGCGTGACCTTACGTCGGGCTGGCCCCGTTTCTAAGCCCTGTGACTGGTTAGAGCTCCCATCACTCACAGACAACAGGGCGATAACAAGAGGAGATGGACAGCAGTGATCATCCAATGAACCCGCTGTAACTCTACCTTTGCTTCCCTCTGATTGGACAAACTCTACTGTCAATCCCCATTCTCGTTTCTGATTGGTCACATATGTAGTAGGCGGGCGTTCCAGTGTTTGTTGTTTTCGTACAGCAGAATAAAGTCGACCAGTCGACATCTTTGAAATAGATCGCATTCCCGTACTTTATGAACATATTTGAACATTTTCCAGCTCGAATACTCTTTTGAGAAACCTGACGACACAGGGGACCAGTAGGGAAGATATCTGGATTTATCCTGTTTTGAGTGAAGCTTGTTTTTGTCTTGTTTTTTAAAAGGTACGTGAACGTTAACGTCTTGTTGATGTGTTAGCTGCGGTTGCTAGTTAGGTAGCACAATAAACAGCTGATTTGGGAGCAGTTAGCCACCTTTAACGTGTCATATCACACAGGTACAGACGTTGGCGGTCAGTTAACACCAACGGGCCGTTTATTTGCGTCGGTTGTTTGTATTTAAGTCAAAGAAGGTTTGTTTGTCAGTTGATCTCAGGGTTGTGAGAAGTGACGTGGCCTAATTTGACGATGACCCTCTGAAACTGGGACACGGTGACCACAACGAGAAGAAAAGAGAAAGAAAAACGATAATAAAAAGAGTTTGGCTGTCAGTTTTAGCTGACCACGGAGGGAAAACATGTGGACGAGTGTTTTCATCGTTCAGCTCCACTGATACTGTTGTTTACTCCACCCACTGCTACATGTAAACAAACACTGTCATGTATTTCAGGGTTTCTCTTTTTACAAAAGGTTTCCTTCACTATAGCTACATATATTTTATTTCATGATATAAATATAATTATCTAGTTATTTATTTTATTATTATCATATTATTTATTACATTGAGATTCTATATATATACTGTATATATATATATATGTTTAATAACCAAATAATGCTGTACGTTCTTAGATTAAATTACGACTGCAGCAAATGTTTATTCTAATTATGACTAATCTGCTGATTATTTTTCGACTATTTGTAAATATAGAGTGTTTTTGGTGCACAAACATTAAGTAAAAAAATAGATAAAAGGAAGAAAATTACGTACTAAAATATATTTGTGCAGGAATGTGCGAAGTATTCACCAGGTGATGTGCAAAAAGTTCAGTATTTATTATGCAGAATATGTAAAATGTGCAAGTTATCAAAATGTAGTTGTCCAAAATATGTTAAACAAAAGGTGTGTGTTAAAAAAGTTTAAAAAAATACAATAAAATTAAAAGGTAGTTAAAATATGGCATTCAGAACCTTGCAGTCTTAAAATGTATTTTTTCTTATATTAAATTAGCAATGAAAAGAAGGTAAATAAGTATTTCATCACACTGAGGATAATTGATTAATCCTTGAGCATTTTAAGCACTAATAGTGAAAAATAGATATATCAAATAGATATAATACATATATTTTGGTATAAACAATAATGCAAAATCTTAACAAAGTTAACAAACTTGTATATTGTGATAGTCCTGACCTCTACAAACACTTGATTAAAAGATAGCTGCATTTCATCTTGCAGTAAACAATGATGTGCTCTTTAGTCAGTCTATACGACTTGTTGAATGGATGCACTGGTTGGTGAAGTCAGCCAGTGCTCTTTCTCCTTTGTCTGCCTGGTAAATAATGCTATTGTGAGGGACTTCATGTTTTCTGGTGTTGTTTGTTTGTTTCAGATGGGCAGTCAGTACCAGCGCTCAGTACCACTAGAGGTGAGGAGAGCAGAGGGGGAGAGAGTTCGGGCCAAGCATCCTGACAAAATACCGGTCAGTATGACAACTGTTTTAATTTTTTTTTTAAAAATAATTTACTGTTGGTGACTGTATGATAATCACATCTAGACCTTTTATTTAAAGATCTGTTTCTTAAACTCATTTTAACTCTGACTTCATTTGTTGTAGTTTACATAAACACTTATCTCTGACTGTTTACTGTCTTTTTAACCAGATCATTGTGGAGAGGGCCCAGAGGTCACGTGCTCCTGACCTGGACAAGAAGAAATACCTAGTGCCCTCAGATTTAACAGGTGAAATAAACTAACAATAAGCTCAGTTTTATACTCTCAAGTAACTCACACATCTAGCAATCTCACTAGCTTGCTGAATTTCACAGATTTAAACATTGCAAGACACTGTTGGTCTCTCACAATGTAAAGAAAAGATGGCCCTGTTTAAAATTTGAACAGCTCAATCACCCACGGTTTTATTGATGATTATTGTAGCCCAACTGATTAATTTTTGAGACCGATACTTATACTTAGGTTTAAAAAAAATCTGCTAATGATATATTGGCTGATTTGTGTTTAAAACGTAAATGCATAACATATACAGACAATCATGATCTGGATCTAGATCCTTAAATGTTGTTTTTCCAGGACCTGTGACTAAGATACACACTGAGTGGAAGATTTTCTAGTTGTCAGCGCTCTCTGGTGGACAAACTATGTAATAGAGAGACTATTTCTAAATGACCACAAACCAACTTTGGCATTTCTGTCCTACAATTGTTTGTTACCTACCGGGTCACGTATACACAGATATCAATACATCTACAATTAGCTAATATACTCTGACTAATTTATCAGTTACACATGCCACCTGTGACTTGGACGAGACCTATTTAAGTTTGGATATCTGGCTAACTTGATGCTGACGCACAATTCAGGCTCAGGTGGATCGATGACTTGTTGTCAGTCATTCAGGCGGCAAACTAATGTGACTAATGTATCCAAGTTATTCCGCAGCAGTTATTTGACATGTCATAGCAAGAGCATGCGTATTTAATATGATTCATTGCGTCATGCCACTTCTGGTGTTTTGGCTCACTCATGGCTTACTGGGAATTGATTCAGCTGACTAGTTTCAGACTGGTCATGTCTCATCACACAGTTGCTTGATTTCTTTCTCTTCGTGTGAAATGGAAGTACTGAGCGTGAGCCGCACTGACCGCCTTCCCTCTCTCGCCTTCCTTTTTTAGTGGGCCAGTTGTGCTTCCTGATACGCCAGCGTGTGTCTTTGAGACCGGAGGAGGCACTCTTCTTCTTCGTCAACAACTCCCTTCCCCCATCCAGCTCCCCTCTCTCTGCTGTATATGAGGTAATTTCACCCCTCCACACACATGTTCACATGAGGACCCTCCCCAAGAGACACACACACACACACACACACACATACACATACACACATAGATACATAAATGCAAAGTTTCAGCTTACACACAAACATTTTTTACCCTTCCCCTGTGACACAACACACCAATAATGGCAGACCATGCTAGACTGCAGAAGCACCGAGAGGCAAGTGTAAAAGTGTTGTGTATGTTGTTGTAATACTCATTTTGGCCACAAGAGGCTGGAATTTACCACTACTCTATGTTACATAACGTAATAACACACAATGTATGTCCCTCTTATTTAGGCCTTTAGTCCTACTTAGCACATCAGCCTGTTTTTGCAGATGGTTTTGTAGCGATTTCTTTCACCTGTTCTTAAGTTATAAACACGGGAGAGAACACAATTTAGATCAGACTTGAAAATGGATCACCACTTTTCTTTTTTCTGGAAACTTGTCCAGGGTGTACCTCGCCCTAGGTCGGCTGGGATAGGCTCCTGTCCTTTGTGACCCAGATGAAGTTAAGAGAACAGAAAATGGATGGATGGGCTTTTTTTTTTCTCTCATTTGCTTACAGGGCTTCCATACTACCACTGCTTCCATACATATAAATGAAAACATATAAATCATATAAAAATCAATGAGTCCAGCCTGCTCAAAAAATCCGGTAAAAGAAATGTAAGAAGATATAAAACTGGCATTTATTTACGTTTTCTAAAGCTTCATAGTCCCCAAGTAATCAAATGAGGCCGACAGATTTGCAGTCATCATGTTCAAACAGTATTTCTGTGCACGTGTCAGTCCATGTGCACATTCTTAAGTACGCTTGTCATGCTGAATTATGCGTTATTCTCTGCTTTGATGTGTTCCAGGAGCACCACGAAGAGGACCTGTTTCTGTACATGACCTACAGTAATGAGAGCGTGTACGGCGCCTGAGGGAAGACAAAAGACCGGAGAAAGAGAGAGCGAGAGCGAGACACAGAGTGAGAATGAGAGTAGATCCAGTGAAACTGTCTGAGGAATAAACAATTAAAGTTGTTTTGTAATGCTTCACACCACTATTATTCTTTCTCTTAGTTTTGTTAAGTAAGTACAATGCATGGTGGAAGAAAGGCTTCGCACAAAGCAGAGGGGTCGGGCAGGTTTTACATTTGTCAGTATTTCGGGGTGAGCGTGACACATTTTTAGTACACTTCAAGTTATATTTATCCCTTGTTTGGTGAAAGAAGAATGAGGAAGGAGGAAAAGAAAGAAAGAAAAGCATCGCAAAAGGAAGTTATTTTGTGGAGGGAGCTCTCGTTACCTTTCTCAGTCATCTGTATTTAATGCAAATAGTATTTTTTTTTTTTTTTGTAAATTAATATCATAAACTTTTGTGGAAAATAAAGATGAAAATGCATAAATTTCGGATTCATGCCTTTTTTATGAATATATCAGTCTGTGCGAGTCTCTATATGTAACACCTGTCAAAAAAAAGACAGAAATGAAAATATTAATCACGACCTTTTCCCTCATAACACAGTATAATACTTAGAAAAATACACACAACCACCTTCCCCTAAAGCCACTTGCACACTGTCCGCACCACATTTCACTTATTGGAAGGAAAAACTTCTATGAGGAAGTATTCCGTATTTACCGAATACATGAGTCACCTTGTTCACATGTTATTTTTGCAATTGCCGTTTTGGCTATATTTGTGTGTGCACGACAAAAGGTTACGTAACATGGGTCAGTTGACTAGACGGCTCTGAAAGACTTCCCAGGCAAAACGAAAGTTAGAGAACAGAAGAGAAGAGCCATGGAGATGCAAGCGATCGCCACAGAGGGTGCGAAGAAACAGCGTGATGTGGAACCAATGCTGGATGAAAAACCTGCAGGTAAATAAAGAAATTTATTTAAATTAGGAAGCATTATTAGGGAACAGAACGTGTTTATATTGTTTCGTTTTTTTTAATAAAACAAACAAAAACATAAAACAAAGATCAGAATCAAAATGACTTTCATTGGCCAGGTATATGTGCACACATGAGGAATTTTAATCTTTGACACTCTTGTTCTTAATGCACATACACAGATATAGACAATATAGACAAGTACAGTTAAAAAACAAGGAGCTTGACAGGTAAACACAAACTGTATATATAAAAGGTGTAATGTATAAATATCTATATATACTTTTTCCCATAAAGTTGGAATAATTTTGTTTTCAGACACATCTCTCTTCTCATCCTCTTTTTATTCCCATTTATACACTTTATATTGTGGTTTTATATTGTGGTTTAATTTTCCCTGTGATAAGTTTGGAAGAGATTGATCAATAAAGTTTTGATAAGATACACTTTATCTGTCTAGAAATAAATCACATTGTCACAATCTTGTAACGAGAAGAGGTCCAACTTTACGGGCAACAGTGTATATAAATAATAAAGAAGTGGTGATTGTGCAAAGGATAATGAAATAAATACGGTTTATGTGGAAGTAGATATTACAGTACAGTATGCACAGCATGTTTGTGCTGATATTAAGAGATTTGTTTTTTTTATTGCATTTAATTTTATTTGATATTTGAACACAAACTCGAGATGCTCATATCTAAAACATATTTATGTTTATGAAACATATTTTCATACTGTACACATTTCTGTCTAGTGCTGAAGGATGCAGATCCATTTCCCTACTCTAAACTCCAACGCCCATCCGAGGACGTCTATTCAGAACCTTCTTTTTGTGATGTGACAAAAGCAGGTACTTTTTCATATGAAATCGTATCCTTATATCTTCTATTGAATGTGAAACAAGGACATCATGTTTCATCATGTGTACAGGCACACCTGGCTGTCTTGATTTGTTTTTGTTCTTTGAACTTTGTCATATTTCACTAACACCAAATTTTCATTTAAGGCCAAAAAACATACAAGGGCTTCACTTCTCTACACTGTGATCACGAATATGTTTTATTATTCATTATCAACGGTGCTGTAGATAGATAACAGCATTTATGTATTCATGAGGTTCAGACAAAAAGAAAACAAGAAAGCAGAAGCAAAGTTGTCGCAGCCTCAGCAAAACTACAGGATGACTGACTGTTCCAACTGACTGATAAAGACTGAATACGTCAGAAAACTGAGTCAGAGAAAAAGAAAAAAAGAAAGTGTGACCGTTTTATACCAAGAAAAAATGCACGCCGAAACTGTAAATCACTAAAACGTGTTCTTAACTTTGATGTCTATCACTTCTGGACACTTATCTAAAGACTCACCCGAAAGCTGGGTCAAACTCCAACATCTTTTTATTCTCTGTAACTTCCTTAAAAAAGTTTACCAACATTTTATTTGGCTAGTCCGCCAACAGATAGCTAGATAACTTTCTTCTTTGACATTTTAACTGAATGTTTTACAGCCGGCTGTATAGTTGCAACGTAGCATCAAATCAAAGTCGGAATGTTCAGAAAGTAGGGCTGCAAATAAAGCTTTTTGTTGCTCAATTTGTTGGACAACCTATAAAATCTACTCAGCAAACCTGAGGTAGCAATTTGCGCTTGTTTGGGTAGATTTCACCTCAAGTTTTGTGTACCTACACTGAAAAGCTATGACGCACCAAAAGAAATTAGGTGAAACTTTTCTTGCAAATTTGAAATGTGGATTTGAGTTTTGTTTGTTTTTTTACCAACAGAAAAGTCTAAGTTCCTGGAAACAGACCATTTAACATTGTTTTTGACACAGTGATATGAGGAACTGCTCTTAGGTTTAATCTCCCCTCTTCAGCTATCTCTTACATTTTGCAGTGAACATCACCCAGCACCAATATAGACACAAAGTTACACAAGGAAACAGTCTGTGCTTTAATCAATACTAACAGCAGATCCATTGATCGTACTTAGAGGCTGTAGAAGTTTGTGTAATCCTTCAAAGGTGTACTTGTTACTCAAATCAGCAGCATACGTGCTGGTTTCCACATCACTTCAGCACTTGGTTGCCTTCTATCATAGTAGACACGTCTGCTGAATCCTCCTCACAAACATCTTCATGGTTTAGCCCTTGTGGTCTTCATGTTTTTCCTCTGTCTTAAAAAAAGGAGACAAAGATATGCATATGCATTTTTAGCTTATTTGAAACATATCAACGACATGCTGTTCAAAAACATCTTCTTGTTCTTGCCATTTATTTCAACATCAGCAGGGTCATCTAACAAATTAAAAGTAAAACTTGAACTTGACTCAAGTATCCCATCATGAAAAATTAATCAATCTAACCCATTGCCGCAGGTGGAAACATTATCATGCTGGAACAGGCCGCTCTTTTCAGAATAGAGATGTTGCATCATAAAATGAAGGCATAACAAACCATCTGATGATCGGGGTGAAACATTAAGATCTCATAACAACGTGTCCTTCATCTGTATCTTTTATGCACTTCTTGCATGTAGGCCAAACCAATAAACCATCAGTATCATAAACATTAACATGTCAATGTTCCCCATCATGTGACTTAATATTAACCAATGTACTTCAATAAAAACAACCCATGAACTAAAGGGCAGAAAGTTCCTATTTATCATAGATTAGTTATCAGTTATAGTTTATTATCGGATCAGCTAAATCACAGAATTAATCAATGGTATCAGGCAACCCTTTGTGTAACTATGTGAATACCTTGAGTTGATCAATCATTTATTAACATATCTGGCAGTCATAGAAGAACTCGTCTTGGTTTTCCTCAAAGAGCCAGCTGCATCTACTTTTCTCATCTTTGATGTGCTGTGCTCATTTTAAGATCTATATATTTATTTTGAAATCCTTATTTACTGGCCCTTTGGATTGAGGTAAATAGTTTTTTTTCTTGTTTATTTAAACATTATAAACACATTTACATCATGGCAGCCATTTTAGATGCAGTAATAAAAAAAGAATATACTTACTACAACTAATTATGATGGGTAAGTTCTTGTTAAATATCATATTATGGAACTGTTATTCTGCACTGTTACTATATGTATAAGATAAAGTATTTTGGTATGAAAAACATTTTTAATATAACCAAATATCATAAACAAGTCTGCCATTTGTAACAAATCAAAACTCTTGCACGTTTTGTAGACTGATTTGAATTGTTGATAGACTTAGACTTATCTTCAAAGGCTTTCGCATTAGGAGGCACGACTTCCTTGTACCAATATAATAGCTAGCTAGCTGCTATTAAAGCTAGATTGCTGACTATAAATATTGATTTTGCCAAACACTGTGCTGTGGCTAGTAATAATCTGTTACTGTTTAACTTCTGCACATTTATCTAAGGGCTGACTGTAAAATTGGGTCAAACTTCAACATCCTGTGTAAGAATCCAACTTCCTTAAAAAGTTTGATAACAATTTATTTGAATCAATAATTTAGTCCATCTGGCTTTGTGTTATATGAACTGTAAAATACGGATATCAAAGAGCATTTTCTGTATTTTTAACTAATCATTTTCAAAACATCAATGTCATCTCCGCATGGGCTCATTTTAAATTATTTTAGAACAATAAAACTTTACAGTAAACTTTTATAAAATCACCCCAATTAACTTTCTTTCACAATTTAACTGAATCCTACTGAATGATTATACAGCCAACTGCAGATTTGCAACATAGCATCAAAACAAGGTCGAAATGTGTCCAAAGTAGGGCTGCAACTATCAGTTATCATGACTTGTATGCTTTAAAAAAACAACAACCTGAATCTCCTTAAGAAATGTGACGTAACAGCTTGTACTCAGTTTGTTTGGGTAGATTTTACCCCAAGTTTTGATGAAAGACTACCTACATTTAAAAGCTATGACACACCAAAAGAAATTAGGTAAAGATTTTGTTTGTTTGGTTTTATTAGACCAAAAAAGAATAAAGGACATACACTCTGCATAACAGACACAGTGATATGAGGAACTACTCTTTGGTTTAATTTCCCCTCTTTAGCTATCTCTTAAATTTCGCAGTTAACATCACCCAGCACCAAAATAGACACAAAAATCAGTCACACAAGGAAACAGGCTGTAGAAGAACTTTACAGGCTGTAGAAGTTTCTGTAATCCTTCAAAGGTGTACTTGTTACTCAAATCAGCAGCGTACGTGCTGGTTTCCACATCACTTCAGCACTTGGTTGCCCTCTATCACAATAGACACGTCTGCTGAATCCTCCTCACAAGCATCTTCATGGTAAACATAAAGATATGCATATGCATTTTTAGTTTATTTGAAACATATCAACAACATGCTGTTCAAAAACATCTTCTTGTTCTTGCCATTTATTTCAACACCAGCAGGGTCATAATAATGTGGCCTTCATCTGTATCTTAAAAAATCAAATAAAGGACATGCACTCTGCATAATTCTACTTAAACAAACGTTTGTTGAAAATTTGGATTTGAGGTTTGTTCGTTTTTTCAAACACAAATACTTGTCTTATGTTAAATGTGTAGTAAGTAGGGCTGCAACTAACAACAGTCCAAAAGCCAAAGATATAGCAATATATCACAGATTTGATATCACAGAAGACTTGAATGACGATTAAATGCACATACAATTTAATATTGTTTGTATTTATCATCATGAAAGCTTCTTCTCTGCTATGGTTAACACTCCAGGGTGATAATGTTACTTAAATTAACATACCAAAATACTGTATACACAGATAGATGTTTATAATAATAATTTATAATAATAATAAAATAGCAAGAAGGTTCCTGGTTCCTGGTTCCTGGTTCCTTTTCTTTGTTTGTATGTTTTTCCCCTGTATGCATGGGTTCCTTCTGGTATTCCGGCCTCCTCCCACAATCCAAAGACATTCACTTAACCGGTTAATTGGAAACTCTATATTGCACGTAGGTGTGAATGTGAGTGTGAATGGTTTTTTGTCTCTATGTGCCCTGTGATGGACTGGCAACTTGTCCAGGATGTACCGCGCCTCTTGCCCTAAGTCAGCTGAGACAGGCTCAAGCCCCACCATGACTCTGAGGAGGATGAGGTTACAGACATAAAAACAATAGACTAATACAAAAGAGAAACTATTTACGTAATTTTTGACACATTGACAATGACATTGATTTATACTATTAATTATACATATTAATATTATCTGTAATTTACAAAGCCAAAACAGAGTTAGGGCTGGAAATAACAATAAGTCAGTCATAACGTCGGTCTATCAGGTTCTGTTGATGCAAATCTGTGACGCAGTTTATCTTGCACTCTTGTCACAAACTTTTGCTCTTAATGTCTGTACATGCTGACACATCCACCAATCTGTTTTATCTCTTTTGTTCTGTTATATTTCACCAATTTAAAAAAAAAAAAAAAGGAAAAAGGCATAAAACAGAGAAGAGATATGATGAAATAGCATAGCACTGTGTGCTACTGTTTTGAGCAAAAGGCCTCTAATGTTAACAGAGATGAATCAGAATGAGCCGTAATGGGCAAGTATGTGTACACATGCAAGAAATCTGACTGCAGTTTTACGTTTAAGCTCTACAAGTACTTACACATGATCCAAAAACATTTTACATGGAGACAGGAACAGATAAAAACAGGGACAACAAAGCTAAACAAAGATAAAGGTACAAATAAACATAGGACGCTTAAGTACACATATAAAAGTCAAGTTTTGAAGTGCACTAAAGGTACAGCATCATAATTTATTATGTTTTTATGAAACAATCATAGCTCGTAAGAATTAAGATTCTTTGAGTGTAACGATGAATGCTTTCTTTATATTTTTTAAGGTTCAAGTAGCAACAAGAATGCCTTGTGAAGTGTCTTGAGCGAGGCTGATTACCTGTTGCCACACAAAATCCTGACCTTTAATCACATATTTAATGTTTTAAATCTGTATCAGTGCTGACTTTATGTTCTGTTTGACACAAACCCTCATCTGAAACGACCTCGAAAGAGCCTGTTGTTTTGAAGTACGACGTCTTCAGACCTTCAGTATCTGTCTGTCTCTCACACGGAGACAAAGAGAGATACAGTTAAACACAGATAGATGTTTCTAATAATCATTTATAACAATAATAAAAAAGTATATTTATTATGCATTAGACTGGGCGCTTCACAGCAAGAATGTTCCTGGTTCCTTTTCTTTGTTTGTATGTTTTTCCCCTGTATGCATGGGTTCTCTTCTGGTATTCGGGCCTCCTCCCACAATCCAAAGACATTCACTTAACCGGTTAATTGGAAACTCTATATTGCACGTAGGTGTGAATGTGAGTGTGAATGGTTTTTTGTCTCTATGTGCCCTGTGATGGACTGGCAACTTGTCCAGGATGTGCCGCGCCTCTTGCCCTAAGTCAGCTGAGACAGGCTCAAGCCCCACCATGACTCTGATGAGGATGAGGTTACAGACATAAAAACAATAGACTAATACAAAAGAGAAACTATTTACGTAATTTTTGACACATTGACAATGACATTGATTTATACTATTAATTATACATATTAATATTATCTGTAATTTACAAAGCCAAAACAGAGTTAGGGCTGGAAATAACAATAAGTCAGTCATAACGTCGGTCTATCAGGTTCTGTTGATGCAAATCTGTGACGCAGTTTATCTTGCACTCTTGTCACAAACTTTTGCTCTTAATGTCTGTACATGCTGACACATCCACCAATCTGTTTTATCTCTTTTGTTCTGTTATATTTCACCAATTTAAAAAAAAAAAAAAAAGGAAAAAGGCATAAAACAGAGATATGATGAAATAGCATAGCACTGTGTGCTACTGTTTTAAGCAACAGGCCTCTAATGTTAACAGAGATGAATCAGTTAACATTAGAGGCCTGAATGAGCTGTAATGGGCAAGTATGTGTACACATGCAAGAAATCTGACTGCAGTTTTACGTTTAAGCTCTACAAGTACTTACACATGATCCAAAAATATTTTACATGGAGACAGGAACAGATAAAAACAGGGACAACAAAGCTAAACAAAGATAAAGGTACAAATAAACATAGTACACATATAAAAGTCAAGTTTTGAAGTGCACTAAAGCTACAGCATCATAATTTATTATGTTTTTATGAAACAGTCATAGCTCGTAAGAATTAAGATTCTTTGAGTGTAATGATGAATGCTTTCTTTATATTTTTTAAGGTTCAAGTGGCAACAAGAATGCCTTGTGAAGTGTCTTGAGCGAGGCTGATTACCTGTTGCCACACAAAATCCTGACCTTTAATCACATATTTAATGTTTTAAATCTGTATCAGTGCTGACTTTATGTTCTGTTTGACACAAACACTCATCTGAAACGACCTCGAAAGAGCCTGTTGTTTTGAAGTACGACGTCTTCAGACCTTCAGTATCTGTCTGTCTCTCACACGGAGACAAAGAGAGATACAGTTAAAAAGTTAAAAAAAGAACTGAGGGACAAGTCGAACACTGTGCTCCATGCATAATTTATAAATCAGTAAATGTCTTGTTGCCATGACGATGAGACAAGGAGGGTGGGCGTTTTAACACTGCACACGAAGGCAGACGTGAGTCAGCAGGGAAAGGCAGACTGAGCAGGACAGGGGTAAACAAGCTCCATAACAAAAATCCCAGGACACTTTCCTCCATGTACATCAAATTCTGTCGCAGTTATGGCGGGGATAAGAAAGACGAAGCCAGTGCGAGCTTGTCACCTAAGTCCAAGTTATCTGTTGAGCTGGAGGGGGAAAAAGGTAGGTAGCTTTTTGCAGCCTTGATGGTGGTTTGTGTTGTGGTCACTAAAATATCTCAATAATGCGGATGATGTGTTTCTCTTCAGGCAATCAGTGTGGGATTGTGGGAAGCTTTCGCATGTACCGTGCTGCATGTTTGATCCTCTCAATAATCTGCCTGCTCCTGCTGATGGTCATCACTATCCTCGGTGTGAAACGTGAGTATCTGCAGCCATGGATCTGGATTTATGTAAAAACAAACAACGGCTGGCTGGATCATGTTTGTAACACCAAATAAGGACATGAAAGCATTGAAGTTTTTCACCAGCTGTGCAGAAATATATGTCAGAATCACATTTCTTCTATTATATTTTGGTTTAGAACAACACATGATACGGGAATACAAAGCCTGTCCGATTGTTTTCCTGTTGCCTGCAGGCTTTATTCTTTCCCCTCACAACTCCTCCCACTTTGCTCTGCTTTCTAGTCCAAAATGGATCCACAGACTGCCCCCTGAGTGAGCAAACTGCACCAGCAGAGAGGCAAGCTCCTTCTGTGGCTTCAACTTGCTCTTACGGCCAGTGCCAGCAATACATCTCCAAGAACGTTGCCCCCTGTGAGTGTGATGCCAGCTAGAAAAAAAACCTTGTACAAGAAAGATTAGACAACTGAGATAGATTTAGATAAAAGAAAAACAAATGATACTGGATACTTTCGATCACTGTGTCCTCAGTGGTGGTTCTGCTTTCAAAATCTGCCAGACCTCAGAGGAAGTTAGTTTATTTTTAGAGAACTGAGAACACGTTTGTTGTTTTATTCAAACCAAGATTTTGCTTTGGTTTAATCCTTCTCATTTTTGATTGCTAAGTGATCACACGCAGAAACATACATCTAAAAATAAGAACCAAAAATGGAGAAGGAAAACTTTGTGGTTATTTAAATGTTGTAGGACAAACTCTGCTTCATTGTTTACTCATGTAATTTAGTCCACATTTGCAGAGTGATGTTTTGTTTTTCTTGTTAGAAAACTTGCTGTACTGATCCCTATCTCCTTCCAGATCGCGAGTGTAAACAGTGCGCGGATGGGTGGCTGACTTTCGGCCGATCATGTTTCTTCCTGTCCACCACCAGGCTGAGCTGGGAGCAGAGCCAGAAGAACTGCAGCACTCGAGGAGGATCTCTGGCTGTTATTAGCAGCCAGGAGATTCAGGTGGATCTCATGTCTCTTCCTCTCCTGACCTGAAAAATAACCTCTTAATAACATAACAATAATTTGTAACAGTATATTTGTTTTTATAAAAGTCAATGGTTCTTTGTGTTCCAGAACTTTCTGACTCAAAAGGGGAAAATGAAGTATTGGATCGGACTGAGGCAGAACAGCCAGGCAAGCGACACATGGACCTGGGTCAACAACACCGTGCTGCAAACGAGGTGATTCTTAAAGGACCAGTTTGTAGGATTTAGTGGCATCTAACAGCATAGTTTCTGATTGCAACCTTTGTTGCCTCACCCTCTTCCTAGTGTTAAGGAGAAACTGGACACAAAATACACACAGAAAAGGCAAAAGCCTGATCTAGAGCCAGTGTTTAGTTTGTCCGTTCTGGGCTAGAAACATGGCGGTTCAACATGGTGGACTCCATGGAAGAGGACCCGCGGTGACTAATCATCTCAGCTGTAACTAGCACCTTTTATCTAGAGTTTGTAGTCTTTAGGTGTCCTGGATGAGAGGGAGAAATATGAGCTAGGAAACGTTTATCTTTGTGGTATTGCTTTTTATGTATTTAACACTCTTTAAATAAAAATATATACATACATACACCTGAACAATCCAACATGCAACAGCACTGCTATAAATTCTACCTTTACAAAGTTTATAAAGTTCAGTTTATGGTGCCATTGTTGGAAGTCAAAAGTTTAAGGTGGTGTTGAGACGTGTTTGTATGTTGTCAACATTTACAAACATTAGAAACACGTCTGACCACCACTAACTATGACCTGAAAACTAAACACTCTTCACCTGACAAAAAAAAACAAAAAAAACAGCATTTACAAATAATCAACAATCTTTTCTTTCATTTGCAGCTACTGGGCTGAAGATCCAGAAAATGGGGATTGTGGGATCATCAACAGTGACAGCCCGGTTCAGAAGAACTGGGTCAGAGCTCCCTGTAGCTCCTACACCTACTTCATCTGCCAGCTGAAGATGTGAAAGCATCGGTCTGTTTTAACAGAATAATGAGCAAATCAAACAACAATCATCAAACTACTCAATAACATGTCAAATCATCTATGTATCCACTTCCACACCTCAATCAGTAGTACACAGCAAAGACACACAAGTAGCTTTCAGATAATAGTTTTATATTCAGCACTTAATTTGTCAGATTTTGTGTTATTTTCATATAGCCCTGTGTTGGCTAATTTGTATTCTAACATGACAGTTATGCCTTTGGGCAGCTTATAAGCACCGATCAGGATAACTCTTTCATATACTGTATGATTACTTACACTGCTGTTTGACAATATTCACAAATAAAGGCCAGTACACTTGTTTCACTTGTTTTATTCTCATATAAAAATGTTTATGCAACTACATAATAAGTTGAATGTCTACGTTTCACTTCGTTTTAGCTTTGCATATATTTCTGCTACATATTTTTTATACTAATATAAAAATAATGCACTCTTCTCTATAGCATAATACTGCAGGAGTAATTGCACCGTTGACTATATGGAAAGATTAAGCCAGTTGAGTTCTTGTCTTGCAAGTTTGTTCATTGACTTTCGTCAACACATATGTTCATGTGTTCAGGTCTCTTAGATGATGGAAGGCCTTCACTGGAGTTGTCACTCCGGGCTCAGGTAGCATTTCTTCTTAGACATATTTAATATCCTGGTCCTCTTCCAGCTCAAAATCCTGACCCATCTCCAAACCCAAAGCACTGTGGCGAATCATCTGCCACCCTGTCAGAGACTTCCTGTTGTTAAACCCTCCTCTGTTTTTAGGTCTGAGCTTGGGGGTTCCTGACATTGACCCCTTCATTGTGTCAGTCTTTTCCTCCTTTTCGTCGTCTTTGGAGAAAGCTTTGATGTAACGCCGCATCTTCTGCAACATTGGGTCGTTTCTGTCCTCAACCCTGCATAGATGAAGATGGAGTGAAAAAGTAGTCACGGATGCTTAAAAGGAAAAAAAACTCTTGCTATATAAACTTTCAACGTGATGTTTAAAGGGGCACTTCAACAATTAAGTATTGCACTTGTTTAAAGTTGGACATCCTGTCTTTTTATATCTCGATTTTAGTAAGGGTCAAACGCCAGAGACACCTACCATACATTTCCTAAAATGCAGCTTGATAGCGCCTTTAGTGGGACCTTTCCTGCTTTATAATCTTTCAAACTCTCAGTTTGTAATGCAGAAAGCCTAACCCAAGATAACCTCTAATGACATTATCAGATTTATTTTCTGAGACTTGACAAAGCTCCCCAGAGCCACAGAAGATGTTTTCACAGATCGAGTATTAGTTGACATCAGAAGTAAACTAATCTATGACATAGCATGGGTAAATCTGTTGAAGTATGTAGGTGGCGTAGGTGGAGACGTGATAATAATATCTCAAGATGCGAGAGTGAGAGTTGTGCCTCTTACTCACAGCACAACATGACTTGTGGCTGGACTGCATTAAAGACTTTAGGTTGTGGTCAGTGGACAAACTTCCTTCCTATATGATTATTTTCAGCAAAAATAGTAAGCCTAAAAAAAGTTTTAACTGCTGATGTCACTGTTATATATAATATCCAGATACAATCTCTGTTATTTTGCTATTTGCAGGTATTTTTGGTGTGTTTATTAGAGGCCCTGAATACCTTTTTTTATGATCTTATGACGACTGATGGGGTCCTAAATGGATACTTTATTTCAAAATTATATTATATTTCTAAATTTCAAACAGATCATTTTCACAGAGATTTCTGGAGTGTTTTATGCTCTTTTCGATGGTTTGAAGTGGGCGGGACTGAGGTCATGAATTTCTCTGTACCAATCAGGAATCAAATCAAAGTTTTATGACGATTGGTTTGCTTGATTATATTGGCAGGTCATTGTCAAACAAATCGAATCACACCACACCCACAATGTCTTGATAAATAATATGATAATATATGATAATATAACACATTTTATTGACTTAAGCAGGTGAATGGTGCCTTTGCCATTACTACTCTGTGCCCCAGACGACTGTTCTTGCACTATGTTCCTGTGATTTACAGAGATGGATAGTAACGTCTAGATTCCACATGGCTCTGTGACATGACATGAATTTCTGCATAATGTTCTATCGTCTTACCTGAGATACCAGCGCTCCCTCAGACCATAGCTGAGCCCACACACTCCTAGTCGAGGCCACAGGCATCGTGGCAGCCTCCTCTCCAGCATCAAAGTTGTAGCCACCACCTGTACGACATCATTATAGCTGTAACCATGATGGTGTTCCTGTGCATTTATGTGTGTTTCTTTAGATGCTTTCTTTGTATATCCATATCTGTGTGTGTTACCTGAGTCCTCCACAGCTCGTCTCTCTCCTGGGCGACCCTCCAGTGTGTGTCACTCATCATGGCTATGAGTAGATTTAGCAGAAGAATGTAGGAGACCACAGAGAAGGCGCAGTGCAGAACGTGGACGATCGGGGGTGTAGTGAAGGTGTGGTCCACTGGCAGATCTATGAGGCCCACACTGAGCTCAAACTGGGAGAAGAGGGTGATGGGGAAGGAGCGATATGCAGGAATGGAGTCCGGTTGCTGGGTCATATACACCATCCACAGGGCTGAGAAGAATATTTACAGAAACATGAGTCTATAACGTCTTATCTTACAAGCATTGTGAGAGTTGCAGATTTGTTTGTACATGTCGCCCAGAATATACTCACAGGTGGAAAAACCAATGAGCACAATGAAACTCAGCCACATAAACTTTGTCAGGTCTCCAAATATAATCTAGGGGGAAATGAGACACATGGTATGTCAGTCTGCAAACACGAATAGGTGAACCTCAAAAACCAAAACAACAACTGAATACATCTGTGTCAAAAACATTTCAGTACAGGTGTGTGTGTGGAACAAACTGTTTCTACATGACTCATGAACTCCTATAGCGTGCACCACTGAGTGTCTGAGTTCAGGTTGAGCTGACTCCTACCTTCTGTATCATGATGACATAAGGTCCGAGCATTTCAAAACCTCGGGCGAAGAACATGACGTTGCACCAGCCGAGAACTAAACACACTGCCATCACCACAGCCTCTCCCTGCACCTCGCAGGCTCTGAACACACACAGCAGCACCACCAGGCAGGCGTAGCTGATACTGGTCAAAACAACAGCAGAAAGGAAGGTTAAAAGATATTTCACACCAGAGTGCCTGATTTTACTGCTTAGACGTGTTTATACATACAGGATAACATGGAAGGGGCCTCCAAGTGCTGTCTGGCCAAAATAGCGCTTTGCCCCCACTCTCAGTATATCAGGGATCTGTCAGGAATACAGGAGGATGTGACAGTGACATACAGTGTATGTACAGAATGTAAGAAGATGAAGCATGTTTCATAAATTCACCTCCAGCAACAGGATGACTAACGCTCCCAGGACGCTGATGATCTCGCCCGCCAGCCGCAGGTTATCCTCATGTGTCACATAACTCTCCTAAGGCACAGAGAGAGGAAATAAAGATGTATTAATATTAAAAGTAGATTATTATTAGACTGTGTGTCATATGCAGGTGCACAGTTTGACATTTACACAGGCCCCCACTATGAGCTAAAGCCCCAGTTATTCCTGTAGTTTATTTGAAGTGAATCATATTTAATTACAGTATTGTGTAGTTTATAGTTAATTTATAGTTTTTATATTAGTTTTTAATATAGCATTATAATTATATTTGTTGGTTTTGCATCATCACTAGGATGGGATATTTATTTAAAGGTCCAGTTTGTAAGATTTAAGGGCATCTACAGCAGAACTGGGCAGAAACAGAATATAATATTTAGAAGTATGTTTTTATTAGTGTATAATCACCTGATTCTAAGAATCATTGTATTGTTATTACCTTAGCATGAGCCTTTATATATACAGATAAAGTTTCTACAGAAGCCCAGAGTGGACAAACTAAACACTGCCTCTATAGTGGGCCAGGTTTTGGAGCAACCCATTCTCCTACACGTTTAAGAGGGGACGATGAGGCGAGGGGTATTTAGTAGGTTTCAATCTGCACGCCACTACATCCTACAATAGTAAGGTACTTATCTTTTAATTTAGTTCTTATTTATTCTGTTTGTCTTATCTTAGTTATCTTCCATCATCACTGTTTATGTTCCTAAATATTTAAATTATTATGTTTAAATTATTAAATTAATAGTAAATTGTTGTTATGATATATCATAGTTTTATGTGGTGTATCACACTGAAATATCACATTTATGTATTTATACTCAAACACACATTGAGTGATTTCTGGACCCGGATGGTTTTGTCCATGTCTGACTTTGTGTAGTTCACCGGAGCGTCCTTTAGAGGGCGATATGCACAACACAGTGTGAAGGTCCCGATGTACAGGAGATACAGTAACAGCAGCAGCCTGGCCCAAGAGAACAAAAAAACACAGTTAAACGAGGCTGGACGTGTCTACAGTTTAAATATTTTATGTTACACTAACATCATTTTTACCTGAAGTAATGTTTCCCGTACAGGTTCCACTTCAGACTAACCAGCTGCCTCACAGGGGTCACTTCCAGGACCCCTCTCGCCTGGAGGACAAAAAAAAAAAAAATCAGCATCACATCAGCGTCATTATTTCTGACCAAATAGTCTGTGATCAAAATACTGTATATCTTTGATCGTACCTCTCTCTGGTGGCTGCCCACGATGAGCTCCAGCACTGACATGTTGTCAGCCCATGAATCGATCTCCGTCAGGTCATACAGGTTAGAGGTCAGAGGGCCCAGACTCCACTGGACTAAACGCCTTTTATTTACCAAGTGCTGAAATGCCTGAGAGAGACAGAGGGAATCACAGCGGTGAGGATAGGATTAGTGAAATAATCTGCTCCATATTTCATGGTTGGGTTTTCACCCTGTGAGACCCCCTCCCCCCCTCACCACAATGTTTCCCTCTTTGGCAGCCAGTTTAAAAGGTGTCAGGCCTCGGTAGTTGGGCACCATGTCGAGAGGCACTGACTGGTCCAGCTCTGCATCGCGTGCCATAATCAGGTCAATGGCCTGGCACGCAATCGTCTTGTTGGGCTGCAGAACCAAAATGTGAAGCACTGTGTTACCTAGAGAGGAAACAAGGGAATACAAGGAGGGAAGAGTGGGAGTGTGTAGACAAGAGACAGGAGGGCATTAATATTAACAATAGCAAACTGTTACACGGATATTAAATAATACTGTGCTCTTTTCTAACTGTACTACAAGAAGAAGTGTTTCATACCACGGTAATCTTGGACCCTGGTGCTGGCCCCTGCGTCAATAACCATGGAGATAATGTCCTCATTTCCAGCACATGCAGCAAAAGACAGGATGTGCTCACCTGTTCACCAAATGTACATTTTGAAAAACATCATTTGATTTGTGTACATTAATTTGGTAAATGCTTTGGTCCAAAAAACTATGCATACATCCATTAGGGTTCATTGTGGGGTAACATTTCATTCAGATAGTCATCCTACAGATAGTTTATAGAGTATTTGTAACATTTGAACTCTTTCACCTTGTCTGTTCATCAAATGACAAATCATTAACGAATGAATGAATGAATGAATGAATGAATGAATGAATGCTTTTTTAACACACCTTAACCAAGATATTTTTGTTCCTAAACATAACCAAAGGGATGTAATATCAGAAAATGGTTGTTGAATCTGAACTAATAAGCTGTTGAAACGTTACAAATACTCTATAATCTCTCTTGCTGACAGTAAGCATAGTGACATACCATAGTATATGAGTCCTCCTATCCTCTTCCTGAAGTACAGACCAGTGACCCGAGGCGTAGCCACATCGCCACCACGACTAATCAGATGATGAACCAGATTTATGTTCTGATTCACCACGGCGATGTGGAGAGGAGTAACACCTGAGACGGAGCAGAGAGAGAAGTATACATCAGTAAGTTAACAGATTTTAATTTGACCTGTTTCACCTGTTGTTTAAATGAGACTTTATTAAACTGATCTGTGTTTCAATGTTAACAGTCCAGTTCCTTCTGAGCAAAATGAACCTGTAACTGGTGATGGAAAAAGTATTCAAATCATTTAAGTACTCCACAATATGCGAAAATGCAATGTTGGTGACAAAATCTACTTAAAGTAAAAAGTATTTAAATATTTCATTTACATAAAATATCTAATTTTAAGTAGTTCAGAAATACTGAAATTACTATAGCTGTTAAATAAATGTAGTTAAGGGTTAGGATTATTATTATTATTTGTCCAAACGTGTGCATCAAATATGTTTGGGTGCCAAAAAATGCATTTTGTAAATTGATTTTTTTCAGGTCAACCTACTCTTAAATAAATCTTAAATACAACTATTCACATCAGATGATTCTTTATTTTAAAATAGCCCTTGTTATTCTAAGAAAACAAAATACACATTACATCTCTGATATCTTATCTCAGTCCGTCTCTTAAATTATTGCTGCCCTCAAAGCTAAAAACTGTGACTATGTCCAATAAAATTTAAACTGTAAGATGTGTGTGACGGCTGCTTGTTTGTGTGTCTTTATGAGTTCTTGTATGCCTACCTTGGAAGAGGTCGGAGGTCATGGGCTCGTTGATGAGTTCAGGAGCTCCGTCCATCAGAGCCACAGCAGCTTCCAGGTTATCATTCATGACCGCGACATGAAGTGCTGTCTCACCGAGAGAACCTGAGTGACAGGATTACAATTTCACAGATTACCAATCTCAACACTGCGCTGCCCTCAAATAACAAGTGAAGTTTAAATTCACAGTTCACAGCAAAGGATCTTACCTCTTTCAAAGATATTAGTGGATGCACAACTGAGCAGTTTCTTGATACAACCAACACTGTTCTTTTTAGCCGCGTAGAAGAGAGGAATGTCATTTATGCTGAGAGAGGAAGGACAGAAGAAAAACACATGTAATATATTTAAACAGGTAAGGCTTTACACCTGTATGTAATAATTTAGACATCAGTGGAAAACTGAGTTCATTACTGTTTGGTGTAGAGCAAAAACGTCTCATCCAACATCTCGTTCCATCCTTTCTTGTTCTGAAGGCGAAACCTCAGCTGGCTCCACCAATGGTTGAGCTCGCTTGGAGCAGATCTGGCCAGAGACGGAGACATTGACACCTGATGTTTGACTGGAAGACACAAATAAAGAGGTAAGGTCCTTGTTAACAAGCCACAGAAAGAGAATCAAAAGTGGTGAATCAAGAGTCAGTTACTTGCATCTTTTAGGCCGTGAACATGGCTTATTTTGGTTACTATTTTATTGTCTTGTTTCTAACCTAAAATACAAATAAACAAATTAAGAAAAAAGAAGAAGAAAATGTCTCAATCTCACCTTTAAACAATAAAAGTGCCGCTCCTCAGCTTCTGGTGATCCTCAGTCATAACACTCAAGTCAAAATTTGGAACAACACCAATGAAATGTCCCTGAGGAGAAGTGAAATCCCTGTGGCATCACCATTATATATGACCCAGCCATGAGGGAGGAGACATGTGGAAGGATTGAGAATGAATGGGTGGGGAGGGAGGATGACTGAACAGCAGACAGGTAAGACAGAGAGAGTGAGGCTTTAATGAGCAGGTAGACTTTCACCACAGGTCAGGAATCCCACAGAGAAAGTTACGCTTTAAGATTCAACTCAACGTTGGACCGAGAACTCCTTTATCATGCTGATCTGAAATTATTGTCTGTATTCTGTCACCTTAAAAGTGAAGTGACAGTGGTCTAGTCCTTAATCCCAGTATATCTCTCTGTTATCAGCAGTCCTGTCTGCATTCCTCTAACCACCTCCAAAACCTGCATGGCCACTATAAAATTCTGCAACATCATGACAGTCAACACATTGCGGTCATTGTTTCAAGTGAACTGTTTAAGAAACCTGTTTGGAAATTGCAAGCATGTAAGTCTGAACCCGGGTTTGTAATTTAAACCTGATATTAAGGCAAGATTGTCCAAGTTGCATTTTATTTCTGTCGCTCTGTTATAAATTTTTAGGGTTAGGGTTAATCAGGGTTAGGTTAAGGGTTATGCCCTGATTATTTGGTGGAGTAAATATGGACATGATGTATGATTTTCCAACATGTTGCATCTTGTACACACACGCATACCAGCTTCTTCCATTCACAATGATTTAACATGTTGAACACCATTGATGTGTCAACACAAACACGGTAATTGCCACATTACAAAGACCATAATGATCATTTGCAGGTTGGCAACATCATGTCACTTTCCTCTGAAGGTGGAAAACAAAGCTACATGTTTTGTTCTGTTGGATTATCACTTCTTTTATTCCAGGAGAGTTGATTTGGCAAAAAAGCCACCGACTGAACCCGAATCACAGATCTCATTTCCACACATGTGAAGTATTTGTAAACTGCTGAATCAGTCGACTTTTACAACATCTCTGGTTAGCTCGGATATAGTGTACAGGTGTTTTGCTGCGCCATTTATAGGTCATGACTAACAGGCTGGTCAGCCACAGGATAAACAGGGTTTAGGAAGACTCTATAGGAGGCCCTGATAATGGTTGCAGATGTGGCAGTCATTTAGTATTGTGGACATAATAGCTGTTTACCAGACGGAGAGCACCATCTTTAAGTAGTGTCATAAAGACCAGTGGTTTCCACTCTGTTAATGTCTTTATAAAGAAACAATAACACAATAAAAACATGATTTTGTGGTTTGTGTGTCTACTGTTTCTGGACATACGTAGCTGCACTTCTTTCACAACACTGTTCATTTGAGTCGGGACACCACAGCAAACAATTATTACGGACATCTCGGCTACATTTATGACAGTTGACAGATGCTCTTATTCAGAGTGACTTAACACAAAGGAGCTCAGTGATCATTATTAAAACAAAAGCATCACACAGTACAACAGTTACAGGTTCAGGGAGGCTCTTTCTCTTAAAACAAACTTTAATTTAACCTCTAAACCTTTAATACTTTTTATATTTGTAAAGTGAGACTAAAAAGGAGTCAGTGAGGCAACATCCTTAAAGTCTCATTAACTTAGAAAAAGTAGAAACTAAAATCCACCTGTGAAATTTAAATTGTGACTTTTTCAACTTCTAGAAAACAAATCGATTTGTTTCTAAAATCAACTTGTTCATAATTATTCAATATACAAGATACAAACACTAATTTCTAGAACAAATTTTAAACAAGTTGGTTTAATTTATTATTTTTTTTAAAAAACAGTTGAAATAACTGAACTGCAAAATAATAATAATTTATTTTATTATACTTATCTTATTTTACTGACTCATTCAATAACATAAATGTCTTTTTGCAGGGAGACGTCAAAATATAAGAATCCAGTGGTAGAAGTGGTAATGGGTGTATATCATCAAAAAACATTGAGGATTATTTTTAAACTTTATCATAGTTTAATAAAACAGGCTCAAACTAAGCGGGAAAACTAATTGAACATCACAATTTCAGAAGAAAAATGGTTTCATATGTGTTTAACACTACAGACATCCACAAATTCACATTTATTTGAAAGAATTTAATTGGGAAACTGAGTTTCCCCGGTGTGGGATCATTAAAGTCTATCTTATCTTATCTTATTTTATATTATATTATATTATTGTGTTATGTTACTTTAAGTATATTGTATTATGGATTAGTGGTGGAACCTTAATTAGTATAACTGGAAACACCTGTGTTGACCCGACATTTATGTCAATAAATAGCTGCTGTGAAAAAGATCGATACTTCTGTGCGTTTGCATTAGTCAGATTTTAACACAAAGCTTTTACTTGTGATGTATTTTTATTGTTTCATTTCTACTTTTCCTGAAGTAAAAGTCTGTATCAATTCTGAAAATGTTACTCAGTTAAAGGGCAGAACTTTAATCTTCATTGCCCTCAAAGTGCCACAAGTTAAACTACTCATTATGCATAATGACTTCTTTTTTAAAGAGTTATATTGTAATATATTTCTTATATTGCTGGATTCAAATTACTTATTCAAGAACCAAATTAATGTAGTTGGTCAAGATAATTTTAACAGCTGTACACTGCTGGGTAGTTTTACCACATCACATTGTATAAAATCATCATCATAAGTTTACTACTAACAACTAGTAATAACAGCTCTGAAATAAATTAATAAAGAATATTCCATTATAAAATGGACAGGAATAGAAGTGCCATAAAATTGGACCTCAACATTGTACTTAAGTAGATGTACTTTCAAACGTTGGATATGTTCTATGTTTGGAAACATGATCTTGATTATAATTTAAAATAAAGTTCTGAGGTTTTAAACAACATTTGGCCACTCACATCCCCTTTGTAGACTTGACATTGGGCCTGATACAGTGAAATACAACACGGTGCCAACGGCATCACACTGTGGGGGTTTATGTAAGCGGTCTTCTGCTATCAGTCCAGATCTGCTGTGATATCAGCAACAGCGGGACATGTGGGAAACAAGTGTCTGTTTTTAGACTGCTGCTGATCCAGCAGATCCAAAACTCAGATCCGACACAAATCTGCTGATGTGTTCACTCTTTAACATTGTGAAGGTGATATCAATGGTATATCAAGGTGAATATATGGTGACGGATTTATGGTTTGAACCTGTTATTAATCATCGCAGCGGGTTTTCTCTGTTGGATGTCATTATGAATTATTGTCTATGAATTATTGCACATCATGCCTCAATGTGATACAATGCAAAAAAACTAAAACTATTTGCAAATTTTTACCTTTTCTAAGTTGTTTTTCATTTATGGTTGAAAACATGAATACAAGTTATGCTCTCTTCAATCCAATAAAATGTTCAGTTTCTCTCATATTTTTCTAATTTTGGCACCTTTTGGATTTCCAGAAAGTGTTTTTTATTTTACTTTTCCACCTGATAGTCCATCACTTTGGTCCAGACTGAGATATGTCCACAGTTATTGGGTGTATTTACATTAACTTTTGTCCAGATGTTGGTCCCCAGAATAAAACCTAATGACTTTGGAGATCCTCTGACTTTTTTTGTAACACCACCATGAGGTTGGTTTTGAGTGAAAAGCTATTAGATGGACTTCCTAGGCCAGCCTGATATAGATGATATTTCATGTCTTTACTCTGCTTTACCTGTCATATCACAAACTCTCCTGTCATTTCATATCCCGACAATCCATCTTGCACTGCAACAATCCCTTTCCTGCCTTTCCCCTCACCTGAGCTTCCCCGCCCATCTCCCTCATCAGTCCCTCTCTACTTATGCCAAGTTGCACTTACCCTTTGCCAGATTATCTAATGTTTTTACTGCCTTTGTCTATTTGATTCTGCCTGTCTGATCCCCCACCTGTCTCTGGTTTAGTAATACTTTGTCCTGCCCCTCTGATTAGTTGCCTGGTGTTTGACCCTTGCCTGTTTTTGGAAATGATTAAAGACCTTGGACTTTAATCTTACCTATCTGTCTCTGTATCATGCTTTTGGGTTTAGGCCTGCCTGTGTTTTCTGAGCTGTCACACATTTATGTTCCCCAAAAGACAAGTCCTAAAGACTCCTCATGACACCTCACCTATTGATACCTCAGATGTTCCTTGTTTTTAGTGCTAAATAGCAAATATAATAAACTAAAATATTGAACGTGGTAAATTTTACACAGACATCAGCATGTTAGCATGCGAACATTAGCACTTAGCTCCACATCTTTGCTGATTTTTAGATTAGCTGAGAGGTGGAAGAGGTAGGTCTGCCAAGATGGCAGCTTCAAAATGGCTCTTCAGAAACCTATGGGTGACGTTATGGATATGACGTCCATTCTTTATACTGTCAATGGTTTTCAGGAGTCAGAGAGAGGGTGGTTTGATCCCAAAATAATGACGAGGGGTAAAAATAAGATGCAAATGAAATATTTTAAATAAAATCATATCATTTATTTTACAAATTTGCACAATTATGGAGTAGTGGTGAACACTCGTACAAGTAAACACAGCTAATAATGTGTGTAGCCTGACACACTTGTCTCAATCATACACATGCACACATACACACACACACACACACACACAGCGTCATGTACAGCATACACCTGATGTACACATTAACACAGCCTCATTTACAGCATACACATGTTACAGACACACAGGTACATACTTACAGAGCCTCCTTCCTTCAAGTGTAAATCAGATCTCAGATTTTGTCCATCTTTCCCATTTCGCACATTCACAACGATTCAACGACTCAGTGTCTTTACTCTTGCAATCAAACAAAAAGAGGTGAAGTGTGAAATGTACAGATTAAGGTGGGTGCTGTTCGGTTCTGTCCTCATCAAAGACGGACGGCTTGTGTTTGCAGCTGAGGTGAAGTTTGTATCACAGTACAGTAGAGAGTGAACTGTACAAACAGGGCTGCTCCTAAACCCTGGATATGTCTTTTAAAGAGGGTAAAACATGGCTTACAGCTTTTAAAAGCATCTTTTTGTTTCCCAATTTCATAACAGTGATTCATATCAAACCTCAGAGTTTGCAGTACTGATTTTGGACTTGTGGTTTATAGCATTTTGCTGCAACACTGAACAAACTATACATGTTTCTGAAAGCTAATGGTAATACCACAGGCTGCTAGGTAGTACACCGATTTCTTTTTTTAGCATTTGGTGTTTTAAGTAGAGAGGAAGTGATATAACTTTACAAACAACTCAAAAAATATTACAAAAAGGCTTTGATTGTCTTCACGCAATTCTTTGTGTGGAGAGATCTCCATGAGTATTTTAACAAAAAAAACAAACAAACATTTTTTATAGTTTTTTTTTAACTCATTCATGGAAAAGTTTCAGGATGGGACGGTAGTGGAAGAGAAGGTGAGAGGTAGGACTCCAGATGGGTGAGGAGAGAAGAAAGCAGACAACAACAAAGTGAAATCTAGTGAAAAACATCGAGGAAGTCCTCCTTCTCTTCAGCAACTTCTGAACCTCACTTCGATCTGGACAGCAGCTCCCATAGTGCATCTCTCCTATGTTATTCTCTTGAGTGACTGGAAGGAAGTCCGAGCCTCTTCTTCACACCTTCTGGTTGTCGTGTCGGGTTTGTCAGAAAACACCTGAAAGCTGATTCTTCTTTCAGTTTTGGCTTAAATTCTGCTCCATCGAAATGAATGTTACAGAAACCAGACACAACAAGCAGAGGAATGTAAAAACCACAGAAATCCATGGCACAGGTTGTACTGTAGGTGGATTTCACACCTCCACCTGCCCCTGCGTCAGATGGGCCCTGAGCTGCTGTGCTGCACTGAAGATCTTTCTCTGGTGTCCCAGCAGGTTCACCCCGAGATTCTGGACATCCCTGAAGGAGAGAGCAGATGAACCGTGGAGTTTAGTTCAACACCTCAGCTTGTTGTGTGTCCTGACTGATAATCTGAAGGACAATACTGGTGGGTTCACATGTGCTAGTCTTAGTTATAATTTACTTACTTATCAAAGTGTTTAATAAGTAACAGACACAATTTATAAAAATATTTTTTTAATCCAGAGAAGTGTCTAAGTGCTATCCATATCCAAAGGTCATCCTTGAGCAGAGACAGGGGATTTTCCCACATATATAACCACATGAACGTGAACAAAATTCAGTAGCTTGGTCACCTGATAACAACTATAGCATCTCCATGACACCTGATCAAATCTGTATATTGAGGAGTGCCAAAACATGTAGACACAGAGTACGTGGGACTATGTGTTGAGCAGTATGTGTGTTACAAGTTGTTGAGCAGGAACGTTCCTTCTTAACATTGGAAATGGTTCCAGTTTGAGAGATTATTTTGCTAAATAATATGTTTTGAGACAAAGCAGCAAACTCCGTGGCTGTGAAGTAAAGCCAACAGGAAGTGCCAAATCTGCAGTTCCTCAAACAGCCACTTGAGGCTGGCTCCATAAGCCTCCATGTTAAAATGTCCAACTTCACAGCAGAAATAAACATGTTTACAGCCTGGTACAAAACATTGTTTTGGTCTCTATAGCTAATTCATGACAACTGTACTTGGTGTTAGGGTCATCTGCTTTGATCGACAGGTAGGTGCCGTTACAGGTGGCTCGTTTGAGCAACTAGGCTTCATTCAGCCCGCCTCAGCTCCATCCACGCTCCATGTCTTTGCCCATTTTTGGATTAGCCAGGCAGCGGTCAGAGCCCCCACACACCTACAACATCCATGTTGGTCTATGGTTCATACCAATAAATATCTTTTCAAATAAACCTGAAACTTGCTTATGACAGGTAATCCATCAGAGACAAGAGTAGTCTGCCTTAAATTGTAGTCAGTGTTGTCCTGGTGTGGTTACATAGATTTTTTTTTACACAGATTACAAACAGTGATGAGAAACTCTCTGTTGTTTGTATATTTCAGGCAGTGCTGACCATGATTTGAATACCGGTAATACATGTTTCATTCTTAAGTTATGTAAAACAAACCCGGATGAAAAGAAAAGGCTGTCTGAAGGAAGTCTTAAGATTTTTATATGCGTTGAAAATGCTTGGTAGGAACATAAAATCTACACATGAAGTCACCAGTCTTTTTACCAAATATTACAGTAATAACCATCTATACTCACTCCATGGTGAGCATGCTGACTCTGTCTAATGTATCCAGATGAGCCTGATCAAACTCATCCTGATATCTCTCCATCCTCAGCGCCTTCAGCCAATCACTGACTGTTGCCACTGACGAAAAGTCTGTGGGGGTGGGGCTGAGCAGCGGCTGGGAGCAGCTTCTGTAAAGGGGGGAAACATCAAGAACGAGAGCATGAGAATCCATAAATATAACGGATTGTTTATCACCTGCTGCCTCTGATTTGTGTTGCTAGAATCTGCTGTCTCACCGAGTTGGCTCTGCCTTGAGGGAGGCGGGGTGCCTGATGAGCCGATCCAAGGAGGACAGGAGTGAGTCGAAGGCTGGCCGGTCCCCTCGATCAGCCTGCCAGCACTGAAGCATCAGGGAGTGCAGGGCAGGGGGGCAGTTGTGGGGGGCAGGGAGGCGATACTGGTCTGCTACAGCCTTCATCACCTGGAGAGAGAGCAATGCAACACATTAGATACAAGTAGGGCAGAAGGTGTGAGGAGTCTTGTGTAACTGTCTTATGTAAAAAGGTCACAGACCACTGAGGGTTTGTAAGAGTGACTCAGGAAAAAATATGCAAATTCAAGGTGCCTGACATTTTGTCAGCATGTAAATGTGTCTGTTAAATAAAGAGGAGAGACATGGTACAGGTTCAATAGCTGAAAGGAAATGAGGGGAGAGACATAAAGGAACGACATATAATAAAGGTCTCTGGCCGGAAGCAAACAGTGGATGCAGCGGTTCATGGTTGGTGCCTTTACCCCAGGATCTTTACTTTTAATGGCATATTATTACACAAGCAGTTAAACTTGTACTTAAGCATAAACATTTGAGTGCATTTCCATTACTAATTTATTACGACTTCCTGTGCTTCGGCAACATTCTCCTACGTACTCACTTCTTGATTGCTCATGTCCCAGTATGGACGCTCTCCATATGACATCACCTCCCACATAAGTATGCCGAAGCTCCAGGCATCGCTCGCTGAGCTGAACTTGCGATGCTGAAAGGCTTCTGGTGCCGTCCACCTCACGGGAATCTTGCTGCCCTGATGGAGGGAAACAGACGATGAAGCAGTGAGTTGTGTTTCACTGAAACCACAGATCAAGTCTTAATTTACCAATACGTACCAGTGATGCAGTGTATGTGGGTATGTTGTGGTCCAGGCCCCTCATGAGTCGGGACAGGCCAAAGTCGGACACTTTACAGACCAGGTTGGAGTTGACTAACACGTTCCTAGCCGCGAGGTCTCGGTGGACAAAGTTTCTCTCAGAGAGGTAACGCATCCCTGCACCGATTCCTCTGAGCATCCCAACAAGCTGGAGGATGCTGAACTGGCCTTCGTTCTCCTGAAAGAGTTAGGAGGGCGGGGCGCATGAGAATGGGAGAGGGGAGGAGGTGCTTCTTTGATTTATAGTGAAGTGACACGTGTGCAGTCGCTGACAAAATGCCAAAAATGGCTGACAGTTGTCTCACCCTGAGGAAGGCGTCCAGAGGCCCGTTCTCCATAAACTCAGTGATGATCCTCTCTGGTGGATTACGAGTGATCACGCCCTCCAACTTCAATACATTGGGGTGGTCAAACTGCCCCAGGACCCCTGCTTCACTGAGGAACATCCCCCTCTCTCTGTCGGACGCACCCCAGCGTAGAGTCTTCACCGCTACCAGCACCTCCCTGCGACCCAACGGACGGTAACGGCCCCGGGACACCTCCCCAAACTGGGCTGGAGTAGAGAGGAGGCAGAAGAGATTACACGGTGTTGATAGCTATCATAAAACTAAAATAAGATGAACAAAAAGTGTCAGTCAGGCCTACCTGCACCAATCACCTCCTCAATCTTGAGATGAGTGGGATCTATCTCACGAGCAAACTCTTTGACAGCCTCACTGGGGTCCTCATAAGTGGATGGATCCACATAATACTTAACTCCACCTGGAATTAAAAGACAGTTTATGATCTCATGCCTTTATATTCGACATTTAAACACATTTACTATCATCGCACTAGGTTGGGATGATCTTTTACTGCACAGCAGAGAGAAATTACTATAAACCATAATAGATAGAGATATTCTGTATTTCTAAGAATAAATAGATTTTAAGTCAATTTCATCATGCAAACCTGATAAGGATAAGGGTTTTCACATACAAGGAATTTGTTTTGGTGTTTTTGGATAACAAACTATAAGAAAAATCTATGGATGATAAAAAAGTCAAGACCTAAAATATATAAAAAATATAAATATATGATGTTAATTTCAAAATAAGATCTTCTTTAGGTTTGGGTTTGTTTATAGGCAGAAAAAGTCTTTAATTAATTCAATTTAATTTATTCATTTGATTTAGTTAATTCTTTTACATCTATAAAACAACCATTGATTTAAATATTTGTTAAACAAAGGAAATTAAATTAAACAAATGTAGTTAGTCACAGAGTTTAATTATGAACCTTTCCTCCACATCATTAAAATGTTGTTATAATAGGATGCCCTTTTGCACAAAGCAAATATCTAACATCACAATTCTATTAAAATGTATTTAAACTAAATTAAAAGACATTAAATTGAATTAACTAATGCTCACCTCGGTTACTGATGTACCTCTGGAGTCTGTCACTGTACGGACTCTCCCTCCTCTTACTGCCGTGTACAAGCAAACAAAATATGTGAATTTGCACATGATTAAAACAAAACAAATCGTGTGTCTGATGGTGTGAATAGATCGACAACTTACAGTACCTGCGATATACCACCACAACCACAATCGCTGCCACCACCAGGAGAAACGCTGCTCCACCCATCACTGACCCGACCAGCAGAGGAAGTCGATTCTGGATCTGCTGTGAATGTTCCTCTGTGGGAGAGAAAGGTCGTCTTTAAAAGATTTATCTGTCTTACTCTCAAAAATGACTTCTTTCTGTAAATTATTAAAGTCTCCAACCCTAAATATAGTAAATTCCACCAGTTCAGGTGTATGTTAATTGCAGTGATGCACTTTGGCTGCGGTGGATTTCGCTGGTGTTAAATGAGTTTTGTACCCAGAGGCAGCGTGGTGAAGTAGATGGTGTTGCTGTAAGGGCCGTAGCCCCGTTCATTTCGAGCTCTGATCTGGAAGGCGTAGATGGAGCCGGGAATCAGAGAGTTGACGGTCACTGTGTTGGTCTCGCTGTACACACTCGCTGCGCTGTCCACATCTGAACCCTGAGGGGAGGCAGAGGAAGCACATTTTGTGGTGACCTGTGTCACGTTTGGCCGGTTGTGCAGCATGTTTTGGATTCCCTGAGCGTACCTTGTCATAGTAGCGAAGCTGATACTCCAGGATGTCACCGTTAGGCCTGTCCGGCTGAGGCCACGAGAGAGTGATTGAGTCTGGGGCTCGGCTCAACTGGTGCATCATGGGAACTGTACTAGGAACTGTGGAAGACATGTAAGTATTAGCAGCAAAATTTAGTTGTAAAAGCACCCCTGTCAGTGTTTTACTATTATATATGAAGTTTTTTGAGAATATTACTGCTGCATTAATGGAAATGCTGCAATAATTTTAACTACTTCATATACTGCTGGGTAGTTTAATCTACAGCAATGCATCATATTCTAAGATTGTCATATTCTAAGTCCTGTTTTCAGCCCTGTGACTGTGATGTAAAATGTTCACAGTGTGCAGAATATTTTATATGTGCAGGTATTTAACGAAAAAAGGAAGTCCAAAAGATGTTAAATAAAGGCTGTTCGTTAATGTAATGTATAGAGTCTGTAGACGTGTGACATGAGTGACATGTGACATCAGTAAATGTAAATGAGTTATGTTCCACCACTGGAGACAACAGCTGTATGAACTGGACTGATGTTTCCCCTGAGAGGTGATTGGTCGGTTAACCCTCTAAAAGTCTTCCCACAACAATACAACAGTAACGTTGTGTTGAAGTGATGCTGGCCACAAGGGGGCAGTGCTAAAGAGTATTTAGTAGAGCATGAAAGTGGACTAGACGTTTTTATGGAGCACCAAGCGGGATCTAGTTACAGTCACTGTCGTGGCTGGCTGAACCCGTTAAAGGGAACTTTCCGACATTCCTTTCATTTAATCGATAAAGTCTGAGAGCAGACATAAGGAGGTTTTAGATTATTAGAGACTTCTACTCAATCTTGATCAGTTTCTTAGAAAATTGTATAATGGTGTACTTGTGTCTGCACAATGCCCCAATCTCCTCTCCCCATTTGTCTACTTTCATTCCTCTTTTTTTTTTTTTGGTCTGTCTTTTTGTCTTCCCATCTCTCATTTGTCCCTTTCTTTCTCCACGGTGACTATAATGGGATCTGACAGGATATTGTAACCTCAAGCAACCTCCTGTCCAGGGAGCAGGAGCAGAAAAGATGGAGCAGAAAGACAGAGAGAGATAGAGAGGGAGAAAGAGGGGGAGAGAAACCCCAGACACACACACACACACACAGTATCTACACAAACATCATCATCATCAGAGCATCTCCTCTCTTTCATCTGATCCTTTTCATCCTCTCTGTCCCATGCTCACCTGACTGGCTCGTAGTGAAATTGATGCTTGTGTATCGAGCTGGAAAAGGACTCAAAGCTGACACCTCATTCATGGCTTGCACCTGTCAATAAGAAGAACACACAGACGTGACATTTGAAGCTTTTTTCTATTAACTTTTATGACATGCTTCCGTGTTTGAGGAACAAAGCATGACACACACATGGCAGCTGCGTCGGCTCGGTCAACAAACACCAGTAAATGGGATATAGCCCATTATGAATAAAAAATAAGCTGTGATTTAGTTCAGCTGCTGCGAGCTAAATAATAAATGTTAGTGTGTATTTGCTGATGTGGATCTTATGGAATATTACAGCACATGGGACCCGCCTCCTATGTGGATCCAGGAAATGTTTCATCATTCACAGAAATCTCTTTAAAACAACTTCCAGCTGCTTCGAGTCCAAATATTCGCCAGAAAAAGTGCTCATTACTTAAAAATATTACTATAAAACCAACTCTTATAGACAATTTTATATGAGGTAATGACGGAGAGTGTGTTGTTTTCTGCACTACCTGTATGAGATAAGTGACTCTGGTCAGCAGATTGTTGAGGGTGACCTTGGTTTGTTTCAGGTTTGTCTGGGTGGGGCTGAAGGTGACACCCTCCCCACACCAGGAGCACAACGCCGGGTTGGTGAAGGTGGCTGACGGGCATATGCGACACACCACCCCGTACCACACTTCGCTGCGTCCTCCCATGTCCACTGGAGGGCGCCACCTTAAGGACACCCCGCCGTCGCCGCTCTCGTACTCCCAGGACAGAGAGACGGGAGCAGATGGAGGAGCTGTGGAGAAAAACAGAGCGATAGGGACAACGGGAGGGGTTTGACATACAAAATGTAAGCGGAGGACAGATGGAAGCATCTGCTAAAAAGTTTAAGATATGAAAGAAGCTGCATGCTGGCAAAGACATTTAACTATGTAAAGTAATGGAAAGAACTTAAAACAAAGGTTTGGCAGTGACACAATTTGAGCTAAGGGAGCAGTTTTTTCCTGCTGGTGTTTAAATGTCCATTATGTTTCTAGTCACTGACTGTACATCTCGGTTCTCACACTCTGAGTAAATGACAAATGACCAGTGAGGCCCCTTGAACACCTCCCATAGAGCTAGGCATAAACAAACAAACCAACAAAGCTCACTTGTGCAGGCAGTAGAGTTGGCGTCATTGGCTGCCCGGTAAAAGCCGCTGCGACATTCACACACACGAGATCCCTCCTGGCTGGTTCTGCTGTTGGAAGGACACACAGAGCAGGGAAGAGAACCCGAGACGGGCTTGAAGTAACCCACCGGACAAGCTGCAGAGAGACATGAAGAGACACAAGGAGGGTTGAGCTTTATTCTCAGTTTAAATTCAAATAAATAATCAGTGTTCGCTTTGATTTACTGGTATCCAGTACTATAGACTGTGCCACGTAGGAGTCTGCAGTGTTTAAACTGTTGGTTTTACTGATTTCTGGAACACAGTAACAAGTCTGAAATTAGATTAAGGAGGAACACTTAACAATGAAGTAGAGCAAACAAGAATTAAGAATTTGGCATTATATTTAACTATAGCTACGCTATTTTTTTAATCCTAAAAACAATAGCATCAGCTGCCTACTTCTATTTGCAGCTGAAACACAATAAAAAGTAGCAAAAGTATTAGTATGAGAGCTTCATCTTTTAATCCTGGAAACAGCAGTTGATAAAAAAAATCTTAACTCAACGTCCACTTACTCGCTTGCTCTGAAACCATATCATGTGGTCTTCATTAGCAGCAGCAGTTTGCTGAGTTGTCATAAAACTGTAGATGTAGATAACGGAAAATTTGTGGAGCCACAGTTTCATGATGTCTTGGTTGAAAGCTTGAGAACGAGTGACTAAGTGGATCTTCAGGAGATTGTTTTGTGAATGACTAAGTTTAACACGTTTAATAAATTGTGTTTAATGAAGCAAAGATAAAGTAGAGGAAATATACTGCAGATACCATTAAAAGAGCATGTGGTAAGATAAAAAAAGATATTTTCCACATTTGATTTAATAACTTTCTGCACAAATTAGTATAATTTAAATGTCAGCTGAGCAGAGGTAATAATGGACCAATTATGGACTTCAATGAACTGGCAGCATGTCATGAAATACACAGTTTGTGTTCAAACAATTTGTCCTGTTTTATTGTTTTGGTCCATTCTGTCAAGACAAAATCAAACACCAGAACCTATTTTTGGGTAAAGCATCAATTTCAGCTTGGCTTGTGGTTTCCTTTGAGTCAAAAGTTCATCTAAGACATAGCGGTCTGTTGTTTGTTGTTGGCTTTGTCCAGCACAGTCATTTACTTGTGTTTACAGAGGAAGTGGTGGCCTGCGTTAGCAGAGTGCAGCAAAACCATCAGTCACACAGAAAAGTTCAAAATGGTACAAAATGGCTACACTGACCTCATATCAGAGTTTCAGAGGAATACTTTGACATTTTGAGATGTAGACTTATTTGCTTTTGTGCAGAAAGTAAGATGAGGTGATCCATAACTCTTAAATATAGGGCACAGCTGATTAGCCTCGAACAAAAATGGGAAACAGGGGAAAAAAAGTAGTCTCATTTTTACACTTTGGTTTCTGTACGGACTAACAAATAAGTTTTAGAGGTGCTGGTCAGCAGAATTTGTTATCTTCAGACAAAGTTTCTGTCACATTTTGTTCAATAATAGGAGTCAAATGCAGACTCAAAAGTGAAGTGAACAAAAGTAACTTTAATGACCGAAGGAACGGGTTGGCAAACTCAAAATAACGAGAAGCAGCTGGTGAGTCGAGGCAAAAACAAAATCCAAAAATTGGAGTAAAGTCAACAGAAATCCAAATAAACAAAAATCCAGAACAGGGAAAAAGTAGAAGCAGGAAAACAACAGAACAGACAGAACATAGTACACAGTACAACCTGACAAAGTAACACAGGGACTAAATACACAAGACAGACAACTATACACAGGTGAAACTAACGAGGGACAGGTGAAACCAATCAGGGAGGAGCCGATAATAAAAGGTGGCGGGAAAACACAAAGGCAGGAAGTACAGATACACAAGAGATGGAGGATAACAAAATAAAACAGGAAACACAAAACCGTGACAGTTTCCCCTGCTTTCAGTCTTTGTGCTAAGCTAAGCTAACCAGCTGCTGACTTTAACCTTATAATACATTTAAGGGAGAGTGGTATGAATGTTCTCATCTAATTTTCCACCAGAAAGCTAATTATTTTCTAAAAATGGCAAACTATTCCAAAACTACTAAAGGAAACTTTTGTCCTTTTGTTCATCCCTTGACTAAATATGATTTTTGTTGGAGAGCAACAAAATGTGTAATTATTCTCTAATGAAACAGGGAAAAGAGCAGAAACTCAACAGTGATCATATTAATAATACATAAATAATAAAAATAGGATTATCCTGGAAACCAGAACATGCATATATTTCGCTCTCTCTTTCTCTCTCTCTCTCACACACACACACACACACACACACACACACACACACACACACACACACAAAAAATAACTATTCGAGCCTGCAGGCTGTTATCCGGTTTAATGGTGGAAAATCTGTGAAATGTGCCAATTATTAATGTCAACAGCGGGACAGCTGAGCACTGAGGTCAAGGTAACACACACTTCACTTCATGCTGCTGCCTGCCAGAGCCTCAAGTGCTCATCCTGAGCTGGACTATGAGAACATTGAGAGGACTGCCTCTGGGTTGGTCTACTGCCATTTTCACACTCTGAGTGTGTGTGTGTGTGTGTGTGTGTGTGTGTGTGAGGACGCCTAAAGTAGTGTCAACTAAAGGTTGTATCGTTCAAAAAGAGAGGTCTCTTTGTCTGTCGGCTAAACGTAGAGTGTGTGTATCTTCTCATACAGTGAGGCTTTCTTGTATCTCTGAGTGATGCACCTGATAACACCTAACCCAGCAGCTTAAAACAGAGATCCTCTCATATGCTTTTGAACAGAGTAAACACACTCTCAGAGTTGGAGGATGAAGGAGGATGTGTGTATGTGTATGTGTGCTCTTTATGGCCAGCGGGAGCGAACCTCTCCCTTTATTTATATAACCTTGTCAAGAACATGCACCATGTCTCAAATGTGTGGATGCATGTGTGTATACTATGTGGCGTTGGCCAGTGTGGGAGCAGAAGATAAGACGGTAATAGGGAAAGAATAAACAGATAAAAGGCTTTCTGTGTTCTCACTCGTCTCAGAGAGCTGACTTTGCTTTCAAACAGGTGTGAGGAGGGAAAAAAATGGAGATAGGAGAGAACACAGACAGAAAATAAATGAGAAAAGAGAAAGAAGCGCACATTAAGATGGATGGACCAAGACAGTTGTGGGATGAACAGTAGGATTATGTATGTGAGCGCCAGATGACGGGTGAAAAACAAGGGAACAGAGGAGGAGAGAGGAGAGCGACAACAGAGGAGCACAGTGAAATATCCTCCTTCCTCCATCTTTTATGTCCCGGCTGCACATTACCAGACGTGTTCTCTTACAGCTCTGACACGAAACATAACTTTCCTACAAAACCTCTCATCGCCATTATAAGCCCCAGCAACAACTCAACCACCCCCCTGCCCTCCTCCCATCATCATCCACCTGATTACAGCAGCCAATGGCCTTCTGCCCTCTCTCGCTTGATCTGCAACCCCCCAGCCACCACCCCCCCCCCCCCGCGCCTCCCTCTGGCTACATCCATCCACCCATCTTTCACTCTATCTCCCAGCTATAAACTAGACAGTTCATGGCCACTCCGAGACACACATACCTTTACATCAGTACAGTCAGGGAGGTAAGGAGAGAGGAAGGAGAAGAGGTGAAGAAAAGAGGAGTTACAGTGTGTGTTGGTGATAGAAATCCAACAAACAAACTAGCAGAGAGACATACTTATTATGGCGTATAACAGTAATGCATGTTTATTTATCTAACTCACAAATAAGAGCTGATTACTCGAGTAAGAGATTATTCCATCTGTGAATCTTCATGTGCTTTACTAATTGATTAATTTTTAATTGTAATTTTAATGTAAAATGCCAAAAAGTCTCTGGTTTTGTATAACTAGAAAGTAAAAATACTTTTTGGAGTGTTAGTCAGACAAAGAAAAGCAATTTAAAGATGCTGTGTTGAGCTCTGGGGAAGCAAGATGAACATTTTTCACCTTTTATAAACAGAAATTCAAAGACTAAATGATAAATTGGTTAAATTAAAATTTGAGAACTAGCGACAACCCAGAGTTAAATAACATGCATGTGCCAAAATGTTTTATTAAAACAGAAAGAAAAAAAAACCTAGAGATATTTCACTCATGACCTGGCAATTTAAGGGCGAGGAAATGAGAAAAGCTTAATGACAGGATGACATGAGAGGGATTAGTTTAGCAAAGGTTACACGCAAAGAAAATTGAATCATGTAGAGATTAAAAAGAATGAGTACAACTGAAAAATTAATTTGTGAAAGAGATAAACAGAAATAGAAAAAACAACAGAAGCGAGGTGAGTAATTTGACGTTAACATAATACGTTGGTATGTAGATCGCTGACCCAATTTCTCTTTTTTTTTCTCTCTCTCTCTCTCTTCCTCTCCCTGTTTCATGCACTCATTCCCTCTTTTGGCTTCCAGCATAATCCTTTCCTCCCCCTCTCTCTCTCTCTCTCTCTCTCTCTCTCTCTCAGACACACACACACACAAATACACACACACACACACACACACACACACACACACAAACACACACATGGTCACAGATGCAGCCACACAACAGGAGAGACGAGTACACATGGTTCTGACTGTAAATGCCTTCCTCTGAGCCTCTCCATCCCTCATTTTCTCTATGTCGTGTCGCTCAGTGCAGCCTGGAAACAGACAGACAGACACTGAATCACATGTGCTCTGATATCATCCATTTCTACATATATGCTCCAGCAGCACACAGCCATATGTAAAAGCAAGTAATCCTTTGTTGGATTTTCTCATAGGAACGCAGCTTATCACAGCTCATGAACTATACTGTAGAAAGAAACAGATGTTGGTCTTTACTTAATAAAATAATTCCCTTTATTGCACATATTTTCATACTTTTAAATTCCACAGCATGTTTTAGATAAATCCTAATGATCTTAAATATTTATAAAGATATTTAGGAATAAATATTACAAGTTCCCAAAAGTTTAATGAGGCAGCTTTTTGGTTATTTTGGCAACATCCGAATATGAAAGAAAAACTATGTGGACCAAAAATGACGTCCCCACTTAGGAGATTACATAATGCAAATTATACTAATTGTGAACGGAGCTCTAATTTTATGTGTATATATACCGCAGGCTGTTTTTCTTGCACATGGCCATACCTCATTAAACCTTTAACACTTTTCAGTGTGAGGACGTTTCCTCTTTTTCATGTGTATGCTGCTTTTATTCTGCGCCTGTCCAACTGGGGTCTGATGAGCACAGTATTCACCTTTAATTATAATAAATAAAAAATCTGATTTTATCATCAAGATAATGATAATAGTTTCAAATTGGACCGCAGCTACCGTTGAGGACAGCAAGGTCATGTCCTCACTATCATTTCTGTGAATAGCTCAGATGTGAGGGGAAGTTTGAACTGAGAAACAGACATGGTACATGCCATTTTTTAGGGGCACGTTTCATATTTGTGAGTCACTATCTTTAAAACTGCAATGTTTTTTGAGTTAATATGGCAAACGCATGAACAAACAGTTGTTTATATATACTTCAAACAGTTACAGAGAAGGATTATGATTATTTTGAGTCATGTCTCTGGCCAATTGGCATCTTTTAGCTCTGTTTTTGGTCTCCTTGTGGCAAGTATCTGGCTCTTTAACTGCTAAATTATCCACTGTGTTCACCAGCCCAAAGCACTCGGGGAATTTTTACTCCTGACCTTTTATTTCTAAAATCCTACTGCCCTGAATTCAAAAACATCTTGGCGTAAACAAACCTGATTTAAAACAGTCAACAGTCTTATCATTACACAACTCGCTCTGATTGTCCAACATGCTCAATAAATTTGCAGACAAAGACGGCTGATGTGACGTAGTTATGTTCAGCACTGTTCAGCTTAATTTGTCATCATTGCCCGGGTGCACCCGCACAGTAATGTCCAGTCACTCGATACTATCTGATTGATCATTCAAGTCAACAGTGTTTTTCTCATAGCTTGACCTTTATTAATAGGACAGGAAAGCAACTGAATGTCAACAAGTGCCAATAAGTGTCAGGGCGGGCATATCATGACATATCATGGTGGGAAACAATAATGAAGAACTGAAACAAATCCCGTCTGCTCAGAGGAAGATGCTATTTGATGAAAAGTGTCTTTCTGGTAGTAGTAGAGGAATTTACTCAAATAATATCACACTTGCACTTTTACTTCGTCTCCTCGACAAATGTTTTTTGTGGGAAACAAAAAACATAACGTGCCTCAGGATAGTTAGTGTCTGGGTGATGAATAAGCACAATCTGACATGTTAAACACTTCACCATCAGTCACACGCCACAGAAAATACCAACATACAGACTTCCAAATGAACTCAGAGCCCATTTGAACATTCGGCACTAATCCTTGTCCCAAATCCTTGACAGTGGCTTAATATTCGTGAGGAATCACACAGAGGAAGTCTGAGGATGATGTACTGCCAGCTAGGGCCGACTCGGGGAAACACACAGAGGAAGTCTGAGGATGATGTACTGCCAGCTAGGGCCGACTCGGGGAAACAAAACTAAAGGAATGTTTCATGTTTGGCTGAACAGGTGTAATTGTGTCTCATGCTCAGTTGTGTTTCCGCCTGTGCGCTCAGCCTCTCCATCTCCTTTGTGGGATGCAAATGTCAAAGGAGAAAACCATTCTTCTGTTGTTTGGCAGAAAAATAAAATAATAGCAGACAGCTGCTGCTTGTCGCCCGCCTCTGTCCTAATCATTTCTCAAAAGATTGAAGATGAGATTTTATCCCTAAACTGAGCTTTGAATGTCACAGTGATCATGCAGAAGCTGGATGCTTGTGATAAACAGCTTCATAAATAATTGAGAAATGATCTTTTAATGTCGGTCTGTCTTCCAAAATGCCGGCTGTGTTTTTGTAAGTGCTTGATGTTTCATTTGGCTACTTAATGAATCATCAGTCCAAATGGTGGAGTGTTGTTTTAGTGAGGCTCAATTAACAGAATAATCAGGCGTCACACATTGTAGTAGATTAACAGGCGACTACAAAGTCTTCATATCAGCTTATCTTTTGTTCTAGTCATTTTTAGTGTTTATTTCAAACATGAATGTTCTGATCTGACAGTGAGTCAAAATTGGTACATATAACATTTGTAACAAGGCCCTACTTCCTCAATCAGCTTCTTACTATGAGCATTTTTGGTTATTTCATACAAGAGATTTCTGTATTATTTTCTTCTACACTCTTTTCACTAGTTTAGCTTGGCCAGGCTCCATTGAAAAAACACAAAGTATTTCCATACACAATCAGGATTTAAATAAATTTGAATTAAAGTCTGATGACGGTTAAGAGGTTGTTGCTTGTTGGCACGACAGTTTTAATCAAATATGATCGAACCACACCCATACGGGCCTGACGAAGCAGATCTGTAATATTATACGTTTGACTGACTGCTAAGAGTCTTCAGCCATGTGGCTGTGGCTTTGTTAGGGGATACTTAGTTCATTGTTTTGATCTTGATGCTAACATGAGCATGCTAGCACACTCACAATGTGCAGTGTTATTAGATGTAATTTTTTCACATCTTAGTTTAGCCTACTACTATTTGAAATTAATATTAAACACAATGTACAGCTTAGGCTGATGGGAATGTCATTACTGTTGTTAAAATTTTGACGTGATGATTGTTCTAGATCAAAAGTTAGGCATCACCAAAGTTATTACAATTCATCCTGAAGAAGGATCATTGTTCACCGACCGACCGAAAAAACAACAATGCCGTCCGTACGGTCACACCACAAGGACAGCTAAAGGATGCTAGTCTCTTGGATAAATGTGTCAAATGTTCACGTTAAATTAATATAATATAAAAAGTAGTAAACAGGATAGTTCACTCATACACTCATATTCTCTCTGCTTTTGAGTCATGAATCCGTTCCATAATAATCCACTTTCACAAATAAAGAAATACATTACGGAGGACCCCTTGAGTCTTAAAATAGAAAGCAATTAGAGCTGTGTGTAGTTAAAGGCAATCATTTAACGCTGACATTCATTTTCGCAAGAGACTGAGAGGAGGATGGATCCCAAGTCCCTTATTTGTCCCTAAAAATGATGTCTTGCTTGAGGGGGCAAAACAGCGCTGGGTGTGGTATTCTCATGTGGACATTAAACAGCATTCGTTTACACTGTTGTGATTTATTAAAATAGCAAGAAGCCTGAAAATAGCTCAACAAAATGGGAAAATATTGAGAAAAAAAACATTGCAATTCAACCTCAAAGGATCTGGTTAATGTACTAAATAATGTGTTGCGGTAAGTAGAATGGATAATAGTCACTTCTTTCTCAGAAGTGTTCAAAGTGCTGGCAGCAGAAAAACAATCAACATTTTGCAGAATGGTGTGTCTTTGTTTGTGGTTTGTAACTAATACCTAAATACGGTGCAGTACAGCCTATAATTTGCTCACTTTGTGCTATTATTAAATGTCCTTGGTGCTTAATTTTCACAAGAACAAAATGTTCAAAGTTCGAATAGTTAACAAAGTTCGGTGCTCCACTTTCTGGTGAGAACAAGGATCGGGCTACTGTTAATAATCCTTGACGACTGCATCGCCAGTTAACCATCTGCCTCTTTTCTCAACATTCCCAGGGAGCCAGAGAGGACAACAATGTAACGATGCCAATCCACATCATTAGTCAGTCAAGTGATCAACAGAACATAATCATATGAGAGTTGGAACAAAAAGCCGGAGCAGCGTGGGCAGCAGTGTGTTAGATCATTCATAGACAGTCAGTGGAAGGCTTTGCTTCGGCAGCTGAACAGTTTCGAGGGGTGATTTGTCAGTAAATATCAATCAAATGCAGACAAACAGAAGTGGCGGGCTGAGTGCGGATGTAAAGCAAAAGAGCATGAACACATTTCATGGCTGACTTGGCAGGATTGGAGGATTAATTGTGCTGGAGTTAGTTAGACTTTAAGGGCCCCCGTGTGAGGAAGCCAAGTAATTATGGCCATTGAAATTCCTAAAGAAAACACTATGGCTTTTTACAGTAATCCTGGCATTTACAGTCCTCAGACATATGTGTACATCAGCTTCAGAGCAAGACACACAAACTCACACATTCTCATTAAAAGGCACGCACAACCATCCGCTCGTTTCCGTTTGCGCCCTCAGAGTTTTTTTTTGCCTGCTCAGTTCTTTAAGTCATTAACTTGCATCCTCCTATCTTTCACTCTCCCTCCACCTCTCCCTGTTTTCCCTCTTCTCCCCCCTCTCTCCCCCTGCGGTTTCTGTCACTTGTTCACAGACGAGTGGCCATTACATCGCCATGACCTAAATGTGTCACATCCCTCTCACTATGGCTCTCTCCCTCTCTTCCTCTCTCCCTCCTCCTTGCTCTCTCCCTATATCCCTTCCTGTCCGTCTGGACATATCTCAGTTTTTTTCTACTACTTTTTTTCCCCCCCACTTACACTTTTTGAGAAGTGCAAACGCTTTTGACCAGTTTCACAGCTGTGTGCTCTTCTATAGATGTATGTCCTCATCTCCTCTCTATTCCTGTATCCGTAAAACTCGACTGATGACAGACTATACATGCGAATGTTACATCACTACAAGCGCACAGCATGCATACAACACTGCCCGTGCCTTTACATCTCAATCCAACCTGACCTGCCTGCCCTTGTTTTCCTCCAGTCTCAAACATCAAGCACAGTTGTGTATCAGAGTGACAGCAGCTCTTTTCAGTATTGATCCAGATGCTTCACATCTCAGGAAATATCACGAACAGAACTGACAGGAAGTTAAATTTGGCCCCCAAAAAGTTATATATATCATATATATATATATATATATATATATACACGATTATATATATCACTTTTAAATCTGAACTTTTAATTAATATTTTACCCGTAGTAAAACCAACAAATCCTCCTAAAAACATGCTCCAACTGTTGTAGCTTACAATAGCTACAAGATAGTTTAGGATTGCATGTTGTGCACAAATTAAATTGAACCAGTTACGTGTTTTTTCAAATTTGAACCTGCTCCGCCTGTGGACACAAGAAAAAACCCCAGTGATGTCATCAGGGGTATCTCCAACAGGGAGGGTCTAATGAAAATACACAATCTAGTTGCATGAGCCAGGTTTATAGAACAGATATTAGAGACAAAAGTCATAATATCATGGCCTCTTTATTTAATATGTTATTATATGACTGATATACTATAGCTTCTATACATGGAAAAACAAATGGACAGACGCGCGTAGTAACCGTGCTGTTCAGTTTTCCTCTGACTTACCTAAGCAGGCAGATCCATTGAGGTTGGGCTCATAGCCTTCATCGCAGACACATCCTCCGACAGGAACCATCCACTCCCCTTCAGCATTGCAGTGCATACGAGGGGGCGTGCCTCCCTGTGCTTTACTGTGGGGGACACATGTCCCGCTCACGGGAACTAAGGCGGTCGGTTCTGCCCCTGAGGGAGTCGCCGGGTAGGAAGCCAAGTAGAGACTGGTGGCCGGACAGCGGCGGTAGAAAATAGACACACCCATGAGGGAAACACAGGCTCCACTGTCAACGATGGCCAGGACAAATCTGAAACAAGGGTCGGATGTTAAGATGTAAATCATTCAGTAATGATGTTAGTAAAACATGAGCAGCAATGTGATGATTACCCATTTCGTGTGAGCGGTGCAAAGCTGCGTGTCTTGATGTTGATTCGGTTGTATCTGTTGGGTTGATACTGGTGAGGTGAACTGGGCTCCACTTTGGAGAAACTCTTATCAGCTGCGATGGTGTCGATCTTCACCCAACCCTCCCTGGTTTCTTTCTCTCCGGTGGATGGCTGCGGAGTGGACAGCAGGCAGAAGAGGGAAAGATAATGAGCGGTCAAGAGAACACAAAATAGCATGGTGAAAATGTGTGGTTGACAGGAAGGAAAGAAGTAAACAAGAGGAAAATTATGGACCTTAAAATAAGCTGGTTGATTGATGAACTAGGATTGAAAATATATGGTGCATTAAATCAAAAGAAAAAAGCAAAATGAGAGGGAAAATGACGAGATGAAAGACTGGCTCTGAGTTTTGCTGTGTTTTTCCCAGGCACATGTATAATATGAAGTAGTTAGTGAGAAAAGTAAACGTTGACTTAGATGTATGCGGGTCCCAGTGGGGGGTTCGTGCTCAAGTCCCTGCAAAGACTTTCAGCGCTGCAGTGCTTCCTGCTCTTCTGTGCCTCTCCTCTGATTCCTCATCAGGCTTTGATTTGCATTTTTAAAAAGCAACTCACTTCCCTAAGGAGAAATGCATTCATCTATACAAATACTGCATCTCCCCCCATTGTGACAGCAACTGCACATGTAGCTCAGGCAATTCAGACTCAGTAGTTCAAAATGTCCCAGAAAAAAAAAAAAAGAAAATTAAAACGAAATGCGTAAATAAATAAAACCTCTTTGGACAGTCGTGTCACTCAGCATTTAGTCAAACTAAAAAAAAAAAACACACTGCTTCACATGACGTTCATCTTATTTTCCTGCAATGAGTGTCAAATGGTCGCTGTCATAAATTTTATGCCTTAAAGATGTAATTAGTGGGAAGTGAAGTGACATTTCTGGAGACCACGGTGGCACATTTTTGCATCTTGTAAACCACCAGTCCTCAACAAGTATGTACTTCACACCAGTGTGGTCAAAGGAGGCCGTCAATCTCAACTGTTTTTCTTGGCAAGCACAACGATAATCAGGATGATTATACAATTACTCGTTGTCACGAGATGATGAGAGGTTTTGCTGTTTTGGTGTAACATGGGTGGAACATCAATGAAAATCGCATTTTACTGTGCTTAATGATTCTGTCTGACGGTTGTTCGCCTAAAGCAGCGATGAACAAACAAAATAAAAACAAAACTAAGAGGAATTACTCCTCCTATAATAGTTACATTTGGTTGTGATCAGGTGCATCTTCAGAGCCTATAAATTTCAAATTCATCTGTGTCCATGAGGACGCTGAGCTGTACTGGTAAAACTTGTCTTTACTTGTCTAAATGTCTTTAGCATGGCTGATTTAGACTGCAGTAAATCCAGCTGTAGCATCTCACTTAACATAACTGCCAAAAATAAGTTTCATGGCACCAAATAATATATATTTAACTTATTTAGTGAATGTGTATATTTACTCAATAAGTTTTAGGTTTTACTTGTTTGTTTATATATGCACAACTACAAGGAGACATATTTCTTTCAGAGTTTAGTGTATATAGGAATATCTTTAAAGGAAATATCTGATTACTGCTGCTAACCCAACCAATGTATTTTAGTTATTTAGTCTGGTGATATGAGCATAATGAGTTGTAATTTAAGGTAGACTATATTGTCTTATTCTGGTGAAATCTAGTTTAAAATCATTACAGTTCCCCACGTGGCTGGTCAGATAATCGAAAGAGTCACATATTAGCAAGCTAAAGTTAGTTTTGTCTGTTAGCTAGTTCAATTAGCCATGCAACTGTTAGCAACACCTGTCAGTGATTTGTTCCATCAGTGCTGATATAGAGCACAACATCACTGGGACTACATGTATCACTCCGCTTCACGTGTTCTAACTTAGTTTCACTTATGGTTGTTATCTGTCTTAAACTGTAACGAACGGACAGATAAAACTATGAATGCTCGTCAATTCCTCAGAAGAGGACAAAGGGAAGGAAAGAAGCCTGGTTATTTCAGCACAAACCTCCAGGCGTGCCCATACGGCATCAGATAAATTAGAGAAGAGCAAAAACAACCTGTATGAAAAACAATGGGCTTTGAATTGCTTTCCCACTTGGCAAAGTCTCAAATATATTAACGTTGAATGGGCTGCGGTAACATGAAGATTTACAGACGTGTTGTTCCAGTTGCGGAACTATTTGTGATGGAGCAGCCAAATAAATGATTAAATAAACAAATCATAATCTGTTGTCAATTATTAATGTAAACTAATAAATGCCACTTAGTAACGAATGCCACTGTAACGAATTGTTGTATAAAAGCAATATCACACTCAAGGTTGTTATGTAACAAACCAAACCAATCATTTAGGTGTTATTGCTTAAATAACACCTAAATCTCTAGTTTGTGTGGTGCGACATGTTTTCAATTTAGTGATACATACATCTCCATTTTGTACCATAAACACCTGTTGCTGTATAACTAGGCTAACTTTGGTGTTACAAAGAGCTGGAGCAATGTCTATTGGATCACTGAGGCCAGATGCCCCATGTTTAACAACAGATAAAAGTGTAATTTAGATGTTAATTTCTGTTGTATTGTAGTATTTTGGATTCAAACTAGGGTGGGTTTTGCACAAAGCGTTTTGGAAAACGTGAAAAGTGTAACACGCTCCTAATATCAATGTAAAAGGATATTTGCTATGTAAATGCAAAAATATGCTAATTGCATGGTAATTGCTATGTGGCACATGCAGTGTTTTGTCTCACCTCAGCTACCCAGGTTCTCTCGAGCTCTCTCTGGGTGTCAGCCTGCTTGTAGAACAGGGTGAGTGTCTCTCGGCAGGTGGGTGACGGTGATCGCAGGCTGGCACAGTCACGCACCGAGAAACGCAACGTGACAAACACCCGTGGAGCAGAGTGGCGGTAGAGGAAGGGCGTAGCCAGCCAGTTGTCTTGCAGACGGGGATTTTGGTTGACATTGCAGACCTCGAAGGTTCGTATGAGTTTACCCCGGTCGTCTAGGACACTGACCTCGTCCCACTGAGAGAGACAGAAACAACATTATGAGCTTATGTAAACCCAGCTTGTAAAAAAGAAATGGGATCTTCAGCAGGGATCTCTGGTATCGCCCTGTATAAACTATAAAAAGTCTGGTCTGTTTATGGTGTGTCTGCAGTGATGAATCGTCCTTATATTTTAAAAGAGAGCTTACAGGCTACAAGGTAAATATTGAGAAGATTTCCGGTGTTGTTGATATGTGAGTCCTGTCCTTTTCTAACATCACACATATCTCGTTTGACATCTTCATCCTTGGTGAGATAAGTATAATAAAGTATTTGTTTTGTCCCAATGTAACACACACACACTGGTATTGAATGAAAAAAGCTGTTCCCACTGATGTAGGTCATCTCTGTGTCCCTGTCATCCACAATAGACTTTCCACTCTCTAAAGAAGTAATCAATGATTATAAAACCAGGACTTAATTAAACCTCCATTAATTTAGAACATAACACATCTCACATGTGGCAGACAAAACTGTAATGATCCAAAAGCTAATTAAAAAAATATACATATGGGGAGATATTTCCTAATACAATAGAGTTTAATGTAATCTTGTTCATGGTGCAAGAGTCAACATGTCAGTGGCTCTGTGAGGCTGCACTTCCAGCTGGCTAGCATCAGCATGCTCATATATTGACATTGACAACATGCTGATGTTATGCCAACTTATGTGTTGATCATATTCACAGCCTTAGCTTGTTAGCATGCCAATGTTTGCTAACTAAATTCAAAGTAACGTCATAACCGCGTGATGTTGCTAGATAAACAGTTGAGGGAGTGTCGAGTTCTTACAGTTTGTCCTGAAGGGAACGTGAATGTCTGTATCACATTTTATGGTTCTCTATACATCCAACCGTTGTCAAAACATTTCACTCAAAGCTACTAATGTCAACCTCATGTCACCTTAAGTTATTGGGGTACATAGTCCTCTATACTAAATACTACAATTCATCTCAATCCATTAAGTAGATGTTGAGATATTTCACAAGGTAAGTGAAAACTCTGTTCTCCCGATGGTGGTGTAGCAGTCAGAGGATCGCCAAAATGATTAGGATTCATCCACGACCATGAATATCTGTATGAAAATTTAATGGCAATCCACCCAACTGTTGTTGACATACTTCAGCCTGGACCAAACTAGCTGACCGACTGACCAACAGACTGAAAAATGTCTTTAAAATGTGTCCTGATTTCTCAGGATAACACACAAAACACAATGTAGATGGTTTTTAGGTATCCCGTATCAGGAGCAACATGATCCTTCTGAAAAGACACGCTGATGTCGAATTTCATCCATTCCACTGTATGGAGATGGAGGTGGACGTGTATTTCAAACTCTTGGCACATAAAATCAAACATGTTTGGCTGGACAAGACAGGAAGTAAGAAAGGAAGTGAGTTCAGGAAGTAAAAAAAGACAAACTGAAAGACGATGTTGCATTTTAGTGTTAAAATAGTATAATAACGTAATAACAATGATTTAGTTTTACGTGGCATGTGGTTAGTGTTTCTCTTGGTTTTGCGCTTGCATGTGTATCATTGTTCTCGTGTGACAGGTGGCGGACACTTGTGTGTCTGACTTGTAGCAGCTGTCGTGTCATAAAACGAGCAGATTTTGTCGTATTTTAGGGAATCTGAATCCTTGTAGATGCACAAATGGATTTGGACATGAGCTGTACCTTCATGGAGAAAAACAAGCTCGGCTCTGTCACACGAGTCAAAATGTAAATGTAGGTAGACGGCTTAGTTTCACCAATTATACAGTACGCAGCCTCCAAGGATGAAAAGCCTCTGCTTTAAGCCTGTGTAGCCCTGAGTGACAAGCAGGGCCTTTTCTGTTGTAACACAGAGGAATTATGTATTATGCCTCATCATCATTATTCTCCCTGCAACAATAGCGAGAGGACAAAAGGTCCTGATACCCTATCAGGGTGCATTTGGCGTGTATGTGTGAGTTTCTGTATGTTAGTGTATCTCTGCATGCTCATGTCAGTTTCTCTGTGTGGTTCCGAGAGCAAGTACGAACAAAAATCTTTGTAGCATCACACATGAGGGAGTGCATTCAAATTTGGTCAAACTGGAATAATGATAAGATCAGCGAGCAGATAGAAAGAGTCGGAGGCGCAGTCAGTTTAATGGCGTGAAAGGACACGTTTTCTCTCTCCCAGGCCGTGATTCACTCTCTTGTCAGACATGAGAATGAGGGGGATCTGATGGAGGGGGACAACAGAGAGCACATGGTGAGATGGACGGATGCAGTTGGGTGAGAAAAGTGAGGGGGTGTCTGCACGAAAAGCCTGACCGTGCAGATGTTCAGGTACAGAAAGTAGCCGCTGGTATCCGTGTGTGGCATTGCGTGCGATTTGCTTCTGTACATTTGTGAAAAAAACCCGGCTTTCATTTGTTTTCTGACCCCAAACCCAAAACCCCCACCTCCTCTCCTCTCCTCTCCTCTCCCCTCCTGCTCCCTTCACTATGTCTCCCCGTCTCGTTTTTTCCCTCCCTTATGAAGAAAGAAAGAAAAACGGGGCAGATTGGGGAGGAGGGGGTGGTGGATGTAAGCGTTGGAAGGAAAGAAAGAAAGAAAAAAAAAATAGGGACGACTCATCTTCGTGATTTAATTTGAACCGAAATGCCAGAGAGCCAGAGAGCAATCTCTCCAGTGACAGAGGGCAGGGAGGGGCAGGGCCTCGGACACAACACACACAAAAACCCGAAGAAGCAGAGAAAGGCACGCACAGACACCCCAAGACATATGCATGTGCACACACACACACACACACACACACACACACACACACACACACACACACACAAAGCAAACACACAATGGAAGAATGGCGAGTGGAAACAAGGGGGAAGAAAAGCAAAGACTACAGTGGGAAGTTGAGAGTCTGCTGGTTTGACACTGAAGGGAAATAGGGGGCAGAGTGGAGATTGAGTCGGGGGATAAAAGGAAGAATATGAAGCAGCAGAGACCCAGTGGCTCTGGGACTTGTGAAGGGCACGGGGAGGAAAGATTAAAAAAGAGAGAGAGAGAGAGAGAGAGAGAGAGAGGCAGAGACAAAGAAGCAGAGGAGCTGCTTGTCAGTACATTAAAAGAATGGAAAGACGGTAAGTGAGCAAGAAGAAGCAGGAAGACAGAGCGCAGTAAAGAATATCAACGGACCCTGAAGCGAAAGAAAAGATGGGATGTGAGGAGAAAAGTGAGGAAAGGGTTAAAAAAAGAACACACACTCTTTCTCTCTCCCTCTCTTGGTCTGTCTTTCTACTTCTCTCAGCTTGATGCCCCGGGTCAAATAACCATATCTCCATCTCAGAAGCACTTCTCATCCAGGGACCATAAAGAAAAAAAAACCTCATGCAAATGCTTGACTTGCTCACACACACACACACACACACGCACACACACACACACACATATACACAATAAAAATGGATGGCGTCCTATTAGCAGAAGCAGTCATCATGGTTCACAAATTCCTAACACACATGAGGCCCTAATTAATCAAACATCATGTATAATTATGGCCCAACACTGGAGGCCTGACTGGGGTGATAATGACAGCGCGTTAAGCTTAAGTTTGGTGTAAGGTGAGATAAAAGGCTTTGATGTGAGCGTGTATGCTTACCAGATGTTGGTTAGAGACTACTGCATTTTCATTTGGTGCTTTTTTGAGCTGGTGGTCTTAATCGTCGGCTCACTTGTTTGCCAAAACTAGAACATATAACTGTAGCGTTAAGCTCATTTTATGTCGCTATATGATCCTCTATATTTAGGTGGTTTGCACATATTGTCCATGTATGGATAGAGTCTAAAGAATAATATTGTTCTGCGCTGGCGGAGTAATTACCGTAGGAATTTCCTCCACAGTAACAAGCTCAAGAACTGTCCTACAGTTTCTCGAATGTACTTTGACTGATTATCTCAACGATGCCGACAATGAAGATGATGTACGTGTGTAATTATGAGCCATATTAGAACTGAGCCACAATCACTCACAGATGAATGAATTTAACTGACCCGGGATTTGACCCTAACACAGTCACGCACATGTAACCCACCGCACCCCACATACACACACATATTTACACAGCTCAAGGCGATGCAACCACCTTAAATAAAAAGCGGTTGAAGAATGAGAGATCTATGGTTCAATCACTGCAGTCTACTCGCAGATGAAGTGACACAGAAAGAAGCATTTTAGCCCTCAAGGTTGTCTTAAAGGCAAGGAGAGACCTTGTTTGTTCTCTTCTAAGGCTGCCACAAGCTCCACAAATCAAATTCAGATGTCTGAGATTCTGTAAGGTAATAACACTGACCTTAACTCAAAAATATAATATATAACCTTATTCCTAATCTGTATCTTTCTGTATAATGTGCAATTGTGTGCAGCAAAGTGGGCAGAAGATGTATACTGCAGAGCTTGTGCTTGTGTTTGATGTGCTAGAGATGAGGAAACATGGTGAGAAATGTGTGTGTGTGTGTGTGTGTGTGTGTGTGTGTGTGTGTGAGAGAGCCGAAATAATATGTCTACAGAGCAGAGTACAGAGATCTGTAGGCACGGTAAATGGGTTTGTGTTTTTTGACGACGTAGCTCAGAAATGAACATTTTATATTTATGTTTTAATATCAATCTTAGGTAATTATGATCATTTGAGAAACACAGAAATGATGACTCTTCATCTACAAGTCTTTTTGTTTCTATATATACAGAACTTGTAATTAATAATATTTACATTAAGGACCTATAAACATGCATAACCTAATAAATATTGTTAATCTTATCAAATTTCTACGAAACCTTCACCAAAACCCTTTTAATGTTACTTTTATTGGAGCAATTACTTTGATCATTGTTATTTCTCAAGTAAAGTTGTCAAACATTTGGTTCCAGCTTCTTAAATGTGTCATATTGCTGCTTTTCCTTGTCTTATATTACAGTAAGACAAGTAAGACAGTAACATCTTTGGATTTTGGAAAACCAATTTGAATGTCCAGGAAATGGACATGAGTATTTCTTAATATTTTCTGGCATCTTAGAGAACATACAAACGATTAATCAAGAAAATAATGAGGAAATTGATCGATAATGAAAATAAACTTGCAGCCCTGTACCATGGAGAACCATTAGTATTTTAATGCTTACCTCACTATGAGTTAACAGGGCGGTTTCTATTTCAAAAAAAGTTATGTATTCACATGTGTAATCCCACCATGACACCAAACAAACAACGTGATTATAACCTTACACTTAAAAACATAACCATGTGTAACATGTGCACAACACATTTGATTGGCCTCCCAACATGACCGCTTTAGTAAGCCAACAGCTGGAAAGCACATTGACAACGAGAGCTCCTTGCTTACCCCTGTGTCTGGATAGGTGGTCCAGCCCAGCTCTGAGGTAGACTCTGTTGTGTCCAGCAGCATCACTGACAAGTGAGGAAACAAGAGACAAAGATAAGGTATGAGAAAACAGACAAACAAGTTGAATACTATCGATTGCTACGGAAGAGAGTCCTGAAAGAGAGAAGCGACTGTGAAACAGTATTTGCAATCATGAGGCCTGATCACAGATTTATCGAGAGCTAAAAAAAAAATGGATCTGTTCCAGTGAAGAAGGAACTTTTACAATCAGTCTTTCATCCCTTTGTTAAATACCACAAGTAGTTGGAAGCCCATCTACTGTTGGTGGAACAGGTCCAGATTTAGTCCGCATTTCTCTTTGATTTTTCTCCCTCATGCAATAAAATCACGGAGGGCTCCAGCTGTGTGCATCTGTCAAACCGAATAACTGATTCTGAGTGATGATGCATTTTGGCACAAAGTTCTGGTGCTTAAAAAATTAAACTGATTGACCTGATGAGGCACTGTGATTAAAGGTCACATTTTCCAACTTTAAAAGGCCAAAACAGTTACTGTCAGGTTTTGTTGTAACTTTGCAAACTGATGCGTCTAACAGTGTGGTCCAAAGGGAACCTTCATTATTCCACAGGGGACGATATGTTCAGCGTTGGTTTCCATTTTGTTTCAGACATTTACTCATTTTCGATGATTTAGAGTGAAAGCACAAGAATAGCATATGACTTTTCCCATAATATGCATTTAAGGTTTAAGTGCTTTAAAAAGCAAGCTGGCAAAGGAATCGCACACACAGACACACACACACAAAGTGACTTTAATGCTGAGTGCTGCGTGCTGACACATGGCAGCTTCCCACACAGAACTGAAGCCCTTGAATTTTCCATTAGTATTCCAAAACCGTGGTGACTGCCGTTTTTTCAGTCTGGCACAGTGTGCGCTCCGTTCTGTTGAGGAGACGCCGATTGAGCGCAGGCCAAAGATTGTCATGCACACAGAGGTGGCAAAAAAAAAAAAAAAAAACCCCATCAGAATTCAGGTTTAGGATACTCGCACAGATGGAGTTAATGGAGAAAAACACAGTGTGCCTGATTTCATCAAGAACAACACTGATCACCTAAAGGGCTGTAGACACACACAGAACGATGTGAGGCAGCCATCCGCCTCCGTTTACAAATAGATGATTCTTCTCATAGTTGCCGTACAATTTTTATTCTTTCATTTCCATTTCACGTCACACAGTCGTTCACCAGAGAGCTCTGGTTTCCTCTCTCTGACAACCAGACAAAGAGCAACAGAAATATATTATCACACACGCACAGGATGAGATTTGAAAAGGTACACTGTCTCGCCAAAACACCGGCGACCCACTGTGAAAGCTCAATTTTTGTTTCTCAGGTGTACAAGCTTGTGCACACACTCTGCCCTCCCGTCTCCTCCTTAATAAATCAAATAAGAAAACTGATATCATTTGTGGCTTATGACATAAACTTACCCCCACCTCTCTGTTCTCTGACTGTGCTGGAAACAGATTTTTTTTTTTTTTTTTTTTTTAGGATTATACTCACAGATGGAGACCCAGCAAATCTGTTCTCCAATCCTTCATTTCCCTCCCGTGTGTGTGCGTGTGTTTTTTCTTCTTGTTTTTAAAAGCCCCCCTGCCCTCCAGTCTGTCTATCTGTTTTCACCCACTTGTCTTTATGTCAATCTTACTAAATTCACACATTTTCCATGGAAGTCCTCCAGGATTTGGAGTGATATGAATTGTATCAAGAAAAGAAAAAAACAAATGGACTGTGACAGCAAAGGATTACATGCAGCCACAGGCATCAGAATAAATAGTTTTTCGGTGCGGCGTATGTCTGGACAGCTTGGCGGCTGGAATCACAGAGCTGATCAGGATAAAATCAGCTACGGGGAGAAGACTAAATCCACAAAGCCAGGATGTCTAAAGCCTTTCAGAGGAATGATGATTTCCATTAGTGACACAACTTTCCTGCTTTAGTTGATGCATCTGTGGAGGTTATACGCTCATTTAACTTTAAGTTATTAGGCATACTAATGAAGTCTAATACAACAGTCCTGCATTAAATCCTACCTTCTTTGAGACTTCATGGTCATGTTGGAGGATGTAGTTTGAGAGAGAGGTGTTTCTGTTATTTAGCCCACCTTTATGAATATGAATGGGGGTGGACAAAATAATGGAAACACCTGTGTGCGTGTGGGATGACATGGAAGCAGTCGATTGGTTAGTTTCCCAAGTTCTCTGTCTCTGGTCATCATCATCCTTTGTTTGTAATCATAATAAATGATTGTATGTAATGGTTATATGGATAAACATGTCACGCATGAAGCGCACACATTCATATATATATATATTCTGACCTCATTAAGCACCATCCTATTTATATCAGATGAGACCACGCACACATACACACACACACACACACACACACACACGTGCTGCAAATGTGTCATCCCAAATTCAATTAACCCTCTGCTTCGGGGCAGAGTCATGCATAAATAATATATAGCCAACTATTTTGACATGAATATTTATGCCTCTGCTATTTAGCTTCTTGTCGTGTGGCCCGCGGGACCGCAGGTCCTCACGTTGCCCCAGCTCTCTCGAAGCGACAAACCTGTACATGAGGATTACATGGAGTAGTGTTCAAAGGGCTTCATGCATGTCTCATTGCGTGACATTAGCATGTTGAATAATTCACCGCGGCATCCTAAGATAAGCGTTGAGTGCCGCCTTACACACACCTTTCAAGGATTATCTTGAGTTGAGGCATCCTGACTGGATCTTATGTGTGTGTGTGTGTGTGTGTGCGAGACAAAGTTGAACAAAAGAGAGGGACGTTTGCTGGCAGGTCCTCTCAGCAGTAAAAGCTCCTTTATTTAACTTTCAGTCTGCGCCACAGCATCTCTGTTATTGGTCCATCTGAGGGCCGAGACACTCAAAGTTTGTCCCTGACAGTTTGAAGAAGTGCTGAGTCTGCAATCTGAACCTGAGTGCTGTGTTAATGCACAGCGTCTCTCACGTCTTCCTGCGCCTCTCTGGTCTTTTATTCACTCTATTTGATACCTTTCCCCCTTTTTTCTGCCTCCATGCTGTCCCTTGTCCCTTTCATCTCCCCCCCCCTCTCTCTGCATGTGTGTATTATTCATCTAAAAAGTGACAGCAGAGTAGGCATCTCTGTACGTTAAATAAGGAGATACGCCGCGCTCCATTATTGATGTCAGATCTGGTGTTTGTTTGGGAAGAGCTTCGATCACGACAATGGAATGAAAAAGGCAGGATTATGGAGCAGGAACGAGTAGAGGAGGATAGGATTGTGTTTGTGCATATAAATGTGCTTCTTTCACTCTTTTCCTCCACTCTTCCTGTGTGTGGTGTGGGTGTACACGCTCTTTTCTGTTGTGCAGAGGTGACCTGCATTAGTTCATGACCGTCCCCTCTGCCACTCGAGTGTTCCCTTCAGCTGAGTGACCCTCTCTCTCCGCTCTCTCCATCCATTTCTCAACACTTTGCCTCTCTTGTGTGGCCATGCATGCACCGACACTCTCCAGCGCTAAGTGTAGTGCCGTTGTTCATGTCACGCCTCTTTGATGGCAGATGTATGCTACTTTACCGCGCACTTTCCAGGCAATAGAGCCCCTATTAGAGCAAAGAATTTCTGTGTTAATATTAACATAGTCGAGAGAGAGGTGTGAAGGTGGGAGAATGTATTATGTCTTAACACCAGTAAAGTAAATGCACCTGCACACAGAGCTCACAGGTAACAGCAAGTTTCGGGAAACACACACACATTTTCACAAAAAAATTCCCACAGTGCCTGCGAGCGTTCTCGGCAGTGGTCAGGTTGTATTTTGTCTTTTGTCCACTCATCCACCCATCTCCACCCATTCTTTATACGCTCCAGATGCTCCCACCCACAGACAGTCAGTCAAGGACATGGCCTACACCAAACCATCATTACAAACAACCACAGCGAGAGAGTGATACGCCAAGACGGAGAGGGAGCAGGGGGGAGGACGGAGGAGGGAGGAAGGAGGGGGATTAACGCGATTCCAGAAATAAGCATGCACATGTCAAGGGGAGTTATCAAAAATTCTCTGGCGGTTAAGCCGAATGAAAGTGCAGCTGCAACAAACAGCACTTAAGCCAGGTTAGATGACAGAGCAGAGTCTGCAATAAGTCGCTGAACAGGCAGCAACAGGCACAGGTAGGAGGACATTTCCCGAAAACTGACTGCTTTTCTTGATTACAAGACTTTTGCAAAGATAAGACTGGTTAGGTCATCACCGGGGGGGATTGTGGTTAAGTAAATTTTAAAGGAGAATAGTTCAACATTTTGGAAAAACACAACAGTTATGCTAGAAAACTATTTCATATGACGTGCTGTCTGAACTCTTTGTTCCAATCGGCTACACTCAAACGCAGAGTTAAAGGTCGGTTGTCATAGAGAGAGGGGAGCCGTTATATAGAGTAGTTTGAATATGGAGAATACAAAAATAACAGACAGACATTTTGAGACAGTCTCCTCTGGAAGGCATTCATCATGTTACAGCCGGTTGTAAACACGAAAAGTGACAAAAAAAGTTCAAACGTAGCTTACTTTCAAACCTCCACCTCAAAACGCCGGGCCAATCGCGGCGTGAAGTGGGGTGTGAATATCAAATCGAGATACAACATGTTAATTAGTGAGCTTTAAAGGTGCTGGTAGGTGGATTTTGTTACCAGGCCTGTCTGTTTCGTAATGTTTCCAGCCTTCATACTAAGCTAAGATAACATCTCCTGGCTTCATATTTAGCATATTATTGCAAAATGTCAAACAGTTTGTTTAACCCATGCAGGTATTCCTTCACTCTCCTCTTCGGATGAGAGGATTTGAAAACAGTTTCGATTCATTTTGGGTGTGTGTTTTAGGCTTACAAAAGGCTTGGATCTGCATCCATGACATCATTTAATGACCTAATAAATGCTGTTAGCCATAAATCCCCCTGCTTAACTGTACATCCATCAAAAAAGGATCTAGACCTACCATCAAAGACAGAACCTGCTACAAACATATTGTCATCACCATCCCCACCCTCCACAGCCACAAAGAAGGAATGTAAATCTGCGACCAGATCAGTTTACTGTAATCTCATTGTGTCATTTATGAATAGTGAATCCTTCAACAATCAAACTCAGCTCCCTCCCTGTGCAGTCGATGCCAACGCACAAACTGCCAAGTGCAGCTTTAATGTGAAATTCAAAACTGCAAACTACATTCCACTGTGTCACAGCAGTCCATACCACGTGTTCATCTTTCAGTTACATTTTGGCTCTAACTCGCCGCCTTTCTGCACAGGCGTATTTATCTGTGACTCTATCTGCAGCGACACTGACTGACTCAAAGCAGAGAGTCTTGGCTCGCAGCTGCCTGAGGGCTTCAACCTCTCATAACACAAATGGCAGATATGTGATTCATTTGAGGGAAAAGTGGCCTAATGTCATTACAGAGCTCTCAACAGCCACGGAAAATTATGTTGCTTTTGAAAATGACATGCAAAAACACGGCTAAAAATAACGCCTTGGTCACAGTTAAGTGTTGTAGTGTCAATGATGAGGATGCTGCGCCCTCCGCTTCCCACCAGCATGTGATTTTTTCTCTTTCTGCAGCTCGGTGCACATGCAGGCAGGAGGGACAAGAACAGGAAGCTTCTCAGGGCTGTTGGTGGCATCCGTCCTGGTGCTCTCCCACTGTGACAAGCATGCCGTTTATTTTCTTATGACACGTTCTCTAATTTATCATGTCCTGAAAAAGCGGCTTATTGCACCCAGGATAAGGACAGTAATCAGCCTAATTAACACTCAATTAAAGCCTGATGGCAAGTGACGGCAGGAAAGATGGCCCAGACGACCTTAAAGTGAGAATGTAAACATGGCTGTGTATACAGGCTGGTGTTTTTCTTTGTGGCTGAAGAAGTATTCAGATCCTTTGATTAATATTAAGTACTAGTAGTGTGAAAAATACTCAATCATGAGCAATAAATAAGTCAAAATCTATCTTAATAGATAAATTTAAGTGAATGTACAGAAGTATTGGCAGCAAAATGTACTCAATGTATCAAAGTAAAAGTACCTGATGTGCAGAAAAATTATTCCTGTGGCTGATATATCATTAATAATACGCATTTTATCCTTAACAAGAGCTAAAATGATAAATTGGCCTTTCTGATATTTCAGCCAATATCACCTTATTCCAGATAAATTGTTATAGGTGTATATGTCAGCCAATAACTAAAAAAAAGTGCAGTACAAAAATGCCAAACTACATTTCATAGTTTGCCCACCAGAGAGCACTGACAGGTTGATTTTTCATCTGTAAAATATTCAGTTCATTTGTCATCTTGGTCACAATTAAAAAAAACAAACAAAAAAAACAAATCTTATTTATCTGTGTCAAGATTGTTTGTTTCATGTTCATAAAATATTATAATCGTTATTAGTTATTAGAAAACCTCCAAACATTTATATCAGTGTCAGTTGGGCTGTATCCTTAAAACAAATGCATCAACGGGTAAGTAGCATAGTTAAGTAATGTATTTTTTTCAATGAGTGATATGTAAAAAGAATAATATTATAGTTAAAGTATCTTGAAAACACTGGGAACCACTGGTTTAATCTATAGCAATACATTTTATAACCTCATTGTGCTTTTTATGTAAAATCTTAATCTAAAAACAAATATAGCTGTCGGGTAAATGTAGTGCAGTAAAACAAGTATTGTACTCCAAATTCTTCAAAGGAGCAGTGTGTAGGATTTCATCTAGAGGTGTAGTTACTGATTGCAACCTATTCTTACTAGCATGAAGGAGAAACTACGAAATGCCTTATCTGGAGCTGGTGTTTAGTCTGTCCGTTCTGCTGAAACATGGCAGTTCAATATGCCGAACTCTGTGGAAGAGGACCTGCAGCGTAAAACACTCGTGCTATAGCGACAAAAAGATAACGATACTTATTTTCAGGTGATTATACACTAATGAAAACATAGTTATGCATATTATATTCCATTTCTGTCATATTCTGTACATAAAGCCCTCCAAATCTTACACACTGGACCTTTAGGTACAATATTTGAGTACTTTTGAGTTACTTTCCATGACTGCAAACACCTGCTAAACCTTTTCACCTGGTTGGATTTTCATGCAGAAAATTCACATTTTAATGAATTTGTGTAAGTCTACAGTTTGTGCAGCCTGTTGTATGACATAAGTTCCACTAATGATACAAGGTTAATTTCTGGATGTGCATAGCTCAGTGAGCATCACTGCAGCTCCGCTCATCCATGACGGGAAGAGCTGGAGGGGCATCAGGTGTGCCTCCTGCCCGGGTTTCTCTTTCAGCGTGGTGCGTTAATCCAACTTGAACACGCAATCCTCGAAAACAGATCCAACAATTTAGAAGCCGGCCATGTGGCCTCACGTCAGTACCTCACATCATCAACAATGCATGTGGGCGAACGCATCAACACTTACTCAGGCAGCGTGTGAGAGTGACAAATCAAAAGCCCTGCCACTCACACACTTGTCTGCATGCAAAGAGGTGGCAAACTAGCTTTTATGCTCTTCACTGCAAGAAATTAAGGCTAAAAAAGACCTAATGGTTTGTGGTGTGAAAGCAGACAAGAATGGGCATTGTTAGGGATGTATGCACAGATATACTTCAAAAGAAGCAGGCAGACAATAAACAGTAGAAGGACAGACAGTAAACATATCAGATAGCCACTCAGCCCAGACAAACACGTCATCTGCTGCGACCAAAGCTGAGGCAGACGCCAAATCCTCCCTTTCGTGACATAACTAAATGTATCAATTTAGGTGGATTTATATGGACGTCCATGCTATTGGGTTAATACTGTATTATGAAGAGCTCTATTTCAATTACACAAACAGAGTCAGTAGGCCAGCAACACTGTGCAGCCTCTCTTCCTCTCTGTCATTCTGTCTCATCTTAGTCCAAGACCATCTGTTACAAACACAGCTCAAATAATGTGGCATGAGGCTGACATATAAGTTACCTCTCTTATAGACTATTACTGACACACACCTCGCAGTAAACTAAAGCCAATGGGAGATGAGCGTGAACAGGTGCAGCTCTTTGCAGATCCTTTGAAAGTAATTGCGTGCTGACGGGCTGAAACCCTCTCAAGTGTTGGGGACAGGACGCAGGCAACAGGGGCTATGTATAGGCGGACACCAAAGCATACATGCACCTTTAAGAATACACACTCAGATGCACACACAGACACACACACACGTAAAGGCAGTTTGAGTCATCAAATAATAGTCAGGTTTCAAGTCTGCCCACTCAAATGTGACAGAACACTTCATAGCTGAAGTCTCACTTCAGCTATCAGCCTTTCCATAAAGTCTCTCCATTACGAACTCTCTCAATCACTCCGGCACTTCTTAAGATATCTAATATTTCCATGTATATAGAGAAAGTGTGCAGAGTTAAGAACAGAGCTGAGCAGAGGAGACACATTTGTTGAGGAGACAAGGGGCGCTGATAACAGTCTAGAGAGGGGGCAGGGGTCTCCGGCTGTCACATCCATGAGATCATGAGTGACACGGCGGGGCCAGAGGTGGGGGTCGCCAAATACATAGCCAAAGAGAAATGGGTTATGCAACTTATTATTCATTTGTCTCCTGCCTTATTACCATATTCCTTTGTTGCAGGAGCTTGATAGGCCCCAGCACGCACCTGGCACTTCCATGCCAACAAAGTCCTGATCTGATGCGCTGCCACAGTGGCACACACACACACAAGCATCTGCACACACACACAGAAAAGTAATGCACACAGAGCTGTGCAAGCAGTGGGGATAAAAAAAAAAGGTGGTAATTACTCAGGGGGGTCCCAAACTGGAGGTGCAACCCCCAAAAATTGAGAATGGATCAGACTTTGTGGAGGTGTCGCGGCCTGACGTGCCACACTTTTCACACGTTGTCAAAGTGACCGGCAATCCCAAAGAGCCACTTTCTTAGAGAGCTATTACAGAAGCACACCATCCTTCACTTGTGGACTCATTATGAGCACATGATGGGAGCGCTGTTCAAACTCTCCATCCATCCCGCTCTCCATACATACCCTTAAACACACACACACACACACACACACACACACACACATGCAATCACAGATGTAAAGAGACGTAGAAGACGTAAAAGTTGAGTGCTTACCTTCCTCAGCTGAATTAGGCTGGAAAAACAAACAGAGAGACAGAAAGATACTCCACATCTCCACTACAGAATGACACTGACAGAGAGAGAGGGAGGGAGAGAGCATGAAAGAGGGAGATAGAGTGAGTGTGTGTGAAAGAGCGAGAGAGGGGGGTGGGAGAGGGGGTGGAGTCTGTTTGCTCCCTTTATCTGAGAGAGAGAGAGAGAGAGAGAGAGAGAGAGAGAGAGAGAGAGAGAGAGACAGAGAGAGAGAGGGAGGAAGGGTGGATGGATAAATGGATGAGGGAAGGAGAAAAATATTTACAGAGCAGCACATACAATAAGTACACTGCCAACCGAGGAAGTAAACAAAACAGTGTTGTCAGAGAGACAGGGGAGAAAGGGAGAGAGAGAGAGAGAGGCAGATCAGAAAGAGTAAGTTTTTTATTTGAGAGAAACAAAGACAGAGAGAGAAAGCATCCGAGAGTCAACAAGAGGGAGTGACAGAAGACGGAGGTGGAAAAATTAATAAACAAGTTTGCCTGGTTTGTAAAACAACTGTCTAGACATGTCTAACAACGTCAGCTCCAGCTCTCACTCTCTCTCTTGCACACATTTCTCTCTGCGAGGCCGTCTGGCAGACTGTGCCTCAAACTGTGGCATCCCTCACATGTCTGGACACTGTGCTAACTTGCATTTTTCAAGCTGTGGCACGTGAGAGTGCCCAACTTCTTTTTCCTCGTCTTGATGCTCTCTCTCTCATTTCTACCTTTTATGGAAAATGAGTATAATTTAGACACATTTTTGGATGCTCTCCATCCTTCATGCGTCGCCTTCTTCCTAATATCCCCCCCCTCAGACACACTCCCTCGCGCTCACAGGATTGCTCATCCAGACAGTATCTAGACACGCACTCTTTTACACACAAGGAGCTCCTAACTCCCCCCTCTGGCCCGTGCACGCCACTCGCTGGTCAGAGCGCAGTACTGCAGCATGTTGATGCGCTTTCATGCCCCAGTTCACAGCAATGAGTAAGACTTCAGTAGACTCTTGCAGGGAGATGTTGCCCATTGGCTTGACATAGTTAGATGTCCCCATTCCCAGCCAGCCGGGGGCCCAATGATCTTTGCTCTAAGGGGCTGAGGTACAGAGGGTAAAGTGGATCATGGGCCTCCATTTATTAAAGGTCCAATGTGTCAGATTTAGGGAGGATGACAGAATCAGAATATAAGACTCCAAACTGTGTTTTCATCAGTGTATAATCACCTGAAAATAAATGTTTAATAAAGGTTTTTGTTGTCTTAGACTGAGCGTCAGACACTGTGGGTCCTCTTCCACAGAGTCCGCCATGTTTCTACAGTAGCCCAGAACAGACAAACTAAACACTGGCTCTAGATAGAGGCTTTTGCGTGTTTCACACCAACCACAAATTATCCTTCAAGCTAGGAAAGAGAGGGTTAGGCGAGGCGGTTGCCACAAAATCCTACACACTGGTGCTTTAAGGGGTGAGGGATTAAAACTTCTTGATCCATTTTCAGTTTGTTCATCAGGAAATTGGCTCCATGTGCCAGCTTGAATAAAATGTCTGTGTTTTGTTTTGTTTTTTTTAAAGCTGTAATAAATAGTTCATTAATAAGATAGTCAGTTACCAGAAAAGTACTCGTTATCTTTTAATTAGCACCAGTGTGTAAGATTTTGTGGCATCTAGCGGTGTAGTTGTTGATTGCAACCGCCTCGCCCAACCCTCTCTTTCCTAGCTTGAAGGAGAAACCGTGGTCGTTGCAAAACCAAGCGGCAACCTCCGTGTCTGCAATATGAAGCCAGTGACGAAGTGCTAAAAACTGTAATTCCTCAAACGTCCACTTGAGGCTGGCTACAGAATGAGTCAGTCTCCATAAATCCCCATATTAAAATGTCAAACTTCACAGCAGAAATTACAACAAAAAAAAACTGGTACAAAAAACAGTTTTGGTCTCTATAGCTAATTTCCTGTTCATGACGACTTTATAGAGTCTGAATTTCTATTTAACTCACCTGTTCAAAGGTGAGGCTTAAAGTTATGCATAATTAACAGCATGGCCGCTTTGATTGACAGGTTGCTGCCTCACAGATGGCTTGTTTGAGCAACCAGGGGTCATTCAGTCCACCTCAGGTCCACGGATGAGCCACGTTGACACTGATGAAGACACAGTTATGAATATTATATTGTTATATTCTGTAAATAGAGTTTACTTACACCTTTAAGTCAAGTGAGTAATCAAAAACTGGCAACAAATCACTTGTTCCAGCTTCCCAAATATAAATATTGTTTGCTTCTCTTCGTTGTTTGTGATAGTTTTTGTGAGTGTTTGGTGTTTAATGTTGGTTGGATTAAAAACAAAATATATAAAGAGGTCACCATGAGCTTGTGTTGCTCCTTTAAACCTCTTAGCGCCACAATTTGCGTCAAATTCACACATATCAGTCATTAATCAGACAAATCTGAACACAGACATAATATACATTTAGTCTAACTTACACTCTCCGATGTTCATCTTAAGTAAACGTCCATAAATCCGCTTGTAAATCACAGAAAAACGACGATAACTTGCCTGAGAATAATCAAGTTTTCTTCCGCATCAAAGTCGTCCATTAACAGCTGTCTGTGCATGTATTGTTAATAAACTGCTAATAGTTAATCGTTAAACTTTGAACTGATTTGATGCCAAAATATTATAGCACACAGCTAACCAACTGAAACCATGGCAACAGTTAACTTCCTGTTTACATCCCCCAAAGGATTATGGGAAATATTAAAGCATGATTATCTCCAAAATATTATTAATTTTTCTTATTATATTGTATATAATTATAAAGGGTTAGTGACTAAATTGATTAATATGAACATTATTCCATGTTCCCCTAACAATAGACTTAAATAATATATTATTAGAAATCATTTAATTGAGAAAATAATCTGTAAAATACGTGACTTTAGTCATGATTCTTGCAGCCTTAATGTTTTTTAGTCTAAAATAAAATCAATTCACATAGGATTTTATTTCCCCTAAATACAACTGCATTCATAAAATAACAGGGATGTTCTCTTGGAGCGCAGTTTCAGAGGAAATCCTCTTTGGGATAAACATTCTCTTAGATCTCGACTTGTGTTTTGGTTAGGCTTTTGAAGCCGTGAAACCCAGGAGTAAATGTGAGCTCCCCCTCACGCACGCACACACTCCTTAAAAAATGTAAACACAAACACAATCATGATCATATTTTTCTAAACCCAAATGTTCAGCAGCAGATCCAGTGAAAAACTGAACTCTGATGTTCAACTCATGGCTTTATTTCAGTATTTCAGATTACTGGTTAGCTCTACATTGAATTACTGTACAGCTAACTGAGGTTTTGCTCCGGTACAGAAAAGGAAATGAAGTTGCCACACTGCAGAAGAAGTGGGTAGCAGACAAAATAGCAGACAAACCTTTCCCACTTTCACTTCAGCACAGATTACGTTGAACATCCATGACAGGAAACTTGCATTGACTCATTGACTCGTAGCATTACAGACAGAAAAATAACAGACTGTCAATGCTCATAATTCAAGTCACACATTCCCTTAAAAGATGGACAATTTTATTTCCTTTTTAGTTTTCTCAAAGCAAGTGTCACTCATTTTAATACAGCAGGAGAACAGACGCCGTTATAATAGAAAAACAGTAAAGGTCATCTTTTATCTGACTCAACCATCCTCACTTCTCACTTCTGTCTACTGTTAAGCAACAAAGTGACATTCACCATAGTAACAGTATTTCCAGAGTGCAGGACAAATCAGTGGATGTAACAGGATTATGAGGAACAAATAGACACCCTAACACATACAGTACATTATATTTACATGTAACACAGAGCCACATACAATAAAAGCAATCATTAAAGAACAGCCAGACTGAAAGTGCAAATAAAAAAAGCTCAAACACTGAAAAGTGCTTCCTTACGAGTGTGTTCACATCCAAAGGAAGATGCAGCTGTACAAAAATTGAACTTAAAAGCATGTATACTGTGCTGTAATAGTTGATCATGATGCGGCAACTGGAGATTTTACCATATATACAAAATATTTAATATAATTAGACTAAAATACATATTATAAGACATCTTTTGTGCATTAACCACTGAAATAAATACATTTCATTTAGTGTTTTTATTCAACAACGCCATCATGGCTAATATCTCGTTTAAGATACGTGTTGTAACTTAATTATCAGTAGACTTGAATGTGTTTTAACACGTCCCATTAGAAAAAAACAGTGTAATAGTGACAAGCACATTTGATTTGATGTAATTATTTTAGAGACATTTTATTTCATGGCGTGTGATTCAGAAGTTATTGCTCCAAAGAGATGTCAAATGAATTTCAAGTACAGTGGTGGATATTTTCTATACTTTTAACAGTAAGAAGCCGATTATACACTATAACACAAGTAGCAACCTGAGTTTTTGTAATGCATGCTGTAAACAAATGCACTACAACAGTTTTTCTGTCATTCTGGCTGTGCAATGAAATCATAAAACACAACAGGTTGGGTTGTGTACCTAAGAGCAGACCCTATCAGGGGACTTTGCTAAGGCTTGGCAGTGCGAAACTACACCTCATTCTCATACAAACAATGTACTTGAGGCAAACAGTACCAATTTACAGAACTGTTCTCGTTGTCTTATTCATTAGCATAAACTGACTTCAAAAAACACACAAACATCCTCTACTCTCAGGAGATGTTGTGCTACAGGATGAGAAGAAGTATTTCTTCTCATCATTGAGGATGAGAAGAAGTATTTCTTCTCATCTTTGTGCTTAAATATAATTATTTGAAAGTCTGCGGCACCTCCTCCATGTTTTTTCTGTCGACTCAAGGCAACATGGCTCCCTCCCCCCCTAGCAGCAAGGCACATCAGGCAGGCAGACAGGACAGCAAGTCAGTCTTTTTTGGGTCAAACTACCATGGATCCAAAACCAGCTTGACCTCAATACGTAAACCCCCCCCCCCCTCATCCAAATCCTGCAACCTTTTAACACTGGGGGTAGTTGAAGAACACTAAACATATGCTGATCCTCTTATGTGGCAATATGCATGGAGCTGGCACTGGGAATGTCAACAAATATTAAGTACTGGTAATTCAGTTAAGTTTGGCCCATGTTTAAAGTAGGATTACAATTACAATTATTTTAGCATGTGTAACACCTAAATCTTTAAAAAAAAACACTCTAAAAACACATATTAAAAAACTAAAATCTTATTTCTGCATTAATACACTGAGTTGAAACCTGTTGTCTGTCTTGTACCCTATTCCATCGTCTCTCTAAGGACGCTCATTGCTTCTATGGAAGATTCACCATGGGAACCTTTTCTGTTGGGGACACAGGTAGACCTTCTTTGCTCTCTGGCACGACCACTGCTTCAGGCACCGGGGAATGGGAAGTTTTATCGAATCCCTGAGCGATGTCATCAAATGTTCTTCCTTTGGTCTCAGGCACTCGCAGGAAGGTGAAGATGAAGAACAGGATGAGGAAGACCATGAAGATGATGAAGGTGTAAGGATTTGTAAGCTCCTGAGAAAATAAGAGAAAGATGATTGTAAGTGCATGACAAACTCACACTGCTTGTACATCTGATGATTTCAATGAAGTAAATATTGTTCATACCTCCAGCTTAGGGAAACACAGCCCCACCAGGAAGTTGGCGCTCCAGTTGGAGAAACCAGAGACAGCCATGGCAGCCGGTCGGGGCCCCTGAGAGAAGAGCTCTGCTACAATGAACCACGGGATAGGACCTGGACCCATCTCAAAACTGGCAACAAAGCCGAACACAGCCACTATGGCCAGGTAGCTTAGAGATTGGTTTGTGTTCTGCTCAGAAAGAGAAACAATCAGAACAAGGACATGTTACAAGAGAGCAATGAGGACACTCTTTATTTGTATGATCAAACAGCTCACAGGACAAGAAGACTCATGCAAACATCACTCACCACCAAAGCCAGCGAGATGGTCATCAGGAGGGCACAGATAGCCATTCCAGCCAGTCCAATCAGGTGCAACGTCCTTCGGCCTGCTCGTTCAACCAGGAAGAGCTGCAGTCAAACCAAGAAAAATACTAATTAATAACCAAATAGATATAAAACACGCCTTTTACTGAGAAACCAAATGTGTTGTGAGACACTTACAGAGACAACAGTAAACACAGTGTTGACAGCTCCAGCTCCTATGGTGGCGTAGATGGGCTGAGAAACACCAGCTTTGACAAATATGCCTGTAGAGTAGTAAAAGACCTGAAAGGGAAGACAGTGGAAGAGTTCATATTTATTCCAGTGAATACAATGAGTGTAGTCTTTAAAATTAGACTGTGCAACAAGAGCAACAAGCAACACTGACATATTATATCTCCTTATGTCTTTTTAAGTAGATCTGGCTAACATGTTAGCAAGCAGTTGCTATGGGACATAAAACCCAAACAGTGAGCTCAAAGACACTAAAACGTGTCTGTAATATAAAAACATTGATTCATGCATATTTAACCTCTTGGAATAATTACACAGCGGGGCACAGGTTGCTCTATGTATAACTCTATTAGCTGCTGTGCTGGTGAGTGATATAGGTCGTGAGTGTTGATGTGTCTGTCAGAGTTCAATCAGTGTTGCAGCCTTTAGCCGTAGGCTACAGCAGCTTTACTGTGATTGTCAGGTCAGACGTAATAACCGCTAACACATTTAGTCAGCCTGGTTACATGACCTCATTAACAAAATACCTATTAAATACCACTGTGTTTGAGGCTTCAATTATTCCACTTAATCTAACATTGCCTGGAGCTAAGAAGCATCTCTTGTCGTGTGATTTGTATAATTTCAGTGAATGCTCCTTTAAAGATTCATGTGTGAGATGACAGATTTAAAGACTACACTCTCCATTCAGACTGACACTTGATAATAATATCCCTAACACACTCCATTATAGCATATGATGTTTACTCACAGCGTTGATGCCGGACAGCTGCTGAGAGAGCTGGAGGACGATGGCAATAATGATTGGTTGACGGTACTTTGGGGAGCGGAAAAGTTCGAGGATGGTCACTTTCTTTTCCATGGCCATCTTCATCCCTTCTTCCTTCATCTCCTGAATATCATCACCCACGTCTTCACTGCCACGCAGACGCACCAACGCTACAGAGCGAAGAAAGGATGGATGGATGAATAAAGTGGAAGTAAGTACATTATTTATGCAAAGATAATGTAAAGGCTGGAAGGGTCTTGGAACATGTTACATGGTAAAAGTTTCATAAATCACACAGCCACCTCATCTACGGGACATGCTTCAATCTGCAGATCATTAAAAATGCATGTGTAATTCCAGATTCAGTCTCATTAAAACCTAATGTTGCCATCTTGTTAGCATAGCATAAACTGTCTCAAAACTGACCTTTCCTTGCCTCCTCCTCCTGGTTGAGGACGATGAGCTGGTAGCGGGGGCTTTCAGGGCAGAAGGGCAGCATTATGCTCTGTAGTATGGCTGGCAGGATGGTCAGAGCCAGCAGCAGAGGCCACAGAGTATCTGAGCCCAGCAGAAACTCCAGACCGAAAATCTAAAAAACACAGACAACAGATGATGAAGTTTATTTCTTGTACATTCACCTCATCAAACATTTCCAGAGTTGTGTCTGAGGTGGTTTCCTTATATAATCGTACCTGTGCCACCAGGATGCCAATAACTACACCCAGCTGGTGGAGCGTGCCAAAGGCTCCTCGGAGAGCAGTGGGAGCGATCTCGCCTACGTACATGGGTGTCAGTCCCGTGCACAGACCGCAGAACACGCCGATAAACAACCGGCCAATGATGACCGTCTCAAAAGATCGAGCCAGAACCGACACTCCCATCAGACCCCCGCCAATTACAGCCAGGATATTAACGAGCAGCATGGACTTACGCCTGGTGATGAGAGACGAGGAAGAAAGGTCATAGTTAGTAAAGAGAGTAATTACTATCTGTTAATCTTCAGATTATTTGCCATTAACCCAATTTTCCAGACTCCAAGATCACTTCATATGCCTAGTATTTTTGAGATCCAACTGTCCAAAACCAAACATTTAATTTGCTATCAGATTTGATAAAGAAAAGCAGCAAATCCTCACATATGAGAGGCTGAAACTGCCAAATGTTTGCCATTTTTACTTGATAAATGTTGATAAATTAATAATTTTCTGTCAGTTGACTAATCAACTAACAAAAGTGTTTTGTGGCTTTCTGATATTCATATCTCAGTGAAAATGTACTAATAATCTTGAAAAGGACTTGATTGATTTACTGATCTGTCATGTTGCATCAAACCACTGACTGCAGCATTTACTACAGTAGTTTATTCCTGATGTTCTCACCTGCCAAACTTGTTGACTATTGCTCCAACACTGAAAGACCCGATCATGCCTCCCACACTGAAGACGGCCACAGCAACACTCCACACCATGGTGACGGTATCCTTGCTGAAAGGCTCCCCGTAACGCTCCAGTGATACATTATGGAAAAAACTACGTAGTTTCTGCAAAACCACAGAAAAAGGTAAGAAGATTAGAAATGGCTATACGTGTTTTAGAATTAAGGTATAGTAGATCTGACAGAGCTTGTACTTAATGTGTATTTGAAAGTTTTGATGCATCCACATGGGGGCACTATAGCTTTTATCATTGCTTCCTTGTAATACTGAGCTCTCAAATGAGACCAGACACATGTTCAAGGCCGCAGATACAGTATAAAAGTGTTCAAATGATTCAAGAAGTGTGCACAATCAATATTAATATATAGAAAATAAGATATGGTGTTGCATCTATTATTAATCCAGGAATTATGCCCACTGCCTCAATGGTTGCCCATGCTGCTATAAAACATTAAAAACACTAAACGCCCATTACAAGAATTCATTCAGCTGTGTGGCTAACATGTAGCAAACGCATACACACACCTCCTCTGGTGCATTGATGACCCCGGTGTTGTATCCAAACTGTAGAGAGCCGATGACTGCAGTTGAAACACAGTAAAGAAGGTAAAGGGTCACCTTCTTCTTGGGCTGTTGAGAGAGAAGAAGACAAACAGATATAATAGATTAAAACAATGTGCAGACAGAGTTTATGTAACCATCCCCTCAGTTTTGTGTGGTGGACATGGCCTGTTCCTGGCTCCACAAAGCTCTGGTTGTTCCTAGTGACACTCGTAACTTCGCACAATGAGCCTTTCTACATCTGCCCTCACTCATCAGCTTTTTGTATTTACAATTCGCAGCGCTGCTGCTGGGAAAACTAGGTGTTACAACACTGCACAGGCTCCATGATTTGCAGCTTTGAGGTATTTCTCAGCTAAGTAGCTAAAGACACCCCGAGAGAATAAGACTGAATCCTATTGTGAATGTTTTTCCCTGCTGGTTTTCAGAATTAAAAGTGGGTTTAGCTCATAATAACAAGCTTATACACCTGACATTAATCCCTTGCATGGCAGTACTCCCTGCTGGGAAGAGAAATTTGCAATATGTAAAAATATCCAACCAAGCAGAACTGAATGGAGTAACTGGTTTAAATTCTACTATGTGGAGGTGCCTGGCCAAAAATGGAAATCCCCAATCAAAGTTTCACTTTAATATAGTAAGTAACCCAATGACTACATCTCTTTTCTATTTTCTGTGATACACCAACTTTTGCAACGCTTATTATTTGCATCCAGAATCTAATGGTCAAGGGCTTGTGTCCAAATAGGCTCATTAATGAAGGGAAATCCATTTTAATCGCCCAGTTTAATCCATCTGTTTTCAAAATCTGCCCCTGTTTCAACAATAACTTGATTATGTAACATTCATGATGCAAATTAATACATTGTTTTGCACAATTTGTAATCATGCTCGAGTCAAAAACAAACTCTTCTAGCAACAAAGAGCTTGGTTTCAATGTACATGATATGATTATCGGCACAGATAAAGTAACAAATTCCTCAAACATCATGCAACAGCATGTCCGTTGGGAACAAACTGCCACAATATGAGCAGCATTTTGAAACCAGAGGGGCAGCCTTCTGAAACAAACTGTCTGTTCTTTCATCTGATCAGTCACCTCCTTTTTCTGATTTACTGCAAAGTCAATAACTTTATGTTCCTTATCTCCGTTTTCGGCAAATGGAATTTTGGCCGCTCCTATCAGGTGCTCATTAAGTCACCAAAAACCATCACGTGGATCAGAATAAAACAACACACAAGAGGAAGCGCTGCATTACTCAGAATATTTGGCTGGACTGAGATAGTGATAATCAGTTTTAATTACGCAGTGTGTTTCTCAGGGGGACATCGTGACCTTGTCTCATAATGAGGACTAAAACAAGCGGAACACACTGTCGTTGTCATGTCAACTATATGTTACAGACAGACAGGAAATGCTGCAAACATTATGAACTAGATAGATAGAAAAGGAAATGCAAAATTCTAGTAATAGAACAAACGCATGCTAAGGATGGAGAGAGAGAAAAAGAAACATTTAAGAATATAATCACAGGGAAACAGGGAAACAAAAATAATTGTAATACATGCATGCCATATTTGACCTCTCCTACAGGATCACCTCAGATAACCCAACATATAAATAAAAACATGCAAAGTATGTCTGTGGTGCAGCTGAGCTAGACTAGAGGAGATTAGATTAAGCAAAGCTGTATGTGGGCTTGTAGTTATGGTATACAATTACATCTGCAGCAACATGCTGTAGTTGAGTAACATTCAAACAGGATGATTGCGCTATTAAATCATCCTCTTGCCATAGCAGTATGTCTAATTAAGGAGTGGCCGACTGACTAAGGCGTATTATGTGGTCGCACAGGCATGTATTGACTCTTTCACTCGTGTGTGATTTATACGTGTGCGTTGCGTTCAGTAGGTTACTTGTCAAATTAAACATAGCACACAATTTCAATATCTGCAGATGTGTTCTACAATGTGCGGTACTTTACAGGGTCACAGGGGGCTGGAGCCTATCCAAGCTGACTTAGGGGCAAGAGACGGGGGTACACCATGGACAAGTTGCCAGTTCATCACAGGGCACATAGAGACAAACAAACATTCACACCTACAGGCAATTTAGAGCCACCAATTAACCTTTTAAGTTCATGTCTTTGGACTGTGGAGAACATGCAAACTCCAGGTTCGAACCACGAACCTTCTTGCTGTGAGGTGACAACACCACTGTGCCGTCCTTGCAGGGGAACACTGATCCTCTGCTAAAACATGATATGATCAATATGTAACAATAACTAATTCCTGATTAGCTACCTGGACATGGAAACAGCAATAGAAATATTGACAAGCTGAAGCTTGGAGTGCTCATTTAAACATGCACAAATCCATGGTATTTGGGAAACATGATTGAGGCTCCAGAACAGCTACTAAATGTATCTTAACTGCTGTTTCCAAGATCAATATTGAGCTTTAAAGCTCAGTTTCTACTCTTTTAATGTGGTAATTTTCTGTACTTATGTTTGATTCATTTGATTCTAAAAATCTAAATATAAGAAAACAATAACTTATTCTACATCACCGTATAGAACAGTTCAGAGGAATGACTCTGGATAGACACCTCCATTTTCTTCAACACTCAACTTTCACATTCCTGTTCCTTCTTTCAGTACCTTCAAAGTTTTCAAGCTTTTTTCAACTTTTTTTGTTTTTTGACTATATAACATGGACTCTTTCTTGTGGTTTGTCGTCATAAACTTGACATTTGCAGACTGATCTTATTCTCTTCAGCGCAAGACGCATTTTAAAAAGCTCATTCAAGACTTTTTGGAGCACAGGTTAATATTCATTGCAGCCTGGTAGGAGGTTACATCAACACAGATTATGTGAAAATCTTACATAACAGCAACGAAAATTAAGCAACTGAATGCAATATGTGTTACAAAAGACAATCCACAGTGATGGTTTGCGAAAGCACGCTGCAGATGACACATTTTTAGTCACTTTAGTTATGTTTTAGTGTATTCAAATTTAAAAATTGCCTTTTAATTTATAACACTAACTCTCCTGTATCACTAGATGCATGCAGTATTCCTCTGTCCTATAGTCTTGTCAAAGATCTCTTTGTCCTATTACTATTCCTTCTCCCACCTCTCTACACTGCCTACAAATAAAATCAGGAAACTAAAACATGCTCATGTTCAAACTTGCCACCCACCACAAGTATCCCACTCTCTGTCTCTTAGTCATGTCCTGAAATGCTCGATTCTCATGCTTTTGCCAGAGAGGAAAAGTACAGGATTGCCAACCTGCGACTCGTAAATACCACACACACTTTTTCAATAGGGAGGTGTTGCCTCCAAACAGGCTGAGAATTAAAATAAACAATGGCAAAAACCCGAATGACACTCTTCCTCAGGAAACACCGGGAATTGTAACATGTACAGTAATGTGCAGCAGAATAAGTGTTTAAAGTGTAAGAAACAGTTTTATTTACCTTCTCATCCTCCATGCGCTCCATCTTCTCTGCTTGATAGAAGATATTAAGAGGAAAACTGACTCTTCAGATCACAAAGTGAAGCTTCTCAGACTGAGCTGTCTCTTTATCCCTTATGGATTCACACCACTGTGCCAATAGTGCAGGAAAAACCTGATAATAAACAAACACAAGAGCAACATGAGCAAATATTAATTACAAATTTGTTTTAAAAATAAATGTTTAAAGAGCCTGAACATCGTGTGGGTTACAACAGAAACTCTCACTGTATCCTATAGCTCATTAAAGACCATAAACTACAAACCTAATAGACTCAGAGCACTGTGCGTCAGTGTGGAGTACTTTACTAACACTCAGTGAATTCAACAGGACCCAAACTGACAGTACATGCAAACCCCTCCCTCCTCTTCCGTATTCACCCTCCTCTTCTGCTTCAATTATAAACTCAAAAGAGAAAAGTGATGTAACTCTCTTCTTTTCTAATTAAATTACTGTCGCTTTGCTTAATTTTAATCATTAGAAAGCATAAAATACAACCTGAATAGGCTGCAGAGAAAATAAATGAATATAATAACCCACGTTGTCGGCCAAGTGGATTTAACTAAATGCTTTATTATAGTAGGCAACTTTAACTTTATATAATTCTGTATAAATATAAATAAAAAAGTTGAGAATCAAGATACATGCATTGAATTTGGTGTCTCAGGTTAACACGTGAACACTATTTTTGGAAATAGTAATACACCGCATGAATTAGTCATCATGAATCACAAATAAAAATAAATGTTTGTTTACCGTTATGTGCCAGCCTTTGTGTATCCGGTGAATCGATCTTGTCAAGACCTGTTAACTATGTCAAATGTTCGGTCATCCCTCCTATCTGTGATTTATACAAAGTGGTACAAGTACATCGGCACGTTCACTTCTGCATCATTTTACTCTTACTCATACTTGGTGCGCGTGAAAGAAGCGCGTCACAATTTCCGTCGACTCATTTCGGGTATTCTCGTCTTGATTCGTAATGTTCGCAATTTCCTAAGAAAAGAAGGGGGACGTGCTCAAGCGAGCGTACAGTACGGAGCAGAGATGGAGAACAAACGGTGCACGGTGAAAGGAGGCTCTGTGCAGCTTGCCGGCCCGTCCGGCTGCCCACCGGGGGCGCGAGAACAAAAGGCAATGTGCGCCGAGTTCAGATACACAAAGCCTGGTCATGCAGAAATCATGAGACCGGCTCAGTGGGTGGCAAACAAACGGGGAGCCCTCCTAATTCTCCATCAGCTATGTCAGATCTTCATAGCCCGCCTAAATCCCAGTACGGAATTTGACAAGTTCTCCAGAAACATGCGAGTGAGGAGGGCCAGCTTTAAATCTACTTTACATTCAGTGTATTGTAATGATTTATTAGATTTTTTTTTGTTGACTGTATTATTGGAGGTCCAGGAGTTTGGAGCTGGATTTGAGTGATACATATGAAAAATGTTTCTCTGGTTTGGCAATTGTCTTGGAAAACCGAATATCCTCTAACCCCAACATGCATCCATAAAGAACATCTTATGTCAGTATCATCGCTGTAGGAAGGATTTTAGAAATACTGAGGTCAGAAATACAAGTACTGTCTCCACCCTTACCTCAGATCACGTGTCAAAGATAAATCTGCAAATGCAAACATGTTTCATTAATGTAGTTACTTACTCTTAGAGAGACTAGTACTTCTGTGCTGAATCTATAGAGAATTGAAATGTCTAGAAACAGGAATCAGCTCCTAGGTGGTTAAAACCAATAAATACCCAGGACATAACCTCTGCAGCTGTAGGTCTGATCAGTATTACTGAGTGTTGGTCTTCAGCATTAAAATCAAAGATCAGTTACAGCTGTGACTGATGTTTGAGGCCAACATTTTTAGGTTGTTTTCTAGTTCATTCTCACATTCAAACATGCACTGAACCATATATACTGTTTCCTGTAGATAACAGTCCAGGTAATATACATAAACATAAATATCCTGAGACGATTAACTGGAAACTGGATAATTTCTTTGTCATCAAAACTAAAATATAGATTCCCAATGATCAAGATAACAATAATGATAATAATAATAATAATAATGATCTAGTGCAAGTTTTAAAATAGCATCCAACCTCATGAATGAGGGATTACTCAAACACACAGGTGACACCTGTTTTAACCTTTTTTGACCCGTCGCTGCAGCTTGATATGAAACTTGCATTACATTGCATTGCATCAGAATTTGAACTATTTACTCATGTCATAACAGGAAAAGGGCATCTGTGTGCAAACAGGAAATAGTAAATACATCTATGGTAAAAACAAGTGTTCTAAGAGATGCTTAGAGTTCAAACCAGGACATAAGATATATACTGTACAGATGAATATACCTCGAATCTACCATGGTGACTTTTGGACAGATCCACTCATATTGCAACAGTGCAGTTGATAGCCCTGAAAAAAAACATGAACGGAAATGTGTTGTGACATAAAAAAAAAGTCAGATTCTGATTAATATGGGCGGCTTCTTCCCTTTTCTGCTTACATGGAATCACGATTTCATCAAATCTTGAAATACCAACTCCTAACTAACAGAGAGAAGGGGGTGCAAATGTTGAGGTTCAGTGTCATCTTGTAACAATCCTCCTTTTCATTCTTAAAAAAACTACACCTCGTGCATCCCATCTGGTGATCTCATCCAGTGAGCCGTTGCCAAGGAAACTAAACATGCAGCATCTCTTCGAGTGACCTGGCCCAAGTGAGCAAATCAATTATAAGAATCTACAGAGAGCAAACACAGAAGGACAGAGAGAAAGACAGAGGAGGAAGGAAGTGAGACACTGCCTCTGTATCTCTATCACACACACAACGCATCACAAACCACATCCTGTAGCCTGAGCTCAAAACGTCCAAGTCTGTATTGGACTGTTGCAAATGTTTTAATAAAACTAAAAATGTTAACTTAACTTTGTTAATTCAACTGATTCCTGGTGGAAAGCATCATTTAAAAGACTTGACTTGAAGTCAGCAAGTAGAGCTTCCTTTGTTTTGTTTATTGTGACCTGAGCAGTGACAAAGGTTTTACATGTTTCTTCTTTTAATCTTTTACTTAAATAAAATACTAAAGTAATTAAATCAAATCAAATCAAATCAAATTTTATTTGTATAGCCCAAAGTCACAAAATACATTTTGCCTCGGAGGGCTTTACAATCTGTACAGGGAGTGACACCCTCTGTCCTTAGGGTGGAGTTTTCAGGAAAGGGAGATGTGACTGTATCTTCAACCAATACCGTGCATGACTAGGCACAACCCTGAAAGAGACAGACAGAGACAGAGAAAGAGAGAGAGAGAGAAAGAGGGATTGGGGGTCCCCCGGCAGTGTAGACCTATAGCAGCATAACTAAGGGATGACCTGAGCCAGCCCTAACTATAAGCTTTATCAAAAAGGAAAGCCTTAAGTCTACTCTTAAAAGTGTTGACCGTGTCTGCCTCCCGAACCCAGATTGGTAGTTTATTCCACAGAAGAGGAGCTTGATAGCGGAAAGCTCTGGCTCCCAATCTACTTTTGGAAACTATAGGAACTACAAGGAATCCAGCATTCTGAGAGCGCAGTGTTCTAGAGGGGTAGTAAGGTACTATGAGCTCTTTTAGATATGATGGTGCCTGACCATGAAGAGCTTTGTATGTAAGGAGAAGAATTTTAAATTATATTCTAGATTTAACAGGAAGCCAGTGCAAGGAAGCCAAAATGGGAGAGATGTGATCTCTGATCTGAATTAGCCAATTTGTTTTGCGTTAACAATATTTGACTAGGGAACAACAAAAAGCATTGACAATAATTGATGGCAGTAGATCAGTCTGTAGGGACTGGTAGCTGGAGAGGTGTCAGTTCACCTCCTGAGTAAGGTATCGTACCCCTTACTGCTCCCAGGGAGTCACTACTTGGCATTTGCTTGTCTATGAGCCCCTTGTGTGTGTGTGTGTGTGTGTGTGTGTGTGTGTGGTTGTATTTGGGCCTAAATGTGTAAAAAGTTGAGTGAAAAAAATAATTTTCCCCACCAAGGGATCATCAAATTTCTATTTTACTCTATTCTAAACGCAAATATTGAACCCATAATTTCCCTTTTAAAGTTGCTTTAGCTTAACATTGAAGTAAAGTAAACACTTCTTTTCTAATATTTCAGTAAAATATTTCAACACTTCACTGAACCTCCAATGAGCTAGGTTCTGCTCAACGTTTCTGCCTGTTAAAGTGTTTCCTTGAATTGTTGAGTCAATGTAGATAATTGTATGCCACAAAAGCTTGATTTGGTACAGTCAGGTCTACTGTTACAATTTTTGAATGGTCTTTCAAGCCTTTAGGATGTAGAAACTCCTCTCTACAAACAGATGTTATTTTGTAAGAAGGGTTTGCAAAATGTTTCACAGAGGGAGAACAAAACATTGTGCAATGGTTCAAAGAGACTGACAACTGGAAGAGACAAAGATACCCTGAGCAGCAGTTAAATAAGCATCACTGGTATTATTGGTTTTGCTACCCTATTGGTTTAAACTTCCAAATAGAAATAGATATTAGTCTAGGGCAGGAGTGTCAAACATACGGCCCGTGGACCAAAACCGGCCTGCCAGAGGGTCCAAACCAGCCAAAGGATGACTTTGCAAAGTGTAGAAATCAGTTTAAACCTTTTCAATCTAATTTAGAGCCCCATTGCATCATTGTGATTCAATAATGACCTATGGTGACTTGTGCTTTTCTGCACTAGAGGACAAATATTGAAGGATATTTGAGGGCATTAAAATGGCTGTGTCATTGCATCATATAGAAATATTATCAATTGCATAATTCTATACATACTTCCCTTGCGTATTTCCCTGAGTATATTTGGTAAGATATGGGTCTTGTGTGGGTTTGAAAATTATAAACATGCGCATATATATTCAGGGTTCATCTTAAATATCTGATGGACATTGAAGAGCTTGTTGCAAAAGGATGGAGCATTGTGAGGACAGCTTACTGCAGGTTTTAACCCTGTGTTTGCCATAGACTCATGTTGACACACAGATCTAAACAAACTCCCACAGATGACATTTAGGTCTCTGGCTGTCACAGTTTTATGACAACACATTGTGCGTCTTGTAATATTTCACTCACTTGATGTTTTGGTTTTAGTATCTTCTTTAAAATGTCTACCACAACGATGACAGTCTTATCAGTGACAAGCAAAGCCTGAAGAGGAGTTTATATGGACTGCAAATCAACACAGAAGAGGACACACCCTTTCTTGCATGTCAGGGCAGAGTCGAGGTAAATGTTTTCAGTGCAGGATGTGGTGAGCTGATGATAATCAAAGGGAGACTACAACTGTGCTAACCTAAAACCCTCAAGCTTAAAATGGCCTACCATGACAACGAGAAGTAAACAGTGACATGAAACACGAATTAAAATCTTGATAAAGATTGAGAAGTTAACATTAATTTGACTGATATGTAATAATCATACAAATCTAGAGAGGAAATGTATCAGAGGGTATTGGAGGAAATAAGTGTGCAGTATCCAGTGTGGCTGACCTACGGAAGCCCCAAGCGGTCAAACATTTTATTTCTTCCTTTTCTCATGATAATGAGTTAACTTAATTTGTTTTCTTGAGAGCTCAAGTTTTTTTTATGTTATTATGTTGAAATAACAAATGTTGCTTTCCTGAGAAAACGGGGTAAGATCTCACGATTACGAAACTTTTGTTTTCCTGAGATAACAAGAACCAAGAGCTTCCTGGGCGGAAGAGGGGTACTCCTGATCTACGCTTCTCTTCCATATATTTCCTGTTTGGAGCTAAAATTGCGTGTGTTACTGAACTACTTGTTTTACCTCCACTTACTATCTTCACATCACATTTTAGCTCATAACTTATCATGGGTGTAAACATGTCCTATACGTGCTACCTTCATGAACGTGATAATCAAAGTATTACAGGAGATGCAAAACATATTTTAAAGTACATTCCTGTGATCTCATAGTTTTAGCATTTTCATTCAAAGTGGTGTAGTATTATTTCTAAAAAAATATATTTTAGAGATTCCTCCTCATACCACCATAGGTGCTTACCACAGTGTGAGAACCGCTGCTCCAGTATATTAAATCATTACAGGAAACATCATTCAGTGTAACAATGTCAGAGGAGCAGAAGAACATTGCCGTTGCAATGATTTAATATATTCGGCTATCCTTTTATTTTCTCCAGATCTCAAAATAGTTATGACATTATCTCTGGAAAACAAAGTTTTGTTATTTTGAGATCTCGAAAATGTTATCGCGGGATAACAACCTTTGTTATTTCAACATAATGAATGACTTGAGATCTCGAGAAAACAAATAAATTTAACTAAAATGTATGACCTCTTGGGGCTTCCGTAGTTGATTCCACCTTCACGACCATGTTGGATATTACTTTTGAATTGAGGTAATAAAATTCAGAAAAGCCTATACTTTTAATATTGCTTTAAGGAGTCATTGATATGCTTCATATTTTATGATCGATGTATTTTAAAAAGGCACTCTGTCATATAAACACTATAAACATGTTTTATAGTTGATCTTTGTTTCTCGTATTCATCTAAATGCTGTTCATATAGTAAATCTGTACGATTTCAGACTATTTGTGCTACAAAATTATTGACATTCTTCTACTTCCGTTACCGAAAAAGCAGAGGATGTCCACTTCTGATTAAATACACTAATGCTTTGGTTTCCAGATTAGAATAGTACGGTTGGAGGGAGGGTGCAGCACTCACTCTGTCAACACAGCCTATCCAACGTATTAATCCACTTCCTTTAGTTGGCAATGCACAGCGTTGCCTCAGACCATTAAATTAATCCAGATACTTGAGACACTAGTCCTCCAGTAGTTACCAAACATCACTGAGCTTATCATGGATACAGTTCAACTGCACCACAGTGTGGTAAACGTCGAGTATTACACCCAAACCAGCATCTGGTTTTATCATCACTGCCACCCGCTGGCAAAGCTTTGTTATTGTTACGTAAAGTTTTCACAGTCCACAGACCTGAGGGGTGTTTTTGGATGATAAATGAACACTTTTGCAGATTACAGTGTACACTCTGATCTCTGATCTAAATATAATTATCATGATAGCTGAAGGGGATGTTGGGTAATGCAGAGAGACTACAGGTCTCTGCAAGTTAAGCTGAAAATCTTAAAAGGCAACAAAATTGGTCCAAAATTACCCAAACCACTGCAGGAGCAGACACACAGAGAATGATACAAATCTGCTGACAGCCTAATGTCATAAAGCGTGCCCATCTTGAAGATCTGCCCCATAACACCTTGCCCTCCCGTTAATACAGATATGATTGGCTCTCACTGAGACAAAGAGATTTCTGTTACATCTACACCCAAACAGGTACAGTTACTTAATATTAACTTCAGTAGCAGCCAAAACGTTGTGTAATTTAATTACAGATTTAAGGAAAAAGGCCCATAAGTGAATGCAATATAATGAGCAACACCTCTTTAATTAAATCCGCAATATATTTATTGATTAATTAATGCAGAAGAGTAGTTTACAATAGAGACGAGAAACAAACTTCAGACCATAGCAGGGTAAAAAGTTGTGCGTGTTTAAGTTAGTGACTGTAACATCTCTGATGGGGATGTGATGGGTGTGTGAAGATGTCCTTAGGCACACTACAAAGGTAACGGTGCATCGAACAGGACGTTCTGCAGTGGACCGTCCTGATCCATAACAGCTTGGGCATTTCAGATCTTCCCGGGGAAAGTTCCACTCTCCATCTGATCGTCCCATTTGGCGACCTGTTGGAAGATATTAGAAAAAAAACATGAGTGTTATCTGACAACAAACTATCAGCAGAACTGTTGCTTTACATCAGTCCCTAAAACATCTGTTGCATCTGATGTGGTTTGCAAATAACCTCAAAAATCTCAATTCAAATAGAAGTTGGGTTACTAGCTTTTCAGAGCTTCCAATGCATAACGTGCGACAGTGAAAGTATGATGAAAGAGTGAGACAATAAATATGATGAAACAGGAACACAAAAAGCAGAAACAGAAGTATTGTAATATTGTATTCATCTCAAAGTCTTTCACAACTTCAGATTCCAAGCAACTTGAAGTGATCAAAGATTACCACGGAATAAAATGAATACTTTATCCAAGAAAATAAACCACAGAGAAGCAAAAATCAAGCACACCAAACAGAATGTCGAGAAGCAGGAAAACAGCAGGCCTGTCTGGGCTAAATCTGACAGTCATAGATATATATTTTTATTTTGCGATCCATTCCCCAGTAGGACAACTGAACATATTAAATAACTATCTGAAATGTAATGTTATAACTTACCCAGCTCATGGGACAGAGGCTCTTGTAAACCCTCTGGTACCAATCACAGGGAGCCACATCTTGGTCTTTGGCTGACAGGGCCTTGTTGCACCTGTGGTAGTCTGTGGAAGTGTTCAAGGTTACTCATCTGACACAATGTTCATACTAAACACACCATAAACAGAAAGGCAACGCCAAAAAAGGACAGTCTGTTCTGTATCATCATAACAACGTTCAGCCTTGACAGAACCAACCAGAGCTTATCTGGATTTTACTCTTTGTATATTTTACATAAATTGGGAGGAAGGTGTTTGGATACTCAGACTGGAATGCTATAAAACTTCATGATCTGATTTCTCTGAATGCTTTTAAATCCATATTGAACCACCTGAAGACTGCACAATGTACATGTACAACAAGGTTACTGTACAGAGTTAATATATTATTGTATATTTCTTACATGGATAGAGCAATATGTTCTTCCTTCCCTTTTACTTCAATTCTGGTTATACTGTGATTATACACCTTAGTTTGATCTGCCTCATGCCTTTTTGTATACATCGTGTTACTGTTTTGTGTTTGTAATACTTGTAACTGCGGCTGCAACACAAGAATTTCCCTTCAGGGATCAATAAAGTATCTATCTATCTATCTATCTGAAGACAGAATCATGTGGGTGTCGTTGCTTGAACTGATATTGTTTGATATTGAGCTCACAGCTGTACCGCACTTTTTTGGGGTTGTTTTGTGTTTTAATACTGTCTGTTCTGTTTTGTATCTGTTTTAATGGACTTGTTCTTAGTTTGTGCTGCTGTCTGTCTTGCCTAGGACTCCCATGAAAAAGAGATTTTTAATCTCAGTGGGACCTTTTCTGGTTAAATAAAGAAATAAACAAGAAATTCAACAGAAAGTAATAATCACACTATTGCTGTGATAAAACTGTTATTACAAAACTAAAAAAAGTTCACGGAGAAAAGCATCTACACACACAAATCTGGTCAAAAATCCTCAAACCAAACTAAAAAGGCAAACAGTTAAATGTTGTTTTATAATAAATGGATTACTGATTCCAGTTTGTTAACAGAAGAATGTGTTTAACGTGATATTTTAACATTAACAATGTCACATGGAGGTCATTTTCTCATAAAAATGTTCTTAATGATCAAAGGTCAACTGATTTGTAAGCTTCAGCTGATTGTCAGCTGTCTCCAATGGTTGTCTCCACACAAGAACTTAACTTTAACAACCACAAACTGTGATTTGATACTTAACTTCATGCAGTTTGTCAGTCACCATAGAAAGATGGTCGTGTGTGTACATGACCGCTTCAGGCATCTTTCAGTGTTCATCTGTAGTGCTTGTCCTGTGTCTAAACAGTTTTTTCTGAATCACAGGTTTCATGTAACATACTGATCATGAACCTCACCCAGGTAGTTCTGGAAACAGTTGCGGGTCTGGTTGGTGTTGGGGAACCGGGCGTCAAAGGGAGCAGTCCTGTAGCCCTTGATCTTCTCCTCGATAGTCTCAGACATCTTTATGAGCCTCAGTCAGGTCCTGAAACAAGGCACAGTGTGGATTAAGTCTATAAAACAGCGTCAGATGAGGCTCAATGTTAGCAGGCTAGGCTAAAAATAGCGTTAGGTTAAATTTAGACACGCATTGTTTACGGTTTTATCGCAACTCAATGCTCAGTTTGATATCAGACCCGGTGTTAAATACAAACAAGCCAACTGTCTACCTCTTGACAAGAACAAACATTTGAGCAGTGACACGACCGCACAGCTTTGAACACAAGTTAGCATAGTTAGCATAGCTCCGTGTTAGCCGATGCTACCTGTTAGCTCGTTGCTAACACGTTAACACGTCTGGATCTGAGTGTTTGAGAGCGCCTTGTGGTGCCGAGAGTGTTTGTAGGTCGAAAGACAAAAAAAAAAGCCAGAGACAAACACACTCAAATAATATATAAACAACACAAAATACAGGCGAGAACGACGGCTAACCTTGGGATGATTCTTGATGTGTCCTCGGTGATCTCAGGAAAGATGTCCTTCCTCTCGTCAACGCGCAGAGGCTGCTGGGATACCGGGTGGTGGGAGTTGAATGGTCTTCAACCAGGGGTCCGTGACCCCTAAGGGGTCCGCAGAGGTACTGCAGGGGGTCCGCCAATTTTTGTCATAATAATTGACAATTTTCACCAAAATAATTTGTAAGAATTAAAAAAATATAACACAAATGATATTGAGTAAACTGCAAGCAATAATATGCAATAAAAAGCTACCTTTGACAAAAACTATTACTATTTATATATATTTCTTTATAAATTATTCCATTATGCCTGAATGTTTTATCAATCATAAACACATACAGGCTAATAACCCAGCATATAAATAGGTTAATAAGGTGAAATAAAAGGTGAATAAAGTAAATATAAATGTTATTATAAGCCAGGCTTAAAATGTGACACATGTGGGGGTCTCTGTTCTGTTTGTCTCTCGTCAAAGGGGTCCTTGGGCTGAAAAAGGTTGAAGACCGCTGGACCCCTGAAGACCCCTGGTCTTACGTTTTAATGTGCTATGACCATTATAATAATTATCGCAAGCTTGTTTAATTCAGACTGTTAATACAACAACATAAAACATCCGGTGTGTAAGATTTAGGAGGATCTATTGGCGGGGATTGAATGTAATATTCATTAGTATGTTTTCATTAGTGTATAATAACATGAAAATAAGAATCATTGCCCTCCATCCATGACTTATATGTGTCCAGAGTCAGGAAACAGGCAGAACACATCTCTGCAGATCCTTCCCACCCCAGGCACAACCTGTTTTAACTTCTCCCCTCTGGCCGGCGCTACAGAACACTGTACAAAAACAAACAGACACAGGAACAGTTTCTTCCCACAGGCTGTCACTGTTATCAACAGCTGAAAATAACATTACTCTGTACATCTGTGCAATACCTGCTCATCATAATTCATTTATCCACTGTTTACATTTAGTCTGTTGTACATAGATATTTATGCACATATATATATCCTTTAAATATGTATATAGTTATTTTTAATGTTTTATGTTTCTTATGTTTTATGTTTCATGTTTTATGTTTATGTCTGCGCCTACCTGTCATGTTCCTTGTTAAACTGTATGTCTATACCTGTATGTACAATTGAGAGCACAGTGAACCGGGGTCAAATTCCTCGTGTGTGTACACACACCTGGCCAATAAAGTGATTCTGATTCTGATTTTTGTTGTCTCAAAATGAGCCCTTTATATCTACAGAGAGAGCGGGTCCTCTTCTACGGAGTCCGCCATGTTGAACCGCCATGTTTCTACTGTAGCCCTGTGCAGACAAACCAGACACTAGCTCTAGATATGGCCTTTTGCTTTTTATGTGAATTTCTTCTGCGTTTTTCCTACATGCTTGGAAGGAGAGGGTGATGTGTGGGAGAGTATTCATTTGGTTGTAATCTGCAACTTCACTGATAGGTGCCACTAAATCCTACACACCGGCACAGTGGTCCAGTGGTTAGCACAGTCCAAAGACATGCACTTAATAGGTTAATTGGTGACTCTAAATTACCCATAAGTGTGAATGGTTGTTTGTCTCTATGTTTCTGTGATGAGCAGGTGACAGGTCCTTGGTGAAACATAAGAATATAACATATCATTTAAGCATCAAATAGGTGTGTAGGCTTGAAAGGTGGCTGACAAAGTTGAGTACTAAATTTTTGCTTAGTACAGTTTGCTCCTTTCTGCAGCGGACTGCAGCTGTGGTCAGCTTGAATTTGCATTGTTTACAATAAATTCAATCAAAATTAAAATCCTAAAAAAGTCAAAGTGTATTTTGATTTTCATGCCTAAAGTAATCAGATTCTTGACTTAAGTCTGTCTCAAGTCATTGACAGTAATTAAGAACGAAAAAGAAAATACACATATTATGATACTGTATAATGAGTACTCCTTTTAAATTCCTCTGCGCAAACTTATACTCTGTTACTTGCACTGCATGTAACTGAAGATATCACACCTCAGTTTATTGGCACTGGGTGATTAATTGCTTCAAAATAAGACTAAGGCTTAAATAAGGAGGCTTATTATAGTTTGTTGAATCGATATGACGCTGACAGTGACAACTAATGATAATATCAGGTGAATGTTAGAGTTACAGCACACGTTGTCTACATTTAAACCTGAAGTAATATGTTCGCTTCTCCTTTGAAACAGTGGAGCCTTTGAAATGGGACAAAGGTTATTGGTGTCTTCAGAGGATCTAGACTGTCCCTGAACTGGGACACAGTGACAGTCCCCTTTCTCTTTCCATCACAATCTTCCTGTCGAAGACAAGGTCAAAGATCACAGGTGTCTATGTTGCTCCCTCTAGCTTCCTGTCTCGCTGTGTGTGTGTTTCCTTCATCCTCTTTCCAGCAAAACTTTAAACCGGGCCCAGTCTCTGCGTGTTTTGTGTTGTGTTGCCTTATCTGGTCTAATCATGAAATCAAAACACAGTAACAGATCAAAACAGCCACGTTCTTGACAATCTGTTGTGGCGTTGAGACCCCTTTTGATGTGATTAAACTTTATTAGGGTGAAACCGTGACACCACATTTCTGTTTAATCCAGACAGAGCAAAATATAGATGTCTAGATTGCTTTGTGACGTACAATACACTATCTGATATTCCCAACAAAGTCTCAAACTCATGTGTGTGTAAATTCAACGTTCTCTTGCTTTCTACCAATGTCTCCCACTCTCTCTCTCTCTCACTCAGTCAGGATATAGGTGTTGTCCAGTGAAAAGGAAGGAAATTCTGTCACTTAGAACAATGGGCCTGTTTCTCTATCTATAGACCCAGAGAGGCTGAGAGCCAGACGGAGAGAGAGGGAGCAGATCTTGTCCGGTTAAAAAGAAAAAAGGTATTTCAGATAAAAGAAGATTGAACCGATGGATATTAGTAATTAGAGATGTGTGTGTAGATGTGTGACAAGTTTTGGCCTTTTGAAAATGGGATTTCGTCGCAGGGAAAAGGAAACGTACAAAGTTATTAGATTACTTTGAGCTGCGTATTTCTTATTTCGGAGGGAAAGAGTCGTCGTAACACGCTACAGAAGGATCAGAAGTAACTGTGGGTAAGTGCTTTTAAAATCTAATACTTAAAAGCATCTGGATTTATTTTGTTTAAAAAATTTTCCACCACAACATGTAGGACAGGATTGTTAAAAAACTACAATCTTTCCTAGCAGACTTTAGGGGCGGACACACACGTCAAGATATGAAAAGTACTTTAAGAGGTGATTTTTTTCAGAGGGATGCAATGATTTTGTTTCTGCCTCCAAATTCCACCTGTAAGAGGTGAAAACAGCAAGTGTGATCCTTAATTTTGATGGTAATTCACTCAGAAATAACACTGAGAAATGGACAAGCAGTGACCTTTGGAGTGGGTATTTCCCTGTCAGTGCAACAGCTGGACCTGAGTCCTACAAAAGCTGCTTCCTGCTTGACTTTAGAGGCTGATTGGGGGTGTTTTGAGTTTGTTTTTTATCATGTTGACAACCTGCTGTAGGTATCCTGTTGATATTGTTTGATGGTGACATCATGCCATTGTTATATTGTTTCAATCCTGGCATTGCTGACACAATCGTCACTACAGTGCAGAGGTAGACTAAAGCAGATTCGAGGAAACACGACATTTAGAGTATCTTGACACACTGCACATCTTAATATGTCTTTCTCTCTCCCGCTGTCAGATGGAGGGGTCTGGCAGTCCTCGCTTCAGAAAGCTCCATTTCCCAGTGGGTCTGTGGATCAACTCGCCCAGGAAGCACTTTGCCAAACTAGGAGGCCGCTGGCCAAGCGCTATCTCTGTCAAGTCAGTCTCTAAATCTTGTTATCTCCTGTTTTGCTTTAGTGTAATGTATATGTCTTCCTTATTTATGTAACTTTCATGCCATTATTGTTTAGCTAGAATTCATTGTCTGATAAGTATTGTTCAACAGTTTGATGTCATCTTATCTTACTTCCATTGTCAGTAGCATCCTTCTAACTCTGTAACCTTTCCCTGTTTTATTTTAGTCCTTGTTGTTTGTCTGTGTTTAGTCAGTCATAATTCACAGCTGACTGGTCCCTTCCTTTCTCCTTCCTCTCTCCTGCATCTGTCTTCCCCTCCTCTTTTGTTCGCAGGTCGACCACCAGCTCTGACGCAGCCTCCCTCCACGAGGCCCCCTCTGCTCCTTCCTCTTCCCTTTCTAACTCCACCCCCTCGCTGGCTTCCCCTACCCCATCCCCATCTCCTTCCCCGGCCTTCCTCAGGCCGCGGCCTGCTGCTCCCCAGTCCCGCACAAAGCGCCTTTCCCACCTCTTCCAGCGAGGGCGCTCAAACAGTGACCGGGACCGGGCGGTGGGGGAGAGGGAGAGAGAGGTTTGGGCTCATTCAGCTGCCCCCTCCTCCCACCACTATTTGCCCCCTGCCTCCTCCTCTGCCCCAGGCCTGATCAAGATCTATGGGGATGCCCTCTCCAGTGGGGCCAACTATCGCTCTCTGCTGGCCAACATTCACTCTACAGCCAGGCAGCTCATCGCCCAGGTCATCACTCGGTACATTGAGAGAGAAAGGGAGGAGACAGATGACGCAGGTATGAGAGTGGGAAATGTTCTCTCATTTGGGCCTCTGCTGCGACCCATTACTGGGAATTGTTTGCTCAAATTTTTTTAACCAATTGGGAATGACTTAATACAAACATAAACCGCACTGTTATGGAAAAATGATTACCTCCCCCCCTCCCCCCTTCCTCCTCCCTTCCTCCATTACCTTCTAGTTCTCCAGAAATACAGCCCAGAGGACTTCCTGTTGTGTGATGTCATTGGAAAGCCCATCCAGCAGCCAGATGGAGCTATCAAATGGGAGACAGAGTGCCGGAGAAGCGTTTCCCCATGGGAATGTCCTTTGTTGTTAGTGGACATGTGGCGGCCTAAGGATGGATTTGAGCGGCGCTTTGAAATCCAAAGAAAGGAAGACTATGAGAGAGAAGAGAGGGAGAGGGAGAAGGAGCGTGAGAGGGAGGGCGAGAACTATCAAGGTATGTTTAAGACTAAACAGGCAGGTATGTCAGCATGCAAAGGGTCAGACTGACTTATCCTGTGATCTTCTGGGCGACAGGTGTGCGCTGGCGACGAAGCAGGATGGCTTCAGGAGGTGGAATAGAGGAGAGCGAGCGTGGTCACCGTGGAAGGAACACAGAGCTCAGGAGGAGCATCAGCGACATGAACCTGAGTCTGCGGCGTCGCCAAGGCAACCACGTCAGCAAGGACCCACGCGGTTCAGGCAACAGGCCTAACAACAACGGAGGGGTGCAGGACAGGAAGAACATTGTGAGCATGATCAACCCACAGCCAGGAGAGGTAAAAAAAAAAGAAGATGATGAGGTATAAAAAACAATGAATTTATTGTGCATTTGTTGTTCTGACCATCATGTCTGCCAACTTTTTTTCAGATTAGAGCGTCAAAAGCTGAAGCAAAGGTCGGCTGGACGAATCAGCCAGTAGAGGACGAGAAGGATTATTCAAGCTGTGACCTGGAAGTGATGTCACAAAGTTTGATCCTTCCACCCACGGACCGGCCCTATTTTCTGTTGCTGCAGGGTTATGATCAGAGCAAGGCAAGACATGCTGACAAGATGATATCATGCACACAAACACTCACAAGCACCCACGTACACTATATAAACACAAGCTCGCACACACACACACACACACACACAGGCGTTTACTTGGTAAACTCTATAACAAGGTGCACACACGCCGATGAGCAGATATGCAAACTAACAGGCGCGTCGTGGAGGATTTGTGCAGATGTACACGCGTGCACACACCCTGTACATGACATCATACCTGCATGTCTGTAATCGCCACATACCATCAGGGTTTCCATCGCTCCACAAGCCTCTCCCATTCAGCATCCTGCACAAAACAGCCTCTGAGCAGCACAATGCCTCAACAATTTATCCAAGGAAAGCACAAAACCCCTCTGTGTACATCACTCACACACAATGACCTCACACAGGTCTCCATTGTAGCAAACTGTGACACACTTCATACCTTATCAGCCCACCTTCTGTTCAACTTAACATCTCTAAGATGGAAGACTGATATAAATCATAGCACTTAAAAGATAACAGACCTCCCTGACTTTCTTCTGCTCTCCACTGTGTGTTTTGTTTAGGATTTTGTTTTGTACATTATGATGGGTCATACGCATGTGTTTGGAAGAAAGCCCACAATGAGGGAGAGGGAGAAGGATAGAGAGAGGGAGAGGAAGGGGAAGAGGCCACTTAAGGTGGAGACGTTCCTCTCTGCTCCTGACCTCTTGGCCAGACACTTGTTGGTCAGGAGAGACTCGGCTGTTCCCGGGACACCCACCGGACAAGGTTTTAAATCAGTTACTCACATCATACTGCACTTGTTGCGTTACAGTCCAACCTAATCTAATTTTATTCTATTGTAGCTCTGATGCGTCCCTTCAGAGGAGGTGAAGTCACACACAACGGAGTGGCCATTTACAGAGAGACAGTCCTTAAGCCTGGGGATGTGATTGGTCTGGGGAACCACTTCCTTTTCCTGTACCGTGACCCTCGTGTGACTCCAGCTCCACCGGTGGCATTGACCCTGCCATGGCAGGCTGACGTCTCCAACACCTGCTGCCCTTCAGGGTTGGTGGACAGACAGGAAGCACTGAGGCAGTACCTGGGATCTACGGAGGCAGTTCTGAAGTTTCACCCCCGTCACGCAGATTCATTGTTACAGGTAAGACAGGAAGGCAAAGAGGCTATAAGTACTTATCCTTCTACTATTTATCATATGTATCATAGATAAATGGCCTGGATGACATGTAGTATGTTTATCTCTCATTTTCTCTAGGAGATAATCTCCAAAAATTCCTCTCCGGACTCTGGTGGTGGGCCTTTAGCTCCGGCTTATCTCCTGTCAATCATGATAGATCATGCCTCCAAACACCTGGACCCTGCTCTCACACCACAGATATTACTCAAGTCAGCCAATCTAATTAAAGAAATTGTCTGGGTAAGTACAAAAAAAAGCAAACCAACATCTTGAAATATACGCCAACGCCAACCCTGAACCACAACAACCGTGGACCTTTGTTGCATGTCATTTCCCCTCTCTACCTCTTCTCATTTCCTGTTTCTTTTTTTACTGTTAGCTCTGTAATAAAGGCATAAAAATATCAAATAAATACTAAGAAGAGCCTTAATCTGGCACAGCAGTGCTTTGAGGTAAATGCTAACACTGGCATGCTAACATGATCACAATGACAATGCTGATGTTAAGCAGATGTAATGTTCACCATTTTAGCGAGTACAGCTGAGACTGTTGGAAATGTCAGTAGTTTTACAGGTGACTGGTCATAATAATGGTGCTGGATTAAAGGTCAGGGGTTCACCAAAGGTATTAATTCAGCCTAATGTCTGAGCCAAGATTCATGGCAATCAATCCAAAAGTTGTTGAGACACTTCACTCAAAACCACAACTGTCATGGTAGTGGTAAAAGTCAGAAGGATTTAATCCTCTGGAAACCATGAATGACAATCTATCCTATAGTTGAGTTTTTCAGTAGGGGACTAAGAAATATTGCTATCCATAGTGCCGTGCTGCTTGCCTGGCTAAAAATAATCAACAGCTGAACATATAAAATGTGCAACATATGGTATGTTAAGTAAAATAATAAAATATCCCAGAGGTTTAGCATCTGTGGAGCTCATAACAAGTGAACGATTAACCTTTTCTTTCGCATGACAGTATGACCATGATCACACTTAAACAACCTTGGCAGAAAACATCAGGTAGGCAGATTGAGACTGCCACATTCATCCAGACAGAAAAACCAGCAGACAGACGTATGCCCATTGTGGCCTGCTACGCTGTGGACAGGAGTGAGGATGAGCTGATGTCACTGCCCTTCTGCTGGAAAATGTGCTGTAATTGTCCTGGCTACAGGGCTAGACTCTGCTCCCCCTCCTCCACCTCCTCCACCTCCTCCACCCGCACACTAAGCCAAGATGTCTCTCCTCTCTTCTTTCTCCAACTTTCTTTACAGGATAACATTAAGGAATTTGGGGATAAGCATCCCACGCAAAAGTAAGAACATTTTTGTTCTATGTCATGTTTCCTCTGTTTAGCGATCTCCTGTTGAGTGATTCATGATACATTTGTGCCTGTTATGTCTTTGGCAAATTTTTGTAGTATGATGAAAGCATTGTAACACAGTGATGTTGGAAAATGGCTGAAATATAGTTGAGTAATGATAACTAAGTCTATTTTTAGTGTGTTTCTCTTGTAAAACACAAACAAAACACCGACAGGAGAATGTTCACAATCATTTTACAGCTTGCATAACTTTGGTGTTACATAAATGTGTCCAGCTCCACAGAACAAGAAGCCGAGATAAGCACGCCAAATGTCCTGAAACTGTCATCCGACCTTCGACCCCTGATGTTCTGGATGTCAAATGCCACAGAGCTCCTTAACTTCTTCCAGGTCAAAGTAGAAACCATGGAGAAAGAGTGGGAGTTTGAAGGTGAGAGTGATTTGAAAACAATTAAAATGACTGATTCGAGTAAAACAAGCTGAGAGCGTTTAATGAAATGCCACAGCACTTTGGCAATGTGAAATGAAAGCAGACACAAAGTCTTTAATTGATCTTAATAATCATTTCTTTAAAGCCCCGGGGGACCCACTTCTGACGGCTGACATGGACACCTGCTCAGAAGCTCTGGCTCAGCTGGATGATGTCATTATGCACACCTTCCAACAGTGTGTTTATCACCTCACCAAGGTGAAGTATAAAAACAAAACCTGTGTCCTAAATCCAGACTGCTTATGACTTCTTTACACTATACTATTTTCTAATTGTCTCTTTATACAGTTTTAGCAGTTAGTATACAAAAAAAATCACCATACTTTTAACTCATTTTAAATGCGTGGCGCCAGATGTCAATCAAACTGCAAATTTGGAAAGCCACTAACAATTAAACTTCACAAAGAGACAGCTAAATGTCTTTCTTAAGACTTAATACATTTTTTTTGTTTTCCAAGATGTTTCTGGAGCTTTCTCACCACCACCCACAATTTATTTTAATTTTTTCCAGCTGTGAGCAGCCCCTCAGTTCCCTTTGTGTTTTGCTATTTGGGAGAATATTTTTCTATTATATTTTTGAAAATTAACTGAAGTATGCATACTGTCTAATTTCTTTTGTATCTAAACACACTGTATTCTAAAAAAACTGCTTAAAACTAGCATGTTGTGTGGATTTGAGTTATACTTTATGTACTTGCCAATACGTTAACAGCCACTCTAGAGCCTGACAGGCTCACAGGGGCAATGCCAACATGTTTACCATGTTCAGCATTTTAGTTTAGCGTGTAAGCCTGCTAGCATTTGCTAATTGGCACTAAACGCAAAGTACAGCTGTGGCTGTTTGGTATTTGGTGATAAACAACAAATGAAAAATTTGACCGGAGGATAGCAAAAGAAAAAAAGTCAAGGGGAAGACCAAACTTATTATAATTCAGAGCCGGGCATGGATATCTGTATGAAATGACATAGTGGTCCATCCAAGAACAGTTGAGACATTTCAGTCTTTACCTAAAATGTAAACCTCACGGTGGCGCCAGAGGGAAAGTCTAGGGATCATCAAAGTCAGTGGGATCCATCCTCTGGAAACCATGAATGCCTATACAAAATTTGTTGAAATCTTTCAGTGTCGACCAACTGACATTGTCAACAACTCTCCACCTTCCTCATCCATTCCAACTTAATCTGCCGCCTCTCTTATCTCTCTCTTTTTTCACTTTTGAAACAAATTAACTCAAGTTTCTTTCCTTTCTGTCCACATAGACTCTGTACTCACTCCTTCCAGCCCTCCTGGACACCAACCCATTCTCCAGCGAGGATAAGGAGAAAGAGAAGGATGGTGCAGAAGGAGAAGAGAAAAGAGACGGGGAAGGAGAGGTGGATGATGTGTCCGCCTTACCGCCCAGAGTTGCCGGGCTGGTGGAAGTGTATCGCTGTTCCCTGATGCTGTCACGGGAGGCGTGCCTGTCCCCGCCACTCACCTCCCAAACCTTTGGCTACCTCTTCTTCTTCACAAACACCTCCCTACTCAATACTCTGCTGGAGAGAGGTGAGAGCAAACAGGTTGACGTAAGCCATGTAACAGTAGCCACTGTGACCACAAATAGAAGAGAGTCACACAGTTTGTGACAGTAATCATTAATACCAATTATGCAGCAATATCTTAGCTAAGTGGCCACACCAAACCAAGTAAGTCTGCAACCTCTGAGTGTGCTGAATTAAGCAAAGGTGTTTTATTGTTTATGAATTAAAGGTCCAGTGTGTAAGATTTGGGAGTATTTCTTTGCAAGAACTGAATATAATATTCATTAGTATGTTTTAATTAGTGTATAATAACCTGAATAAAATGCGCCCTTTATATCTACAGTAAGAGCAGGTCCTCTTCCATGGAGTCTGCCATTTTGAAAAAACATTTTTGTACAGTAGCTCAGAACAGACAAACTACAACTGATCTAGATCTTCGCAGGCAGAGTTTTTCCTACATGCTTGGAAGGAGAGGGTGAAACGTGGGAGAGTATTCACTTTAGTGCAATCTGCAACTTCACCACTAGGTGCCACAAAATCCTACACACTGAACCTTTTAACGTTTCATTTATAAAAAGAAGATTGTATTATTTCTGCTATCAAAAGTTAGATAGTCTCACTTTACAGGCCAGAGTTCTTCTGGTAATAATTCTCATATTATTTAAAAAAAAACAAATCATGTCCTTTTTCTTCTTCTTAGATGGGCTGTTTTCGTGGTCCAGAGCGGTCCAGATCCGTACAAACCTGGACTTGGTTCTGGATTGGCTACAGGGGGCGGGATTAGGAGACATTGCCTCTGAGTTTATGAGGAAACTGTCGATCACAGTCAACTTCCTGTGTATTCCTAAGACTCGTCTTATCCAGGTAATACATCTAATGTACATGTGCTGTGTGTCTTTCCAGCCATGGCCAAAGAATATTAACTTTGTCATTTTTTGTCTCTCTGTTAACCTTTTTGCCTTCCAGTCATCCTGGACCAGTCTACAGGAGGACCATATCTTGTTAAGCCCTTCCCAGTTGCACCACCTGCTCACCCATTACAAGCTGGGTCCAACCAGAGCCCCACCAGCATCCTGGGCCCCTCCACCGGGCACAGAGTTGAGTGGAGGTAATACATAAATAAAACAGCTCAACCATGTAACTGAGACAATGATATAATCTGTTAAGTCACTTGTTTATTTTCCTTTTATGATATTTTAGACATCTTTGAGAGCTTCCTGGATCACCCTCCTCTAATCCTGCCAAACGAGACTCCACGCCTTGACCTCTCCCAGCCAATCCCAAGCCCTGAGCTGCAAAAGGAAGTGACACGTCTCCGCACCTTCTTGTGGGGACTCGACCAGGATGAGCTCCCTGCCAATCAGAGGACTCGGCTTTGAGGAAGCCCATATTTGTCTCTCTATGCATGTCTCAAAAGAGTGAAAAAAGGACATCACCAGATACAGCGAACCAATAAAAATAAATAAATACACACTACAAATGCAAACTGGACATGTTTTCTGCATTTTGGTAGTTTTTCATGACATTTCCATATCAATTCATTTAATCATTTAGATATTTTCAAGTAAAAGAAATGTATTGGCTTTGGTATGTCTTTATAGAAAGCAGAGAGTAAAACACCATGTCTGTTAGGCCATGCAGTGTTGTGCTTTATGTGACTGTTTTACTTGGCTTTCATGTATGTTTTTACTTGTTTTTAATAAAACACTGAATCCTAGTCTAAAAGACCTACAGTTTCCGCATGATCTTTGACAAGCTTGTTTCCCACAGCAGGGCCTCTCGGGCTTGGCACTCGCCTCGACTTCAAACACCAAAGGAATATTCCACAAGATGGCATTACAGGACTCATTCCCCTCTGACGTTAAATGATGAGTCTGCAGGTAGAATTGCTTGACTAAGGAGGCGATCATACAACAACATTAACGTCTGCTCCAAAGGCTCATTCTCATTTCCTGTAATAATGGCAGTATTTTACGAAGGGGTCATGACTCAGGCGAGCAAATGAGGCTGTGACGACCACACACAAAGGTTACCTTTAGCAAGGTAAGCTGTCGTAAAGGTAAAAGCTGGTGACTTAAAAGCAGGGGAGATTTTAATTTCCCTTTGGTTGATGTGACACACTCAAGTGGTCCGATCTGTAGGGTTTCCCATTTCATTAATGCAGTCCTATAAAAAAGTACAGCTCATTAAGCATAAGTTAACAAGTGGTTGTCATGAACAGACAGCAGACAGGTGATATCATCAGGAGTGAGTAACAGCTTAGCTTGAACTTGAACTTGTCACAAATTTGTAATATCCAGTCAATTTCACCGTCTAGTCAGCCAGACTTTAGAAACCACTTTCTTTGTTTTGAGAGTGAAGCTCCATGACGTCTCGACAAACTCAAGTTATCATGCTCCTCCTCTGGCGTCCGACCAAATGGCTTCCTTTCTTCCGGTCAGCTCCTCAGATGAATTCCTTTACGGTAAAAAGCTCAAAAAAACATCAGTCCCGTGAGAGACCCCCTGCTTACATCATCACTGCTGCCTCCGGTCCTGTCTCCCCGATTTCTTACAGTGCGGACATCAAAAAACATGCCACTGAGAAAGACCAGTTATAGATTATGAATCATGAGAAGAGGCTCTCTGTGGTTACATTTATCAATTAAGTGATTGTAATCACTCTCATTTGAAATTCAATGTGGTGTATGAGTGAGAGTAAGACTGTGTTTGTGTGCTAATTTCAACTTTCCAGTAATGTGAAACAGCTGTAGTCTGTAACTTTATAATGAAACACAGATGGGGGATCAGGCTGGTATAGGTCCATGCTGATTGTATGATATTACAGTAGTCTGTGATACAATACGGTGACCAGCGTCTGAGTAGTATTAAGTAACATGTAGGGTTTAGTAAGCATGTGACACACACACAGTTTTCTGTGATCTCAATCAATGACACAGACTAAATGACATACACACTTTCACCCAGAATGTCATAGTCATGCACTCAATCCTCTATCACTGCCTCACACACATCCACACACACACACACACACACACACACACGCACGCACTAAGTAGACTTCTTTACCCAGGTGCAGAGTCCCACACCTGTTGTAGCAGCTCTCTGTAATTAGCTCAACACAATTATCATTGGTGGACGGAGGGGGGTGTGTGTGTGAAGACAATGGGGCAGTTATTCTCTCCCTATCATCTCCTTCTCTCTCCCTGCTGTCGAGTAATGAAAGATTCTTCCCTTCTTCAAAGAGACGGAGTTTCCTACAAAACAGCTGAGTCAGAGGAGAAAAGGGAGAGAAGGATGAAAAGAAAAGGAGAACAGTAGGGAGGCAAGCACGGTAATGCAATGCTGCTGGTGTGAGGCCCAGTGGACCACAGTGATTGTGTTCGTTGTTGTTACACACAGGAGTCATTTTCAGGAACCAGAAAAAGGGCCCATGGCTCTCACACTTAACACTAACAGCTACAACCTGGCACGGCCTCAGTATCTATTTGTGATCTGGTAACACTTTACCTGGGCTCTGCGTCATCCTAAAGCCTGCAGTATAAGGAGGTTTTTCAAGTCATACGTCAGGGGAAAGGGCAGAATATGATGACTGTAGAGCTACTGATGGAGGTTGTGAGACATGTTTTATCAGGAAATCAGAGGGGAAAGTGTGAGGGTTTGAGTCCAAACTAGTCATCATTACCAAATATAGCGGGATCTGGTTTCTTATACCAGTGGGGACCTAAATTTTTGTTTTTTTTTATCTTGGTTTCACTGGCCAGGGGAGCAATATCACTTTTATGAGTGTGGCTTAAAGGAAATAAGACTAAATTTCTTATTTTGGGTCTCAGGCTGAAAATATTTAAGGAGCTTGACAGTCACCAGAGAGTCAACTTTAGTTTGTAACAAAGTAAGAGTGGAATATTGTACATGGCTTCTGGCTAGGTCCTGTGTTAAGGCCAGGAAGGAAACAAGGGAGCAGGGGAATCTCTGTAATAGGTCACAGACTGACAAAAAAGACAGACTGGGGGTGTAGGAATCTGCATGAGGTTTGAGACAAGTGGTGAGAAGGTCAGAGGTGCTGGGAGGGAAATCAGTCAGATGCAGACAGACGACAGACTGTGGCTGCGGACTTTAGGTGGATGAAATGGACAGCGGGGCCTCAGTGAGATGACTAAAAGGCCAAGAGAAAAGCCCTGGTCTTCCTCAAGGGACAGATCTGTTTTCTTCTGGTTACGTCACCCGAACGTGAAATGCACACACAAACACACAAACTTTTTCTTCTTTTTTTTTTTTCGGTGCACACACGCGTGCACCTACACACAAATGCACACAGGCACACGCCGGGATATAAAAGAACCCCTGTGAGGTCAGATCCACCGGGCTGAGGCTGTCCACTGTTAGTAGGACTAGCCAGCTCAGCCTCACAGTCTCACTGGCAGCTACAACCACCACCACCAACCACTGTACCCTGTCTTGCCCTGCCCTGCCCCGGCCTTCTCTCCACTGGCGGCTGTCTGTCCAGGCCTGCTGCTTCTACTGCTGCTGGTTCTCCGGGGGGCAGCAGCAGCAGCAGCAGTAGTGTTTATGTGTGTGCTCAATTTGGTACAGGGCCAGCGCCACCAATTTAGGACTGGTGGTCTTTTCCTCTTTTTAAAAATGTCCTCATCTACCTTTTCCCTCCTTTCCTCTTCTTTCCTCCTGTTTTCCTGCCCCTCTCTCTCTCTCTCTCTCCTCTCTCGTTCTCGCTCAGTATGTTTCTCTCGGGCCGGGGGGCCTGTGGGCCTGTGGGTAGGGGCCTTATTCCATCAGCCTGGGGCTTCTGTCAGAGGCTTGTTCCATTTTGCGTCATGGTGTTGACTGAACGGACCCCACACTTAACTCCCATACAGCTATGGGGTTGGGCGGCAGGGCGGCCGGCGCGGGCTAACGCGGCCCCGTGTTCAGCGTGGTAATCTGATGGCCATGTTTATTTTATGCAGCTCTCCTTTGATGGAGCAGAAAAAGTCTTTGGGCTTTTTGTTTCAGCACTTTCACTGCCAGGTCAGAGGTGCTCGCCGTGGTTACGCTCAGGAAGAATAATATTTGCCCTTATATTCGCTCCAAACAGGCTTTTTTCCATATTAGTGTCAGGGATACTCTCTGGGTTTCTGCCTTCCACTGATTCGGCACATTGGAGGTGAAGGGTGGTGGGGGACCGCACCTCAAAAGCATTGCTCCCTAGAGGATAACAGGGGTGTTCCACAGGTCGTCCCCGGGGCCTTTTCCTATACCCCTGAGTGAACCCCCGTCACACTCAGCTGCGGACCTGAGAGACAGCCCTGCAGCCATATATATAAGTCCCAGTAGTGAAGGAAAACACACACATAAACACATGAAAACACTCTCCCTCCTGCTTGGCTGCCCCGGACTCCACCTCAGCTGTCAGTCGTCCAAACCTCCCAGGGGTTCGTTTTAACGGAGTTACCAAAAAAACAGAGTTACCTCTCCTTGTCTGCCTGTGCCTTTCACTGCCTCACCTCAAAACTCACACACCCACCTATCTGCCTTGTGTCAGCTGTTTCAGATGGGTCGAAAAGCCAGGGAACCGCACAAAGTCATTATATGAGGGTTTTGACCTAAAATGTACAAGAGAGAGGCAGAACTGTCCACGTTCACAGGATCAAATTCTGACCCTAATTTGTCCTGTACAACCACACCATTAAGTACAAATAAAGCCTCATGTATTGCCCTTCATCACAATGTTCTGCACTTTACTGTGTCTCTCTGTTGAGCTTTACAATGTTGATCTGACCTGGGAAAGTGTTCTCCGAGCGGTGGCTTACAGGACTCGCTTCATCACGCAAGAATGCTTTTTACTTTGAAGATTAATTAGTATGTAGCTTTTGAGAGAAGAAGCCCAGATTGTGGCTGCAGTATTGTTTATCTATCTCAATTCTGTTATTGTAATTGGTCAAGTTCTATGCTGTGATCATGATATTACAGGAACGATTCATTGTCATACAAGATAAGGCACCCTGGGGAGTTTTATATGGATAATATTTCGTTTCCTTTCTAAGTTGTTCATTATTTATGATCTGAACACAGAAAAGACTGGTTTTGGGGCCAGATAGCAATGATAAGCACACACACACACACACACACACACACACACACACACACACACACACCAGCATGCATTAACAGAAATTAGATCACCATTAAAAACCTCTACACCTCTTATCTCTCCAATTAAGACGAGTAGTAAACCGTGCACAGGAAGGACTGTTTACACTTCCTGACCTCCTCCATATATCCCATTATCCACCTTTCTGTTCTCATACATTTGGCATGTTTCTGGCCCCCTGTGGGACTGTGAGGTATGTGCTTACTCACTGATGAAGAGAGCCCAAACTCTGATGTAATCCAGGGGGAAACAGGGAAACGAGAAGGTGGGGGTGAAACTACCCTGGTGGTAGGTAATCCAATACCTCCTGGTGCAATTTAGCAGCTCAAAACAATTACCAACTAGCTGCCCCCAAATCAGCACCAGCAGCCAGACAAAAGGGATGTAGTCTTGGCTTGTTCGTGGACACTGATGTAAAGTCAGCTTTAGTAGGCCACTACAGAGGGGGAGATAATCTGGATCAGTGTTTGGCAAGTGTGTTCGCTGTTCAAACTGAGCTCGAAAGCCTCTGCAGATGGCACATTGTGGGAGACAGTAGAAAAGCCGGGTCAGTGAGTCATAAAGAGGTGCTGTCAGTCAAATTCAAGGATTCACCAGCAAGAAATCTGCCTTTGTGTGTCCTCCTCATCCCACTCACTGTCACCCAATCGGAGGCTGATTAAAAGGGATCGCCTTTCCTGTGACGTGCCTCTATCTCTATGCCCTCTTCCTGTCCCACAGTTGTCCCTCGCTCACGCCCAACTCCTTTTCAATACACAGATACACTGTTTCACGTATTCGCCATCGCTATCTTTGTTCAGTCATTCTCTTCCATGGCATCATTTTTCTAATTCCAACTCTATCGCTGGTCATTGGCTCTCCATAATAGTCTCACCTATCTCTCCCCAATCGTGCCAACCCATCCCATTCCTTTCTTTTCTCCTCTCATGTGTCACCATCCCATCCTCGTCATCACTCTCATCTTTCAAAGATAGCCACTGTCACTGTGTCTATTGTCTTAGTGTCAAACCTGTATGTCCAGGCATCCTGTTCCATCCCTCCCATCCCACTCTTTGTCGTCATCCCTTTCAACCCCTCCACCTCACCTCCACCCCCAGCGATTGTCCATGCGCCTGTTGTTTCTGGGGTTTTAGTCCAGTCTGCTGTGGGGAATTTCCTTCTTATCGTTCACTGTGCTTGAATTCCTTGAATTCCTGGCATGCTTCCCGGCACTACCGGGGGTCCAGCCAGATGCGAGGGCGTCTGTAATGGAAGGCAGACGCTGAGGCCAACTATCACCATTCATACATCCAGCATTGACCTTCTGATGAGAATGGACAGCGTGATTGATGAACAGAAAGAGGATGAGGAGACAGGGAGAAAAGGGAGGGTGAGACATAAAAAGACATTGGCGGCAGGCGCATAATGTGTATGAACTCTGTGCCAAAAATAGAAACTTCTGTATAGCTTTCATTTCTGAGGCCTTGACTCACAGACTGTTATTGATAAAAGAAGACATTTAAGGCATTTAAATATCTCCCGACAGAGCAGTTTGCGGCTAATTGGAAACAGCAGGGGGTCAAAGTGCACACAAACACTGGGCACAAGTATAGAGAGATTAGAATAACTTGCATGTCATTCCTCTTAGTCACAGCCCTCCAAGGATAAAGGTGGTTCTCTAACTGCATGCTAAACAAAGCTTTTGTGAATTCCCACAATGAAAGAAAGGTCAAGTAAATAAAACTCAAGAGACGTTGGGGTTGTGACAGGTCGTGCAGATGTACAAGTAAACGATGGTCGTCAGACTCAGACTTGTCAGCCGGAGATAATGATAATGGTGGTTACAAAGAATGCACGCAAACACATTACTTCCATATCTTTCAGTCACTCTTCCAGAGATAAGATAGCATGTCCAAGAAGTACAAGCTTGCTAACAGTTTATATAAACATTTACAGTAAATGTTTTCTTTGCACAAAGAGAATCAAACAAAAAAAAAAAAACCCCCAAACAACAGCTGCAGAAATTCTGTAGAAAACCTGAAAAGGAAGACAGTGTATCTTCTGTGCCGTGTTTTCACCGCTTTAAGTCAAAGTCACTTCAAACCAAAGTTGACATTTCAGTGAACTTGAGGTCCGCCACCCCTCCCTGTGCGGTCAAAGAACAGCCTACTGAATGTGGAGAGAAGTCTTTTTGATTTACAAACATTTTCAAATGCACTCAGCCTCCAAACTGTTGTGCTCAGCTAGCTGCCCCTAATCCATGTCCGTTATTTCAAAACATAAATAGTGACAACGTGCGGATATGAAATTTCCTTTCCTGTGTTTGCTCTTAGTTATGGTGAAATTTACACACTGCGCATGGCTGACGCACGGGAAGTGGTCGGTGGGACGACGGTAGAATCAATACAGCTGCACATGTGCGCTGTTATAAGTTGTGTTATCTGCTATCATTGTTGTGGGAGGTTGATTTATGATTGCCACCGTGTAACGAGCGTTAATTTAATGAATGGCCATGTGATGGAGGGGCCTGATGTGCGTCAGCGTTGACAGAAACAGCCAGGCCATGTCAGGTTAAATGGAGTGGTGGGTTATAAATTGTTTTAAACGCTGGAGTGAACTGTCTGACATACGTAAGCGTATGTGTGTCTCTTTGAGTTTGTTTGTGTGTCCATCTGTCTGGAAAAGGGCATCCTCCCACCCCCCAACCACCCCTCCCCATGTGACTGAGGTCACGTCACGTTGACAAAGTCACCGAGTAGGGCAAATTACGACGTCATACAAGTCTTCTTCCTTTTGTCTTCCCGCTCCCCTCACTCTTTCCCTGTCGTCTCTCCAGACCCTGCTGCCCCCTTACACACACTCACACACACAGTCCTCCCCCCCTTTTCCCCTGAGAGTTTGTCAGCAGCTCTAAGCTTCCGTAGAATAACACGACAACAGACTCAGTGTGTGGTTGACGCAGACGCACGGCGCGCCGGCAAGTAGTGGTCAGCTCTGATACAGTATACATCACTCACAGACACACACACACATGGAGATGTAGTAACTCACCACAGAAACGGTGAACGTCTGACAAAGGGGCAGAGAATGCACAAGTAATGTCTCCCGGATAACTACTCTGCACTCTGAGGAATGTACCAAAAATAGCACCTTTACTTTCACTCCTCTCTCTTTTAGTTTTATAAAACTGTCTGTACAGGGTCACTGGTGCAGAGATATCGCATCCAGGTGATACAAATACATGCATGTGCTTCATTACATATGCTTGGATTGTTTATATTTCATTGATCCTCCTCCTCCTGTGCACCAGACTGCACAGGAGGAAAGAGGGATGTGAAGTGGAAACAAGAGAGTGTGTGAAAGAGAAAGTAAGAAGGAGCTGAGGGGAAGCACTTTGAAAAGGAGGAAGAGATTGGGGGGGAGAGAGAGGGAGAGAGGGATGCAGACAGGACACGCAATGACAGGGGAGGAAAGAATGTTTAGGGCGACTGAGAATGGCGCTGGAGAGGAGCGGGAGGGAGAACCGGAGAAGAAAGCGGGAGCTCTGAGACAGGCCTGGGCTCTCCAGTGTATTAACACCAGTCTGAGATGGAGGGAGCAAGCAGGGTAGATGGAAAGAGTGTTTGCACAGTAAAAAGTTCCTTTTGCGTGGGTTGCTTGCTTCCCGCTGTACTCCGCCCCCCCCTCCTCTCCTCCTCCTCCTCCTCCTCCTCCTCCTTCCTCTTCTCCTTCTCACACTCTGTCTGTGACCTATTGCTTCAACTAGTTCATTCAGAGATTTCCTCACTGGCAGACGCAAAACTGCTTGGACGCAGTGAGAGGGGAACGTGAGCAGGTGAGCAACGCAGAGTCAGAGTCAGAGTCAGAGTCAGAGAGGGAGAGAGTTTCGGCCGACATGCACACACACATGCACACACACACTGTGTTCTGTCACATACCATAGAGTTTGGTTTCCAAACAAAATGAGCCTCGTAAATGTGTGTTTAATAGAGAGCTGATTTAAACATTTTGCTCCCCCAGTTTCTGCCTGAGAGACGTTTGCCTCATGCTCTCCCTTTCATCCCTGCATCCTGCCCTTTGCGCTGGCTCTGTGAGCTGAGCCAGTGGAGGAAACCTGCAATAATGATGCTGGTTAATGTCCCCCTTTAATGGTCTAATAAAAAGGCAAAGCAACAGATGCGCAACAGCCATATCTAACTCAAGTGGGCAGCTCACATGAAAAAGGAAGAGAGCAATTGACACGCATAATTAGTAAATCACGTCCATGGGGAGTTTTCTCAACTAGTGGAGGGGAGCAGGAGTGGGGGGGGGGGGGGGAGATGGCTTGAGAGGAGGGTCTCTTGTCATATACCCATTTGAAAGAAGACAACAGAGCTTTAACACTGATTACTGACAGTGAGAAAGAGAGAGTCCAAGACGTCACTTTATTGCCCAATGACTGCAGCCCCCCTCCTGTGTGTCACTATTTCTCCCTCTGAACCCCCCTGAACTATTAACACACTCACTTGCTCTCTGACGTAGGTTGAAGCAAGGGGGCAAGCGGAGGGGAGTAGATGATGTTGGTGGGTAGCAAGTTAGGATAAGGGTTACCATGACAATTCCCCAGATAGGATATCCTTGGCAGCGAGCTGGAGAGAATGAATGAGGGATAGAATGACGGAGTAGAGAGGAAGAAGAAGAGATGGGGTGAAGGCGGTCATGGGGAAACTAGTGTCCTGTCGCAGAGTAAATATTAACAGTAATAGGTTGGACCTTTGGTTTTCCCTTTAAACATAATCATTGTGTTTGTTTACCCAGACCCTGCTGGAATTCCCTAGAGGAAATGAGGGTGTAATATGAAAATGACGAATTTATTACTACTCCTTCTCCCATAATCGCTTTTACCATCGGAGCAGTGTTGCGTCACGGTCAACAATTGCACTGTTTACACACTGTATGACACTCTGAGGTAAACAGAACATCAGGCTTAACCCTAAAACCCACTGGATTACTTTATCATCCACCTGGATGAGGAAATTAACCCACAGTGGCAAACATTTATGGGAAACCCCACATCACGTTAACAGAAAGAGATGATTTGGTATTTGTTCTCATAATCCAACTTCCTAATCACACACAAAAAAAAACCCAGACACAAAAAAGGAGCTCTTCCTTGTTAGATAAATAGCAATAAACACTTTTTACAGTGACTTTGGCAAATGGTGAATGAATCACGCGACTGTGTGGATTAACAGCCCATCAAAAAGGTGAGCAAGGAGTCTGGGGCGAATGATTTGAAGCCTGTGTAATAATGCCATGGCGCACAGGAAACCTAGTGTAAAGCATGACCGACTTGAGTGAAGTTTGTGTGAGTAAAGTTTGTCTGGCAGTGGGGCCTGGCAGGCCCTGTCACAGGTTCCCCTTCCTCTCTGATGTCTTTGAGGTCGTAGTCAGAGTGTCTCACTCTGTTTCTCCTCCTATGGTGGTTTACACAGATTGGTGATGTAATGGGTAGCATATGAAGGCCACACACAAACACACACGCAGACGCACACACACAAACACTGATTCTCATGCACGATATACAGACACCGCACTTATACCACCACATACCCATAATTACGCACATATACTGTACGCACACCCATTTACACAAACCCTGGATTCCCCCTTTTCCAACAGGCATGCGCCCAGTGTGCGCTCGCTTTCTCACACACACAAAAACAAAAGTCTAAACAAAGATACATAACGACACTGACATCTATGCACGTGCACACACACACACACACACACTTAAAGGGCACCCATCCGGTGTCATGGTGTGTGAGTGATCAGCGCTGGCGAATGGCCTAACAGAAGAACCACCCAGGAGACCCCCATCATAAGAGGCAGCCCTGAGAGGGAATGAGGGAGAGTGACTAACTTCACTTTTTCTTTTCTTCTCTCCCCAGCTGTGTCTTCAAACGGTCCTTTGATGTGGGAAATTAAAAAGAGCGAGTGTGTCAATATCTCCCTACGTCCAACCGCACTCATCTATTTCCTCCCCTTGTTCTCCTGCTCTCCTCCTTTGCCTGCTTTTCTTCTCTACTGTTGACCCGAGAGAACAGCGTATGACCCTTTTTAACCACAACAACTCCGCCACCCACTCTCTGCCACCAGACCCTCATCATTTGAAGGGTGTTTGTTTGTCTGTGTAGGCCCACCACCGGACTGGTAACTCTGTGTGTATATGTGTATGAGTGTGCGAGTGTGCGCATACAAGGCCCACCACTAATTATTTTCTAACCACACCATGAGTGTATGTCTGTGAATGAGGGTCTCCTAATCTCACACCCAGACTCCAAAGCGCTTTCTTCCTTTTCCCTGGTCTCTCTCCCCCTCATTCTCTCTCTGCCTCTTTGTTTGTGTATGTCTCTAGCAAGGTTTCCACTCAAATGAAAGCAAAAATTACAACCAAACTTTGAGAAAATCGGCAAAAGAAAATGCCAAATAACGCCTGTTTCTGTCTGCTACTGTTGTGTGAATATCAGGATGTGAGCGGTGCTGACTCTCCAGTCAGGTGTCATCGCAGAAGTCAGTGGAACACGGTGGAAATTTGGCATTTCTCTTTGACTCATGTATGAATTTGAGGACACACATATCTGATGTTTGGGCACCTATTGACTCCCCTATACAGTTTAAGCACAGTATGATGCATCAGCTGTGCCTCTGTGATGCCTGGAAACTCATTCTTGCCTCTTGCAATAGTAGGCCACGCTTTACTGCACCTGACAGAGTGTTTCCAGACTGCCCCGCTCTACGTCTGTGTGTGTGTGTGTGTGTGTGTGTGTGAAACATACAGAGAGTGTGAGAAGTCATGTTGATGTGTGTACAGTAGACTGTTATGTTTCTGCATGTATCAGTGTGTGTGTGTGTGTGTGTGTGTTTGTGAGTCTTTTTGGTCTATTAGAACAGCATGTTTTTCTATGACACTGTCACGTGTGTGTGCATCCGTGTGCATGTTGTGTTGACCCCTACACCCACCCCTCAAGTGTGTGTGTGTCTGTGTTAATGTCCTGTAGTGTGTGTTTATATATATATATGTGTGTGTGTGTGTGTGTGTGTGTCCGCTCACTGTTTCTATGCAACACTTTCAGAGGCCCCTTCTGGTCTGGACAACACCTCTCCTGCTCCTATCCGTCTCTCACTCCTCACTCTTTCCTTCACCCTGGAGAGGGAGAGAAGGAGTGAAAAAAAAAAAGAGAGAGAGGAGGTGGGTGGGGGGGCAGTGGAAATAACAGGCTGCTGTCTCAGGAGGGGCTCTGAAAAAAAAGAGAGAGCAAGGGGTGAGAAAAGGAGGGAGAGAAAAGGTGTTTGCTGTACGTATTAGCTATAATACAGGGAATGTGTCATGTGTAGGCTAAAAGAGCCGTGCCATAAATTAAATAACACAAGCAAAAACACTTTATGTCTTGAATGCAGCACACAACACAGAAAAAAGAAAGAGGCAGGTAAAACTAGAGGCTCTAAAAAGATACATGGTTACATGAGATATGCTGATACACATGAAAACAATGGGCTTTTTAAAACGTCTGCAGTGATAAAGAGAGAGAGAGAGAGAGAGAGAGAGACAGGGGGGAAGAGATTTGGAGATGGGAAGATTAAAAGAGGTAGATGGGACTGATTGGCGCAGGTAGCGGGATGCGACGGAGGAAGTGCTGGAGATAGCGACAGGACACAGGACGGGAGAAAGTGATAGAGGGAAAAAAAAAAAAAACAACGGAACATTTTTTTAAAGTTTCGCAAAGGGAGACAGGCAGCAGGGAGGGGAGGAGGAAAGAGGGAGAGAGGAGGGAGAGAGAGAGAGAGAGAGAGAGAAGGAGAGAGAGAGAGTGTGTGTGTGTGTGTGTGTGTGTGTTTTTATGAATGAAGTGAGTCACTGCCGATGTGTCATAGGCCCGACGTCTTTATAAAGGAAGTTTTAAACAAGCCTAAACACTTCACTGCGCGCAAAAATTGGACTTACCACACTCGCATCCCTCTCTCTGTGCATTTCTGTTGCCTCTCTCTGCCTCTCTCTCCAAACTAAGTGTCTCTCTGCCTTCAGCACTCCATAAAGACTTACAAGTGGGGCGCATCTCAAACTTTACCAGAGACAGAAAGTTTGACGATATTGACTTTTTCTCTTTTTTTTAAAACTTCTTCTCCTTCTTTACTTTCTCTCTGAGTGCTTCAGTCATCACTCTCTCTGCTCTCCCTCTTCATTCATTCTCTCTCTCTCGTCCTGACAACTTTCCTCCTCACTCTGACTTGAAGAGTGCGAAGAAGAAGAAAACCGGAGCACGTGACAATTTCCGGAGTTCAATTTATTTATTAATTTTCTATTTATTTATTTATCTACGTCTGTTTTGCTGGTATCTCTTGGATCCGATTCAATATGAAATGTAAGTGTGTGTATGCGTGTGTTTTAATTCATTAACTGCTTCAATTGTTAATTATTTTTCTTTCACAGCTCTTATTTTAACTCTTTATTTTGTGTGACCGCTAACAGCTATTTTATTATTATTTTCATTTACAGGTTAAATTAAATTATTTCAAGTCTAAACAATTGACTTCGGACCTGAGATTCACTTTGGACAACTTTATTCCCTGGTGAAACTGTAAAAGTTACACTAGGACAGGCAGCTCAGATGCTCCTGCAATGTTATTTTGGCTGCGATTCTTGTGGTTCACCTGTAATTATCAAGCATTCATCATTTCAACAGCACTGTGGTTCCCTTTTAATACTTAGTCTACCTTGTATTTGAACTTGAAAGGAAAAGAATGAATGAGCTTACTGTTAGAGAGTTGACTTGGCTGCGTCTATATAATTTATACCACCAACTCACGTACCTATCCAGTTGCAGGTGTGACAATCAGCAGCATTCATTGCGTTGCTTATGGTAAAGAGTGTGATGGTGATATTCAGTGTCAAAGCCCGGCTTTTAATGATTTAATGATTTGCATTCAGCTTGTGAAAACATGACTCTGACACTGAAGCTCTTCAGGATTCCTCTGCCAAGTCTGGAGCTATTGTTTATATTATGGTGCAATATCTTCCCCTGGAGCTGACAGCCGTGGCCTGAGGTCATTATCATTATGGCGAGATGACAGCGCCTCTCCACTAATTGCTTCCGTTTTGTTCTACCCCTGCAGTGCTGCTCGACTCCTCCTCATCGCTCCTCTTCTCCCTGTTGTTGGCTCATCTGCCAATCTTCACGTCTGCCTCCCCAGTACCACAGCGGCGGCCCACTGACATGGATAAACTGTCCAATCAGACCAAAAATCTAATGAAGCTGACCCAAGAACTGCTGGTAAGTGAAGTGACGTCGTCATGGTGATTAGACTACCAGTCTCAGCTATTGATTGGAGGAGAGGCTAATGAGGCCATGACTACTAATTGAATTGTTGCTGTGTGAGTGGAAGGAGGATGCTTGGTGTTGATTGATCTTCTCCTAACTGGATGCTGGGGTTGGCCTCACCTTTCAGTTTAGGTAACATCACTCTTCAAGCACCAATGCGTTGTTGTGGAAACAGTTTGGCTGAACTATACTAAAGGTTTACTCAGGATTCAGTTAGACTTAAGCTGCTTTCATTGATGACAGACTGGCTGGAGTCCATGTGCATGCTTAGATCAGGGCAGCAAAGGGCCTTAGGGGAGATTTGACTGCATGATCTCAGTTTTAATCCACACTAGACTCGGAAGGGAGGGGAGGTCTGACTCAGCAACCTCCTGGTCTGTCTGGTCACCTGACTGGTGGCGGTAGCAGGAAGATTGGTGGCCAGGCTGGTGCATTTGTACAGTCCAGCAAACGGGCAGTGAAATTAATATCAAGTTTTATGGAACCGAGGGAGAATAAACTCACATTTACAGCAGCGGTGTAGCCTACAGGATAGAGAAACAAACATAAAGTTCTAGGAATCAGTTTAATATCTCTCATCAAGACACATTTAGAACTACACATCAACACCTACCTGCATCCAACTAAAGCTGAACTGCCAAACATACCATCTATGAAATGACAGCAAAGAATATCACACGCCTGTTTACACAGAAACATGTTTGTGTTCTGCGGCTAGACTGTGGAAGTGAGGATGGAGCTGGCGGAGTTTTGTCCTCCTATGAAATTTGAATCACTTGCATCGTACTGACAACCTGAAATCTTATTCTGTTGACAGTCAAGTGGGTAGGAAAATCAGATTTGAGAACATAGCCAAGATTTGGCTCCAGCTGGTGATTGTGTATCAACACTGTGTTTTAACAGGTGAAAAGAAAGCGGGGTCATATCTCTGGATCTTTGGTTACACATGACTGAGCTAGATTCTATTTTTGCATTATGCAAATCATTAAACTCTTTTGTTCAGGGACTGAAATCAAAAATAGCCACATACTCTCTCTAGTCTTGGCCAGTAGATAGTGTTCATAAAGTGTGTGTGTGTGTGTGTGTGTGCATGTGTGTCTGTATGTGCGTGTGGGTTTGTTGCTTTAAAACAATGTTACACGCCATTGTGTAGCAGTAGTCTAACCTGGGGTCCAGATGTGAAGAAACCAGCATCATCAAAGGGGGCTGGGGACAGTATTAGACAGTGTTCAGTAACATGGAAGATTTATTTTTAATTTTCTTTCCTTATTGTGTGGAATTCCACTAAAGAGCGGACAAAGTTAGGAAAGATAAATAGAATGGGAATCCATGGAAAGTCCCTGCAAAAAAGCAATGAAACTGATGCTTTAAAGGGAGGGAAGTGTGTGTGTGTGTGTGTGTGTGTGTGTGTGTGTGTGTGTGTGTGTGTGTGTGTGTGTACACACACATAGGTCTATATAAGTTTTCCAACGCAACTGTGTATGTGTGTGAGTGGATGTGTGTTTGCATGCATGCAGTATGGGTGCGAATGTGTGCATGCATTTGTGTGAAGGCATTTTTGTGGCTCTGTGTGTGCATTGAGGGTTCTGTAAATAGTCATGGTTGTGTAGGTGCGGTGTTTAGTGTTTTGCTTTCGGTCGCCACAGCAAAGTGACTTGATAAAAATCAAAAAGATTTATCACATTCCAGTATTTGCATTCAGGAAGAAAAAGGCTGGATGCTAAGTTCTGTCGGGTGAGGTCATGATCTACGATGGAGAGAGAGCAAGAAAAGGAGGATAAGAGGGAGAATTAAAGGCTGAGAAAGATGGGAGCGAAAACCACAAGAGATGAAGAGATCAGAGAGCCAACTAGATGACAAGCCAGTGGTGTATGTGTGTGCATGCATGCACATGTGCACGTGATGTTGCATGTGCTTGTGCACCTGGTGTGAGACAGGGAGGGGGTGGTAGGAGGGGAGGGAAGCAAGGGATGGAAGGGGACAAAAGCAACGGAGACAAAACATTGCACCACAAACATAAGTGAGCTCTTATGAAAGGCTGATGGAGAGACATGCGAGACAATGTGGCACATTCATCACTAAAAACATCAACACAAACAACTGGAGGAAAACAGTAAGGCAAAGAAAACATAACAGCATAACAGGTTAAGGAAGCATTAAGCACACACAACCTGTTTACACAAAACATTTCTCAGCACTCATCAACATAATGTTCCTCTACTGATTGGAAATGACGCAAACCACATCAGTCATCTCCATTTATTCCCATTCATTACTGAATCAGGCGTACATCTTTAATACTAAATTGGAGTACAGCTGCCTTTCTAAGGTAGAACGCCATAAATGAGCAGTCAGGTTGTTTACCCCCCTCTGGTGGCCGTGACGAGCACTAAATCTGCTGCCTGGACGTAGTTTACAACACAACTTAAGCTGGGCAGCGGCACTGCGTCATTCTGGCTTTTTATAGCTGTGACCCTGGAGTTTCCCTACAGCCCTGTGTTGTCTGTCCCACTTGGAGCTTTCTTAGTCACTGCATATGTTGTTATCCTCGCTCCCTGTAGAAAACATCCTGTGGGTTCAGGTCATTTGCTCTTATTGTTGACATTTGGGGTGGCTGAATGTGGATGAACTCACACTGACCTGATCCACCACACTCCCCTCAGTGAGAGCTACTGTCTCTAAGCACAGAAAACAGTCATCCAATCGAGGTGCTGGGCTAATACTTTCCTCGTGTTGCCGTGACTTGTCTCAGGATGAGTGAAATTGCGCTGATGCAAATTACTAACTGGCTGCTCTGTGTCTTGTTTTCTCTTTCAGAGGGAGCATGCATTTGATTCAGATGTGGAGCCCCACAGGTTCAGGTCTCTGCCAGAAATGAGCAACAGATCAGCCAATGATCTCAACAATCTTGAGGTAATGCTCTGATAATGCATTTGTGTGTGACGCGTGTGTGTGTGTGTGTGTGTGCATGCTTGTGAAGGGAGAGGGGCTGGTCTGTTTCTATCCGCACAGTTACATCTCGCCACACCCATGTTAAGTCTCTAAAGTATGTCTGTGTTGTTTCCAGCTGAAGCCCACACTCTCTCAGCTGCATTCTGACCTGAAGCTGTATGAGCACCACTTTGAGTGGCTGAACAAGGTTTCAAAGAAGCACCACCACCCTGCATTGCCCAAGCTGGTGGAGATGATCAGAGAAATGAAATCTCTCATCAGCCTGCTGCACCGTCAGGTAAAGGAGCTGAGTTTCTCCTTTTCATTCAGCTGTCTTTACTCTGTGATGAATCAGTTGTTCTAATCTGTCTTCTCACCTACAGATGCTGAGAGTTGAAGCACCGAGGATGACTCCGGCGACCCCGTCCCTACCCCCTCACCTCCCGTATCAGTTTGATGTCCTACAGTCCAGCCATGAGCTTCTTCAACACTTCAAGCTCTTCTGTGATTGGGCGTACAGAGCATTCATCAGTCTGAAGCCCAAAGTCACTGTAGTACAATGATAATCCAAGCACACTTGTTCTTTTCCTTTCAACTACTTGGCTGCAGAGCCAGTGAGGATCCACTGAGTCCCGCCTCAGCCAGAGGGGAATAAGGACCATGTCAGTGTGCACTGTAGTTAATAGCATCCCTTAAGAGGCCTAAACATCAACCAATGACATATGTGTTGAAGAATGTGTATTTCCACCAGAGCCATTAAGGATGCGCTATACTGCAGCCAGTTACAACCATCAAGATTCCTGTTAAAGCAAACTGCCAGTTTAACTACAATGATCATGTCATGATTCCCCAAAACTCTTCCCTAAAGGCCTTGTTCATGACGTGTTATTTATGTATTTATTTATTTATTGACTGTTAGTAATTTATTTAATTTTATTTATTTAAAGTTGTAATGTGTCACTCTCATCTTTATTTCTTGTCTTAACGTGAATTTATTTTCCCAACATCTCTGTAATCTTTCTTTTTGTCTTGTGTCTCACTGATCCTCAAGAAAAAAAAAAAAAACACAGTAGCACTTCCTGAACCTATAGCTCTGATTATGACTTTTGTTTAAACTAATTTAATCGACTTTTGCATTTGTGTATTTTTTTTTGCAGCGAATTATTCTTCCAGTAGATGTAGCATACATTTGGGACAGCCAATTTTTTCACTATCTCTCACTTACAGTGCCCTTAAAGTAAACATTTTAAAGGATGTTAATGTTCTAACCATGTTAAATGTACCACATCTTAACATATCAATTGATGGCCTATGAAATTAACCGCATTCATTCGAAAATGTCAAGATGGTAGCGGAAGAGAAGTGGATACTTTCTTTTGTACCGCAGTCAATAGACAGACAGACATTAGTTTCTATTTTCGATGCCTGTTTCACTCGCGATCCGCGTGAGGAGGCATATTTAACATTGTGGTAAAGTTGTATGAATGTGCCCTGTTGCTGAGCACTGATGGACCTGATTAGATTCTTTGCACAAACTTGTTAGGATTAGCCTCTTTGATAAGTGAGATGGCTGATTTTGAACCTGTGCTTTGGGGTAGAAAAGTTTGTTTTGTTTAGTTAAACACCCAAAGCCTTAAAATACTATGTATTGTGACACTATGTTCTGTACAAGGTGTACATAAATATACAAGAATGTAAATTGTTGTACACAGTGCTTTTGTGTATTATGTTATTATGTTGTTTTCTACAATATACTGTAGATAACTTTACCAATTTTATCACTATAATTTTTGTTCATTCCTATTCTAGTATTTGTTGCAGTATTGTCTATTTATTTAAGTAACTTGGTGGAACTATTTATTTTATGCTGCAGTGGAGCAAGCCTCCTATCTTTTTGTACTTTTATACAGTTTTTAGTCTTATCTATTATTATACCATCCTGTTTAAATTATTGTTGTAACATCAAGATGCTTCTTCCACACACTGATTGGCCTCAATGTGAAATATGTGCCTTGGTGAAATAAATACTAAAGAATGTGCACAATGGATTTGAGTTGTTTTTTTTTATATAGTACTATAGTATCAATCAATTAATCAATCAGACTTTATTTGTATAGCACTTTTCACTTTTTACAATAACCCTCCACCCCCAAACCATTATAAACAAAAGCACAACACAAACTGAGGAAACACCAGAGGCAGGTTAAAAAATAAAATGAAATAAAATAAATAAATAAAAACCCATTAAAATGTATAATAGTAAAATAATAATAAAATAAAACCCATTAAATATATAATAGTAAAATAATAATAAAATAAAACCCATTAAAATGTATAAATAGTTAGATAAAATATAATAAAAGTAAAGCATTATAAAATATATAAATAAAGGTTAAGATATATAAATACACAGACAACTAACCAAATAAGTGAATAAAAGTGAAAAAGTGTTGCAGATTAAAATATGTAAACAGAAAAATGTATAAATAAATAACACATAAAAGCCAGATTAAAAAGATAAGTCTTGAGTTTACTCTTAAAAATATGAACATAGTACACATTGTACACCTAAACAACAATGTAGGCTGTGACAGATTGGAGTTTGCGCCCATACACAGAGATACTACGTTACCCAGAAGTCTGTGCGCCAGAGTCAGACTAGAACCAATAAATATCCATTGTTAATAAAGCTTTATAAATTATTTTTAATATATCGGCGTGTGGACACGTCGCGGACACATATTTTCGGTAAATTTTAAAAGTTAGAAATATTTATAAGTGATGTTTAAAAACGTCAATCTGTCTGTTGGAGCTCCTGACCAATGGGAGTAGCTCATCTATCGGAGCAAGCAGCCAATCGGCGTCGCTGTTCTTAGAAGGCGGCATCGGGCGGAGAACTGCTGTTAGTTTGTGCTGTGTTTATTGTTAAGGTTGTGTGGATTAGCACTGCGGTACCCAGTTTCCTTTTTCACAATATCAACAATATATCTTTAAAAGATGAGTTAAAGATGCTCGGTGAGTACCGCTTCAGCCTGAATTCATGCTCAGCTTTATCGAGCAGTTTAACGGCGCTACTGACGAAGGCTAGATTAGCTTTAAATGAAGGCCAATAGCTGTTTTTGTTGACACAGTAAAACTGATATTACTTGTGTGTTGTGTGTCGCAGTTGACCGGCAACACTAGAATACACTTGTGAGGTAGCTTAATGTGTAACTTAGCTGTGGCCTCAGTGTGTGTGTGTGTATTGGTAGTAAGCACCGCACTGCGGGGACGGACAGAAACGGACTGACGGCCAGAGGAAAGACAGCAGGGAGGGGAGGGGGGCTAGCTTCATAGACAGGAGGGAGGGAGGGAGCCAGGGGGTGGACTTTAAAGGGGACACTCTTACCAGGAGTTACCAAGTTATAATACTGTATTTATTTCCATTTCACTTCATGTCAGACCTGTCCTGAGCTGTCTACTTGGGATGACAGCTGCTGTTTCCAGTGGCTGACTGGGAAGGAATTTGTGTAAGAAAATATGAACGCAGGAAAGGTGAAAGAAAAAACCATGATACTGCACCAAAACTAATCCAACGCCTGCTTCCAAAAGGAGTCACCTCATCTGCTACCAGCTCGCAGCTTGGTAATGGCTAACTCAGTGGCCTTAGTGGTCCAAGCAGAACTCTTACCACCTCAGTCCACCGCCTCCCTCTCTCCTTTCCCGTCCCTCCTCGGTTCGGGAGAGGATGGTGAGGACGATAGGGACAGAGGGGAGCTGGTGGATGGAGACAAAGCAGTCGTAGAGGGTGGGGAAGAGGTGGTTCTGGACATGGTGACGTCCTCGGTGTCAGGCCCGGCTCAGCAGCAGCCCGAGCAGTCAGATCATCCCTTCCAGTGTATGGACTGTGGGAAGAGCTTCAGGTGGTCGTCCAGACTGACCCACCACCAGCGGAGCCACAACAATGAGAGACCATACCGCTGCAACCTCTGCCCCAAGGCCTTCAAGGGCTCCTCTGCTCTGCTCTACCACCAACGGTACCCATAATAAAAGGGTTTTTATAAATTCTCTTAACCCCAGTACAATTACAATAGTGTCCTGAAGTTGTTGAAACCGGTTGTTGCCAGTATATAAGTTGTATCACAAGAGAAAGTACGTTTCTATACTAATAATGTAGATATGTAATGACTGTAAATTAATGCTTTTGTAGGTCTCACTCAGGGGAGAAGCCTTACGAATGTAAGGACTGTGGCAAAGCCTTCAAACGCTCATCTCTGCTCCAGGTGAGATGTCAACAAAGTCATATTTTAAAGAAGAATTTACAGATAGAGAGAGATTTCACATCTCTGTCTCTGTCCATTTCCAGGTCCATCAGAGTGTCCACACTGGAGTGCGTACTTTTGTGTGCCCCTATTGCCCCCTGACCTTCAAATGGAGTTCTCATTACCAGTATCACCTGCGGCAGCACACTGGAGAGTGTCCATACCCCTGTGACACTTGCCCCAAGGCCTTCAAGAACTCGAGCAGCCTGCGGCGACACAAGAATGTCCACCTCGGTCTCAAGCCTTACACCTGCACGGTGTGTAACAAATCCTTCACTCAGTCTACCAACCTGAGGCAGCACATGAGGATACATACAGGTGAGAGGCCCTACATCTGCAGCGAGTGTGGACGAAGCTTCACGCACTCTTCAAACCTGGCCCTGCACAAGAACTCGCACTCCAACCTCAATGCAGGAGGGAAGGAGGGAAAGAGGGGAGAGGATGCAAGGAAGGGAAATGAGGTAGTGGAGGTGGTGGTAGGGGAGGAAGTGACATCGTCCATGTTGACGGACATGGTGGGATTTGTGAGCCAGGAAGGAACTGATGGAGTCGGGGTGGGGATGGAAGAAGTGTTCCTGTCAACCACCTCATCCGGCCAGAATCCGAGCCTTCTCACCCTCACCTCCTCCGGAGGGGATGTGTGTGCATCTCGGGCCATTGGGACAGAGGTTCACCTGAGCACAGACACCGGTGCCAGTGTGCTGCTGTACAGCTGTGGCAGCTGCAACCACACCTTTGGCACACGAACAGAGCTAGAGGAGCACCAGTCCATCCACATGGCTCCAGAGGAACACGGGGCCAATGCAGAGGCAGGGCACGGGGCAGGGATGGAGGTTGGGGATGGGCTGGTGGGAGCTGGCCATCTGCTGGCTGATTTTGAAGAGGTAGTGGAGACGACCACAGTGACTGAAAATGGGCACACCACTGAGGTGCTCCTTGGACTCACAGAGGGAGCAGATGGCAGCAATACAGTAAGTGATCGGACCAAGTGGATAAATGTGAGAAGAAAAAATCCTTCTTACGTTAAAAGAAAAAAAGTGAAGTGAATTACAGTCTGTAGAGTGGGAATCAGGTCATGGGGTGTGTAGCCTGGTTGCAGACCTCTAAATAGAGTCAGAGTCAGACCATCATCTCAGATTTGTTCAGCAGTGCAAATAGGTCTGATGCTGTGCTCGTTGACAGCTGCCTCTCTCATGGTTAGAGAAACAGTTGACTTATCAGAGGTTAGTATCTGGGATCAGAAATGGGGATGTCATCCTATATAACTAGATAGCTACCTTGCTGCATTCATTCAGAAATGCAGACAGAAAAATGTGGATGTTACTGCAGCTTCTGTGTACTTCCGGATACTGATGTACTCCTGAGAGTCAGGACACTTATCTGCCCATATATTCTAACTTTAATTGATCTAAAAATAACCTACACACCCTATAAAGTCCTTGAGTTCAATGTGAAGATATGTTTTTTTTATATGCATTACTTCCTTTGGTTTGTCCTCAGAATGTGGGCACCACCCAGGCCCAGTTTGACCTGCTGCAGAGCTTCACCGAGGTGACTCAGAGCTCCGAGACCGTTCAGCCAGAGGCCAGAACCACATGGGCAGGGCTGTCATGTGGCTACTGCAGCAAGACCTTCAAGACCAGTGGAGGCCTCAATAGACATGTGTCACTGGTGAGAACGCTCCTCTGCTAACACTGTTATATGAATTACAGCAGCGTACTGTAAACAGAGCACTGAAAAAAATCAATTGCATTTTGATTTATCTATGTTAAACTCATCTTTGGCTCCCGTTTTCCCCTTTTGTTTATCCAGATGCACTCTCTCTCATCACAGTCCCGCTCCCAGTTCAGCTGCTCCGCCTGCGACCGCTCCTTCCCCCTTCTCTCCTCACTCCTCACCCATCAACACTCCCACACCCCTGAGCAACGTCTCCTGGCTGAAGCGGAGGCTGAGATAGTGTGTCCTCCTTCCCTTTCCCTGTCTCTCCCCCTTCCCTCCTCTCCCAGTCAGGCTGACAAGCAGCAGGAAGGCCAGAGGGAGATCCACGTCGACATCATTGCCGTCGGCGAGGAGCAAGAGGAACAACCGGTTAAACCGACCAAAGCCCCCAAAAAGACAGGAGCCAACAAGAGCACTCCTGCTGGAGGTAAAGACATTTTAATAGCAGAACAGACACAAAACTGCATTTCGACATGGAGACAAGGGAGATGATTATACAACAGGAAGCATGAGCCAAGCAATCTGCTTAATGCAAAGCTGGCCACGCTGTATCCAATATCAAATTGGTTGTATAAGACATTTAAGGCTAATTAGGGTGTTCTTAACTGTGATAATTACTACAATTGTTGTTGGACAAGCAACATTTCTTCTGTTTCAACTGTATTGTATGTATTATTTTATATTTCAATCTTCACACACTTTCATACAGAGAGGCCATACCGCTGTTCAGAGTGCGGAAAAGCCTTCAAAGGTTCATCAGGGCTAAAGTACCACATGAGGGATCACACTGGGGAAAGGCCCTACCGCTGCACCGAGTGTGGAAAGAGCTTCAAGAGGTCGTCACTGCTTTCAATCCATCAGAGGGTAAGCGTCACTCCTCTAGACATTGATGCACATGTTATGACGAGTCCATCATTTGGGAGCTAAATCTCATCATTTATGATTTAAGATTTCTCTAGTTTACAGGGACTGCAGCTGTCTAGTATGGTTCACACCCCCTCAGATGATTGCAGTATGCAACGGACAAATCTAAAAAGCAATAAACAACCACTTCAGTGCAGTAACACACTCGGTAGTTACAGCTTTCTTGTGACTAAGTGGCTGATATCACACTTCATAATATTCATAACATATATAACACTTTTGATTGCATTATTCACACATGCATTTAGATAGAGAAGAATTAAATCTAAACTACAATGAACACTTTATTACATGTAATGACAACAACCACAAACTGTTCAACTGATAGAGAAATAGTTTAAAAGTAAGGCCAAAAATGTATTTTTTGTTTCCATGTTTACCTTTCCCAGGTACACACAGGTGTTCGGGCATTCCAGTGTCCCCACTGCCCTCTCACATTCAAATGGAGCTCTCACTACCAGTACCACTTGCGGCAGCACACAGGCGAGAGGCCATATGTGTGTAAGGAGTGTGGCAAGTCCTTCAAGAACACCAGCTGCCTGCGTAGACACAGTCAGATGCACTCTGGACTGCGACCTCACACCTGCTCCATCTGCTCAAAGTCTTTCTCGCAGACATCAAACCTCAAACAGGTCAGTACAGCCTGAACAGATTCAGCTATGAACTTTTTTTTAGATCTGTCTTATCGCCTAACCTCATATTTGTCCCCCCTCTTCTCTTGTTGTTGTTTCTCTATGAGCAGCATGAACGCACCCACTCTGGTGAGAGACCCTTCCAGTGCACGCACTGCAATAAAAGCTTTACACACTCCTCCAACCTCCAGCTCCACCTTCGCACACACTCCTCAAGCAAGGACTTCAAATGCCCATACTGCTCTAAGGAGTTCGTCATGCACTCCTACTTGCAGAGGCACATCCGTACCCATGGCAGTAGCGTTCCCCTGCCCTGCCCTGGTGGTGGAAGTAAAGATGGAGTGGCTGTGAAAGCCAGTGTTGGGGGAGTAACAACCACCACAACTCTGCTCAACCCCATCACCCTGGAAACCTCAGGAAACCATGGCAGCCTGATTGTGTCCCAGCCAGCACTTAATATCCCCCCCAACACCTCCCAGAACTACTTTATGATTCAGACAGCCAGCGGCCTGCAGCTCATTCCTCTGTCATCCCCTACGCCCGCCCCTCCACCTCCTCCTCCACCACCGCCACCTCCGTCCCAGCCCCAGAACTTCTTCCTTCTACAGTGCCCTTCCAACAACGGCAGCCAGTCCAGCTTGATTCTCGTCCCGACGGCAAACAACCCTCCACCAGCTCCGGAACCTCAGACCCTCCCTGTGCTTCAGACTATCCAAGCACTCCATCCCGTCCTAAACCAAACACAGACTCAGATACCCCAGTTTCCGACCATATCACAGCAACAACAGCAGACCAGGATCATAATCACCAACAATAATAACAATGCACACACTCCTGTTGCCATGCCAACAAACACTCTCCCAGTCAACTCCTTACTGACCAAGCCCATATTAGGGAAAAGCACACGGACAGCACGGGGCAGACGGGGACGCAAACCAAAAGCTGCTCTACAGAAATCTGCAACTGCTCCCGTCAGTCAGGCTGCAGGTGGAGCTCTGTCAGTAACAAACTGTAACGTGACCAGCGTCACACAGACTGCTGCTAACACCATCATAGAGTCATCAGCAACGTCTGTATCCACGGTGTCCCACTGTTCCCTGTCGACATCTTGCACCACTGTCCCAGTTCTTTCATCTTCCACCACTGTAGCCCCCACAGTGGACACCTCAGGACCCCCATCAACTGTCACCATGGTTACACCAGCCACCACAGTAGCCACAGCATCTGTTTCTACTCCTGTCCCAGCTACTCCAGAAAGCAACTCCCATACCACTGTGGGGCAAATAAGGACAGAGGAGACCATGGCAGGGAAACAGTTTGTGTTATGTTTTGATAATGAAGGGCGGGCAAAGGAAGGGATGAATATCGAGGAGGGTGGGGAGTCGTATGTGTTACAGTTTGAAGGGGATACATCAGGGGAGGCAGTGGACGGAGGAATGGGTGGGGAAGGAAAATCACTTGTGTTGCAGTTCAAGACAAATGGGCACGGTGATGGGGAAAAAGGGGGAGACAAAGGAGGAATGATGTCACTTCTGCGTGAATGGGGTGGAGAAAAGCAGGGAGAGAGACAGGCAGGAGAGGAAGGCAGCCAGGGAGAGTCTTATGTCCTTCATTTCCACACCGAGGCGCAGAGCAGCGGCGCATCCGGTGCTGACTTCAGCCAAGGGCAAGAAACCAGCCTGCAGCTTTCCTGCACACCTACACAACGTTTGGTGCCACTTGATGGGCAGGAGGTGGTGTTTGAACTTGGGGGTGAGACCAAGATGGAGCAGGAAACTGAGGAAGGTATGCAGATGATAGCCCTGATAGAAGGTGAAGAGGGGATGATGGGAGAGGAAGGGGCAGGTTGCAATGCTACAAGTGGTAGGGTTACTGAGGGTGGAGGAACCATGGAAGGTATATTTCAGCTGCAAAGTGGAGAGGAAATTGTCATAATTGAGGTCAGCACTAGTAGCTTAAGGGAAGGAAGAATGGAAAGAGGAGGGGATGGGGAGATCTCACAAAGTAGCGAGGTAAAATACGAGAGCGTAACAGCAGAGGCGAAGGAGAAGTCTGTAAAGGAACACAACTCTACAGACAACACGGAGGTACAGACATCAACCGAAGACACAATAAGAAATGGACCTATACCTAATAAAGAGATGCAGTTCTCTAACTAAAACCAGTGTGCATGTTACAGAAGAAGAAGTGTGTGAGAGTGTGTGTGAAGGCCTCACTGTTTGTGGGCTCGGTGTGTTAGCACTTTAGTCATTTTGAGTTCTCCTGGAGCAGAGGGAGAACATGCAGTTAGATGAGTACTGTCTTGTAATCCCATGGTGCCACATACTAGAAATGTTATACATTCAAATAGGCTGTACATGGACCTTCCTAAATATATTAGTTTAAATGATAACTGTCATTGGCAGTTTGTTTATTAAGTAAATATGTTTTTTTTTGTGAATAAATGTTGTACATGGCCTACTTTCTTGATAATGTTAATAGTAAATAGTAGATAATTATTAATAAATCTGTTAATACCTTTCATCATTTCCCATTTCTGCTTCCTTTTTTTTTTGGAGTTTTTGCGCTGTTTACGCAGTTACGTCGTTATTCACGTCGCGTTTGCGCAGTGCGTATTGTGCGTACGTAAATGGCGCAGGCGTAACAACTGAGTGCGTGCAACGGGACACAAAACAGAGTACGTCTGCATGCAGAATACCTCCTTTTCGCCAGAAACGACTTTGTGGTCATTCAATCAAACGTTTCCAAACCTGTGCGGACTTCACAACAAACAGACGGGCGCGCACAGTTTATTTCTCCCATTTTAAGTTTAATCTGAGCTGCGTGGTGCACGAGGTAAGCGGAAATGGGGGGTGAGAGCCAGAGCCGGAGCATTGGGTCTAAATGTGACAGGACAGACCGCAGCACTCTGTAATAACCATATAAGGATTTGAACGAGGTCTTTTCGCTTTCGGCTTTACCTCTGATGATCACTGTTAGACGAGCTACAATGGTGTGCATGATATAAGTACAGTATGATGGGGACACATGCATGCTACAAATCCTCTGTAATCCCCTTTGTTGTTTGGAGGCAGCGGGGGTGTGATGTTACATTGCAACTACTGGCTCACTGCAGGCTGCATTGTGTAATATGTCATATAATGTGGAAATACATTGTCATAATCCAGATAACGTAATAAAAACTCTAACCTGTCTGTCAGTCTACAGTAGTATCAGTTTTCTGCATGATGCAGTCCCAAAGTTTGATTTCATTGTCACCTATTTTTACCCATAAAATGACACATGCTCTTCCTTAAATGTGTTGTTACAGGGTTCCTTCACACACAGTGTGGATGTTGGAGTTTGTGACAGACTGCCGCTGCCGTTAAAGCCTAAACATGGTGAGGCTGGAGCTGGATCAGGTGGTGATGAGGAGGATGAAGGAGGACGACATAGAGGTGGTCAAAGCCCTCATCAAGGTTTGTACAATATAATTAAAAGTTTACGATAAGCTGCTTTTGTTGTCCTTCTACTGATTTTTGAAAAACCTTTATTGGTGTCTCTCCAGGAGGGCTGCGAGGGCACAGAAAACCGTCTGATCCTCCACATCCTCACTCGTCCGCTCTGCCTCTTCATCCTGGCTGTTTTCTCCTCAATCCTACGCTGCCTTGTCCACTCTTTTATCCTGGCTCTTGCTATTCCTGTCTTCCTGCTAATTGTCTTTCTAAAGATCACCATGCCGCGATCCACAGGGGTTCTGGGCAGCAGCCGCCCCTACTGGGACTATGTGGGAAGCAGCTACAGAGGGACACAAGATGAGACGTTGCAGAATCCCTACTGTAGAATCAGTGGCAAGACACCAGTAACTAGAAAGGTTGGTCTACTGGTGTGCTAGTTTTCACTTAATTCTAGTGACCAGATGTTGCAGCCATGTAATCTTATTTCTTTATTTTACTCAGCCAAGGCGCAGAATTGGACCCAAAGAAAAGGACAAAGAGACGTCAACAGAGAAGGTCACCCCAGAGAGGGAACAGTCAGCGGGTCAGGTTTGGGTGGCAGACTGCGAGGGTGACATAATCGGCTGCATTTTTCGAGACAGCGAGAATCGAGCGGGCATCAGGAGGATCTGCAGGTTGGTGACAGGCTCCTGGTACCGCAGGGAGGGCCTGGGCCGGCTGTTGGTCCAGAGTCTGGAACAGAGAGAGAGGGAGAGTGGCGCTCACAGAGTGTACGCACACGTCCCCTACCCCTCCAAGGTGGCGGAGGCCTTCTTCAGGAAGCTGGGCTATCAGCAACTTGGGGAGGGGGCTGATGAAGAAGACGATGAGGAGAGGAAGCTGGAGACTGCTGAGAGAGGCTTTCTGGGACACCCCCTCACAAAGGTGTTTTATAAAGACCTGTGATTGAGTGATGATGGACAAAAATGGCCGAGGAATGTTTATAGGTGAAGAAGGTGATGGCATCATTGCTGCAGCATGTTTGGATATTTAAGTTAATAATTTATTGAATATTTATGTTATTCATGCCATGATTTATTTACTATGTGTGTTGCTGTTCTGTTTGATTTAAGTATATGTTTACCTTTTCATTATATAAAGTACCATCTCTCCATTTTTATGAAACAATTACAATTCAAACATTACATTATGAAGCTTCACTTGCACCGTTCTCTCATAATTTGTAATGAAAAATAAAGTATTTATGCAAAATGTGTGTTTGCTAAATATGTGTTTGTGTGTTTCTTTTCTCAAAAACGTAACAGTAACCGGTGTGTGTGTCTGACTGCACACATTTCTTTGTGTGTGTGAAGCCATACAAATGTGTAGGAGGATGTACAGTTACCGTGTAGGAAGTATATGTGGTTTATGTGACTCTGCAGAATTTATTCACTTTCATCTTTCAGCGCTCTTCAGCTGCCGTTGCTCTCCTTCACGTACAGTATGTGGCTCCATGAGTCTGCAAAAAAACAGCCCTCCCCCCTCCTTTGCTTTGGCTTTCTTGTTCTTTCATTTTGGTTTTCTTTGTTATATTTAGTTTTATTCTTCATAAGTCTGCATGCTCTAATGTTAGTAATGGTAGCATGTGTCGGTTGTTGACTAAATATTTTAGTGCTGCATAAGTTAATTGAGTCAAACGACATTTATTCATCACTATTATTTTTATTTTTTTATTTGGTTACAACCTCTTAAAATGTAGTAACCTCAATATTTTTTTTAATTAACTGATTACAAATATAGATTTATTTATAATGAAAGAAACTTAGTTGTGGTCTTAATATCGAGAATTGATTACAAATAAATCTACTCTGTAATTAGTATTTCATATATATATATATATATACATATATATATATATATATATATATATATATATATATATATGTATGCATCTAGTATTCTGACTCAAGAATGTGTGTGGTTAGCAGGTGAATGTGACTAAGTGGAGAAATGCACACAGCCCCAGTCTGAGGCTAACCTTAATATGGTTAGCAGCCCTCACACTTGCATCGCGCAGCTACCTACGCTGTTAACCTCAAACGGTGTCAGTATAGCATCAGTGTGCCACAGATAAATACCACAGGATGTTTGTTGATGGTAATGTGTCTGTGAAAGACATATCTCACCTGATGTGGAGACAAATATAGGCCTATACTTCACTGCAAACTGCAAATCATACAAGCTGTAGTGGAAAATAACAAGTCATTCAATTAACTTTGATGAAAAGTCTGAGACACCCAGTAACATAACAGTGTTGTTAGTTGCACGAGTAAGTGTGTGTGGTCAGGCCAGTTTCACCATGTGAAAGCTATATTTTTTTTACTGGTGACACTTTTTGGTCATCATCAGGTTGTTTCTTCATGACTGTCAAAGAGCAGACACCTGTTAGCTGGGCCTCTACCCGCCCGATCTGTAGCTATTATTGTTGTCAGGAAACAGATGTGAGTTCACACACTGGAAAGAAAGTCTGTTTGTGACTGTGGTCATGTGCGTCTGCACGGTATGGCTGTGTGTGAGTGTTTGTGTCCGCGTGTGCAGGGTGTGGGCGGGTGGGTTTCGGAAAGTATGACTTGGCATTTCCTACACCCGGTTTCTGCCCCTGACTACGGGTTAAATGCACAGCCATGTCTGGCCATACTGTACAACTCCACCACACACACACACACACACACACACACACACACACACACACACAGACGGAGCACGAGAGGGGTGGTAGTGCATGTGAGCGTTCATGTGTGACTGTGAGATGACCTTGGTCAACTGTGGTCAAACCCAGAGAGCTGGGTGGGAAGTGGTTACATATAGTTTGGCATTTGATCAGCCTCTTGAAGTTGGGAAAAGACACATGCACACAAGATCAAATGTGCAGAGACATTAGCCTTAGTGCACCGTCAGAGTAATGCAATATGATGTGAGGTTGCTCAGAGCATGCAGACACACATACACATGAATCACTCTGAATTCTGGGGCACCACACAATCATAGGATATATTAGATAAATTTGTTCCAGATGATGTATAACATATAGACTGTGTTAATGACATGCTCATACAGATGGCTAACACACACATGCGCACATACACACAGATGAGCTCCAAAAACAGCCACCCTGGGAAACGGTGAATTCCCCAAACCACAGAGTGCATGAGAGGGTGAGGGGAGTCATGGGAAAGCAGGATGCCTGCATGCAGTGCCACTGAGTGAGCAGACTGGGCCAGAGCTAAAACAGACAGAGCAAAGAAAAGACGAGAGCAAAATAATACACATCCTGATTTGGCAATGACGGATGACAGCATCTGATGGTTCAAAGGCTTATGAGTGAGATTTATCCACACACTGTGGTCGGTCAGCTGGCCGGCCGTTCTAGCAGACACGTAGGGTGAGGGAGGTCGATTATAGTTCTGCTCCCAGCCTGACACAGTTTGGGAAAACCCAGATCAGAGGACGAAGTAGGTGTCAAGGCCTCCGAGGTCTGGGAACGCCTATGGCTCCACCAAAATCTTGGGGCCCCGAAGAGGTGAGAGAAAGGGGGGGACTAGCTAGGTGGAATAGCTGAATAGCAGAAGGGCTCATTGGTGATCGCCCTGTAGATCAAGGTGAGAAGGTATCTGGAAGATTTTAGTTAATGATCTGGGAAAACCAAAGCAGAGGGGGACCAGTGACTGGATGAGTCTTAAGCGTTTGGAAAGTTCCAGCCAGTTGGCTCAGTTTACTGACGTCTGTGAAAAACTCCAAAGGTTACAAATCGCGTCAAACACTCTTCCTCTCATGTGTGGTCACTTAGATTAGTTTGTAAAATCTGTGTTGTGTAAGCTCGCCTCCTCAATAAGATTCCTTTATTGCCTTGTGCCAAATTAATGGTTTAACTTCAGTGATGGTGAGCAAATGTTGAAAGTGTTTCACAGAAAAACCATGATGCACTTAACAAACTTTGTGAGTAATACATTTGTAGCTTTAACAGTTCTGCAGTCATTCATCTCATTTCTATCACGCCTCCCCTGAACTTACTTTGAAAAATCTTTTTGAACTTTTTGTCCAACCAGAAGCTGCCTTTGTTGTATGCAGGATGTTTATGTTTAGAGGTATATGCTCTCAGTTCCCTCCCTTTATCCCCCCAGCACACACACACACACACACACACACACACACACACACACACACACACCCATACCCCCACACACACACACACACACACACACACACACACACACACACACTTTCACTCTTTCTCATTTACCTTCATTTATTATCTACACCCACGGAGTGACAAAGAAAAAGAAAAGCGCGTCTTTCAAAATGATTACAAAGCTAGACAGGTGAGCAAAATTAATACATTCTGTTTACATGTTGCATATGTATTTTTCTTTGGCAAATATTTATATATATATAGATGACACGTGTATACTATTAGATGGGGGGAAAAAAACGTGTTTCATAACTTTTTATGAATGAGGATCCCTTGACACCAACATAAGATATCCTAAAGTGGAATTCTGTGTCAGTAACTTTGACACTTTTACCACCTTCAATCGCTATAAATTGAAGTTTCAGTATTAATGAGTTTCGTTAAAAGTTGTGAAACCGAGAGTGCGAGAAAAGCAGTGAATGTTGTAGTTGTCTTCTGACTGTCCATCTCTCACAGTTGGTTAGCCACAGATTTTACATGAGTTTATTGTGCTAACATGTTGGATTAAAAACAGAATTAATGCGTGAGTCATCTGAATAGTAATACGTTACAGAATCTGTGCATACAGAGTTTGTCTATGACTTTCCCGGCATAAAATGACTGAATACTACCGAGAGTATCTGCACTGAAGATGTTCGTTTAACAAAAGAGAAACGCTTTTAAGAATAGCATTATTACTGATGAAATGTTGACTAATAAAGCAACATGCACCAAGTTTTTGTAGGTGGATCTAGCCTTTAAAAAGAACATTTTAAATACTCTGTACTGTGCTTCTCTGTTCTACTTGCACCACATGTCATTAGCTAATAAAAAGGACACATTTTCTCCCTTTGCCTCAGTGTGCTTTTGCCTCGAAAAAAGTTCATCTTCCATTACAAGAACGTGCGCTGGGCAAGGGGTCGAAATGAGACATACCTCTGCTTTGTAGTAAAGAGGCGAGTGGGACCAGACACCTTAACGTTTGACTTTGGACACCTCCGCAATCGCAGTGGCTGTCATGTAGAGGTAAGTAATGTGGGTCAAGATGGGGGAGCATATGAGAAGGACCTGTTCAGAGGAAAGGCAAAAATAATAATTGAAAATATTTGATGAGTTTACACCTCACATTTTGTCTGTTCTCATATATCTCCATAGCTGCTGTTCCTGCGCTACCTGGGAGCCTTGTGCCCTGGTTTGTGGGGCTGTGGAGGTACTGGAGAAAAGAAGCTCAATTACTCGGTCACCTGGTTCTGCTCCTGGTCTCCCTGTGCCGACTGCTCCTTCAGGCTGAGCCAGTTCCTCAACAGGACGCCAAACCTTCGCCTCAGGATCTTCGTTTCTCGCCTTTACTTCTGTGATGTGGAGAACAGCCGTGAAAGAGAGGGCCTAAGAATGCTGAAAAAAGCTGGCGTGCACATCACAGTTATGAGTTACAAAGGTGAAGGCATAAATCTGTGTATGTTGTAGTGATATAAAGAGAGTCAGGACATGGCTTTAGAGTCAGACACTTATGCTAGCGAGCTAGGTCAGCTTCTGTATGTCAATAAAGACGATTATTTTTACCTCTCTTTTCAGACTTTTTCTATTGCTGGGAGACCTTTGTAGCACGTAAACAGAGCAACTTCAAGGCCTGGGATGAGCTGCACCGAAACTCTGTTCGCCTTTCCAGAAAACTCCACCGCATCCTCCAGGTAGAGGTTTTACCACCAACAGGATCAGGTGAAACCAATAACCTAATGATTTCTTTTAACACTAATAGTATATTTCTATCTTTCTTTCTCAGCCCTGTGAAACAGAAGATTTAAGAGATGCCTTCAAGCTTCTCGGACTGTGAAGCATATATATGACCTCCTCTGGTGTTGCCATTGAGTCTATCATTAAGTCTGTAGATAAGTATACATGTCGGTGTTTTTCCATCACTACAACTGCTAAACTGAGAATGAGAAAAAACTGAGAAAAAAATAGAAGTTGTGGCAAGGCTTTTGGAATTAGATAGCATTAGCTGCTGCTTGCTGTTTCTGTATTAATATGTCCATGTGAAAGAAAATAAAATAATACACTGTGATATGTTGTCTTGTGTTATTGATATTAAGTAATGTTAGCCTGGCTAGCATTAGCTAGCTATTCAGCTTACTAATTGGTTGGTGTATTCAGCTAGCTTAACTGCTGGTTGTAATGATTGTAGAGCATTGTTAAGGGCTGCAAATTAAAGCGATATTCCAGTGATAAATTATGTTACAGAGGTAGCCTAGCTACATGACTGTAAATTATCACTTTTTTTACTTAAAGGTCCAGTATGTAAAATTGAGTGGCACCTAGTGGTGAAGTTGCAGAATGTAACTGACTGAATACCCCTCACTCTCTTGTTTCAAGCATGAAGGAGAAAGTCGTGAAAGTCGATGAACATGAATGGTCCTATGTAGAGCCAGTGTTTGGTTTATCCATTCTAGGCTACTGTAGAAATATGGTGTTTCAACATGGTGGACTCCGTAGAAGAGGACCCGCTCTCTCTGTAGATATAAAAAGTGCATTCTAAGGTAACATACGCATAACAATTCTTATTTTCAGGTGATTATACATTAATGAAAACATAGTTATTAATATTGTATATCATTTTTGTCAATAGATTCCCTTAAATGTTACACACTGGACCTTCAAAACAATCTCCATGATGAGTAAACTGACCTTTACGGCTAAAATCCGTGGCATGCCCCTTTAAGGGCATCAGTGACAGTGGTAGCAGTGAATCATGGTTTGTGCGCAAATACACGGTCTATTACGGTCACGTAGCCGTTAACGCCGCACGGACACGCCACTCACCGTCACCACCACCGGCGTGCACCGACTGTGTACGAGTCAAGATGGCGACCGAGGGTCAGTCCGAGTACGAGTCGGTGCTCTGTGTCAAACCTGAAGTCAACGTTTACCGTATCCCACCGAGAGCATCCAACCGGGCTATCAGGTGAGGGGGTTGGGCAGCAGCCCGACGGTGAGCTTTTCTGACCCAGCATCCAACGAGCGACAGCCGTTAGGAGCCGTTGCCTCGGCGACCTACCTACCTACCGAGCTCACCGCCCCCCCCCCCCCCCCCCTAATCACGCAGCCTCGAGTAACGGTTAACCGTTAGTGTTTGTGCCGGTTGTCTTCGCTGTGTATTTACAAGGTCATTATGGAAAATAACGTAACTAACGTTTGGGGTTTGTCTG